>WEKW01004719.1:864-15311 GCA_013389905.1 Sula dactylatra | reverse complement strand
GGGGGGTGGCCGCGGGAGCCCCCGCCTTCGGGTCAGGCGCTTCGCGCCCCGCCGCCCGGCGGGTCGGGTTCCTCCGCGCTTTATCAGTGCTCGGAGACCTCTCAGAAGTCACGGGTCGAAGTTAAAAAATAATCTTTATTATTGTTATTTTTAAAGGCTACGTTGATGTTTCCTCCAACCGCAACAAAAAACCCTCAACACTTAGGGTCTGATTGGTAACAGCATCTACACCTTTAAGAAAAGCAGTGGCAAATGCAAGATTTATAATAAATCTGTAAATGTAATAACAGCTGAAGTATATCAGAATGAATATAAATAAAATTTAAAACCAGGCAGAGCAAATCCTGCATTTAGGGGCTCCTGACACTATTTCCTACTGGAAGCTGGCAGCTTAGGAACTGGTGCCGGCAAAGGTAGGGAGGTGGGTGGGCTAGTTCAACAGAGGCTTACCGTGACTAGTATTTTTAGATGTGAACTGGGAAGCAAGAAACTGCAGTGGACCTGCCCTAAGGAAACTTCCATGGTAGAGAAAAAGAATTTTATTTAAAAATTTGGATAGGTAATATGAACAAAGAAAGAACAGTGCACCGCAGATAAGATATGTAGAATTTATGTGTGACAGTAACATGAAAGGTATAAGACCTAAAATTGTATGGATAACAGATCAGGAAAAAAAAAAATTGAATACAGAGGGTTTACCGTAAAGAACACTAACAGGTGATTAGGCTATTAGGGAGGAAATCTCACCTAATTTATTGTTTTTTAAAAGGGTTTGGGGCATCTGTAGTCAGGAATTTCAAAACAAAGTATGAGAGAAGAGCATAATCTGAAGAACAGAACTCTTATAATCTTATTGCTAATCTGAAATTGTCATCTATATGAAGTATTTTGATATTGCATTATCTTAGCCTATGCAAGACAAACACATCTGCTTTCTGTTCATTGTGAGCAAGCTCACTTTCTCACCTTTGGTAATAGAAGCAACACTTTTTTTTAATTTCTTTTCATTTTTGTGATTTTTATTGTGCTGACATTTTCTGATTACCTAATATTCTGCTTACACAGCAAATGCCAAGATGGGCTTATATGTCTTGTAGTTCCTACTTTTGTTTGCAAACTTGCTACTTGTGTTTTTGTCATAAATTGTAATAAATGTCTGGGGTTTTTTAACTGTTAACATATTAAAGCCTGGAAAATGAGCAGTTAAAATTAAATGGTAGGGCTACCCTTGTAGTTTGACATAACCATAAAAGTCGTAAATGTCGTAGTACAGCTGAGGTATTTCCAGGGTTGACAAAGAAGTATGAGTACAGTTTTGTACAAGACAGGAGAGGCTTCCTCTGGGATGCTGTGTTCAGCTGTGGTCATCCATGTTTTCAAGAGGCTGACTTAAAAAAGGCTTATGAGGGTGATGTGGGGCATGAAGAATCATTTTTTGGAGGAAATTAGAACAGTTCTTTAACCTAACAATGAAAACTGAGTGGGGATATGTTTGTTATCTTCAAATATATTCTGATTCTATATATGCAAATATATATATAGTCTATGTATTATATACTATATTGTATGTCTAGAATATAGTAAATATATATTGTATAGTATAAATATTTAGTATAAATAATATATTTTGACACATGCCAGCAAAGAAAGTAATTGACAAAGGTTCGAACATGACACAAATACAGTAAACTGGTCATGAATAAATGTAGACTAAAAATTTAAATTTAAAAAGGTCCCTGGCTGTCTGAGCAATTGACTTGTGGAAAAGCTTTTTAATGAGAGAAGTGGGAACAAAATACCTAACGGTTTTTAAGATACAGCGTGATAGATATCTGGTGGGATTAACGTGATGTGGTGGCTGTGACGGGGGAGAGGAACAAATCTGATCACTCAGAATGTCCCTTTCAGCCCAATGTCCCTGTGAAACTGGCAGAAGGAGGCATTCATTTTAAGACATGTAGATTGGCACAGCTGGTTAAAAACTTAGGAGTGTCTTTAATTTTTTATTAGTCTTTAAAATGTTTTTCTTCCTAAGGCAGACTATCTTTGAGTTCCTTATGAAAAGTGCCCTGCTATTATTGCTCAGGCAGTGGTTGGGTAACTGCTCTCTCTCATTTGTTTTAGATTAAGTCAATTTTTCTTTAGTCTCTTTCTCATGGGATGAGGGATTTCACTGTGCATCTCAGCGAGACATTTAAAATCACACACATAATTTCTAAAAATCTCCTTCATTCAGGTTGTCACAGCTTGGATTCTCCAAGGATAGATCCTAGGTCTGATGTTATTTAATATGTTCATTATAATTTGGAAATAAGCAATAACATAGAGAAATCAAAATTTTCTGGTGGGATAAAATAATTTATGTTAAGTCTGAAGAAGACTGCTAGAAAATTCTGAGGGCTCTTCTGCAGTTAGGTGAACTGGTAACACCGTGACAGATAAAATTAATCGTTGATGTAAGTGATGTAATTTACACTGTTGGGAATATTTGGAACAATATACTCTCAGTAGTGAACCTAAATTAATTGTGATCAGCTGGGGAAATGACCTGTTTACCATATGTGGATAGCTTAGTGAAAATCTTAACTAAAGAAATCGGGTAAAAATTAATACCCAAAAAGTTATAATGTCACTAGAATAAATCAGTAGTGTTCTAGAATTGATTATGGTATTTCAGGTTAGGTTCATCATATCTGAGAAAGATTTAACAGTCACAGAGGGACGCTGGGACTAGAAACATATATGTCTGGAAAAGCTATATGGAAAAAATAATTAAGGCAACTTAGAAAGGTGATAAATCAGAATGTACAGGGAGTTATAAAAGAAAGTGGAAAAGATCAACTCAGGGCATCTTTTAACTGAAGTTGTAATACAAGAACAAGAGGATGTTGTGTTGAATTGAATAACACATTTAAACAGTTTACATATTTTTTAAATCTAAGGAGTAGTTCCTTATACAGTACACTTGACAGTTGGACCTGTGCCATAGCATGTCAGAGTAAGAATGAAGAGTAAAAGGATTAAGCATTTACGTGGACAGTAAAAATAGCTGCTATTGTTAGGAAGAACGTAAAAACTTCAGGAGATCTAAACCTTTGTACATAAGGGAAATAAAAAACCTGTTACAGATGGAGGAAATCTGACTTTTGGGATTCGTTTCATCCATTTATCAGAAGCATTTGGCTCTTACCGCTCTGGAGGCAGGATACTGATCTGCCATGGAAGACTCTTCTTATTCATTGAAGGTTTTTTGTGCTGAGGCCTCTTAGTGGTTCTGTGACTTGGAAGGAATGCCATCATGTTCCTTAGTTCCCGTTACTTCATTTTGTTAACGTTCATATACTGTCTTTTACGCGGTACAAACTGGAAAATACCTTCTGCCTCTACAGCTTAGGTTCTTAACATGACTGAAACACTCCTGACTTCATACAGCTCTTTCTAGGTGTACCAAACTGTCCAGCTTCAGCAAACAGCAAAATATGGTCCTTGGGCAGTATGAAAAAAGGCCTGCTATCAATCAGAGGCTGTACATGAGTCAAACTTTTATTGCAAATCTTGCATATTTTCCCAGCATCAGGTTGTGGAATCAAACACCTGAGAATCTTGGCTTCTGTTATAAATCTAAGCATCTGCCCTTGGGCTTTTGAAAGTAACACTCAGCTGAATGTTAATGTGATACCAGAGTGCAAATAAAAAGTGTCAGTGTATCTTAAAAGTTTTGAGTTTTAAAATCAATAATTGTATTACTTTTTAGCTCACCTAAAATCCCCACCTTTTCTCTCTCATAGCTATTTCCTCAACCTGGCAAACTCAATTTGGTTTTAAGGGTATGTCTGCAGGGTACTCCACTCTGCATATCTCAGTATTTTTTTCTTTATGATTTTTTTGCTTTGTGCGTGTGTATAAACACATAGATCATTTGAAAAAATGGAATCTTTAAATGAACTAATGAACTTTCAGAATGATCAGAGTATATTTATTTAGTCTTTTTTTTTTTTTTTAGTGGGATTAACTTTGTCCAGCTGAGTCAAAATAGAAAATATTATCTGGTATCTAGGAACAGATTCTTGTTAAGTTTGGTTAGTTAACATCTGTTGCACAGTAGCTAATTCTTGACTTAATCTTGATCACTTTTTGCCTAATATACACATGGGCACAGATAAAACAATGGGCAGATTCAAAGGTCTTGGCTTAATTGGTCTCTCATACAACGTATTATTTCATACAGCATATATCTTCAGGAACTGAATATTAAACTGAATATTAAATAGGACCCAGTATCTCTTTTAAACTCTCTTCTTCTGTGAAGCTAAGTTTTTTATAATGTATTAATGCTTGCACTGGCATTACAACACTGGGCAACAGGAGTCTGTTGAAAAATTTGGGAGAAGGAAAGAAGGGAGTTTCAAGATTATTCCACATTGTTCTCTTAATTATGACAAAGCTACCTGAGAATGATGAGGAGGATATTTAAGCTGGCATACAAAGGACATACTAGTTTATGGACTCAAGAAAGGAGTGAGATTGTCTGCTAATGCTAGGATTAAAATTGTAGTATCTTCCTTTTGATTGCATAGGAAGGCAGCAGAACTAGAGTGTCCATACAGAAATTAGTTGAAATAATCAATGAAGATGACCAATTTATAGGCAATTTTCACTGTTATCACTGAAAAAAAGATTTTAGTTTCTGTGAGACAAGAAGAAACAGCAAGACTTCACTTAAACTAGCTAGACTAAGATTGAGATTACGTAATTGACACTTGGAAGGCAAAAAGGATCTCACTTGTGCATAATTTTGGGGAAGAACCTGAAAATCATGGCCAGGTTGTAGTAACACAGCTTCAGACTGCCTTAAAGCATGGAACAGTTAATTTGCAAAGTGGATCATGTAATAAATAACTGGTTAGAAGCTATTCTTAAATCTTTTTCTTTATGCTGCTTTTCCATAGGAGTAATTGCTCTCAGAAGAGACCTTTGATTCCTTGACTAAGAGGTAAGTTCCACAGCTGGCTGTGTCTTTGACTTATTCCTGTTTGTCTCATGTCTCGCTAACATTCAGTATGTGCAGGGTCCTAGGTTGTTGTGTTGATTATTTAAGGTTTTAGAAAACAGAAGATGCAAATGGAACAGGTAACATTTTCTAAATGCATTGTCCAACTTAAAACCATGAAATATTACGGTCTTTAAGTGTATGCAATAGGACTCTGATAGTATAGATATACACTGCATAATGGAAGTGTTTATAAGGTTTCAGTATTTTGAACAGAAAAACCACTATAAGACTTTCCTCATATTTCAAAGTATGATTTATAGACTCTTGTTTTTTTGTTAAAACTCACTTGCTATCCATCATCTTGTATTTAAAAAGAAAAGTATAGTGACTAGAAATAAGTGGATATCTCAGATTTGCAATCTAAGAAGCTATTCACACTGAGCAGAGAGGTTCCTAGAGCAAACCAATAAAATGAAGTAAGTACAGGGATCATGGCCATCATTATCTTACAATCTAGCACTTGGAATCTGCTTCTCTGGGCAGGCATCTGCAACAAATCTTTCAAAAACTAAATAAATTTTCCTTATTTTATTTGACATGACAGAGATGCCAGTTCATGATATAATAGCCAAGAGGTTAGAGAGTTCTGCTTTTGAACTAAAAGGTTCACATTTGTGACCTTCCTCAAAATCATTTTCCACTTATGGGTGAAATGTTCTGATCACAGAGATGTTACTGGAGAGGGGCCTATTCCTTCAGACACTTTTTAATGAGACAAGGTGGCTGTGTTTTATCATATGCCTAGTTCTGTTAATGTTCAGTCTACTGTGGTAGTATCTGCCAGACCTAGCCTGGCATGTGGATTCATATGGAGAAACAGGGTACTAAGGTTATCTCGCTAACTTTAGATGTCAGTGTAAATGTTAATACATGAGCTAGCAACACTTGACTCTGTTTTTGGTCCGAGGAAAAAGAAGTTATTTTTAAGGTGCAATTCAATTTTAGATACCTACTTTAGGATGAATCTGCCTTAAGAGCTTTTGAATATATTGACAGATCTCCATCAATTATCAAGGAGAGCGACTGGCTTAAGCACTGATGCCTAATTTAGTTTAGTGGACACTACTCATAGTTTCTGGATACTGGTTCAACTTAAGATACTCACATGGGGGTAGTTCTCGTCCTATGGGAAAGCTGGAGGCCCTAATGAAGTTGAGAATGAAACAGGGAAGTGCCTGCCGAGCTTAGCCACCAAGAATAGCCAGAGCTGAGGGAGAGCACTGGGGACAGTAGTTTTGGAGTGAGGATTTTGTTAGACGTAATGACTGTCCTGCTGGCTGAGAGACAACACCTGGTTAGACCACTGCACTGAAACTGGGTAGGAGCAAAGTAAAGCAAGCTAATTTTTTGTCTACCACTGAAGGCAATAAATTCCAGGTGAAGGACAGGAAGTAGCGCAGAATGATAACTTCATAGATTGCTGACTATGCATTGGCTACATCTGTTATGTCAAAGTCCTTTATTACCTCTAGCTCTACGTGATTTAAAACAATCAACCCTTTAATCTCAAAAAAACATATGTGGAAAAAGTATGCTCCTACGATTCTAGAAACATGCAGAACCTGGAGAATATTACTTAAATTAGAATATTCTTTATTTCCTCTGTATGATTTAATTAATTACATTTAATTACTAGTGAATAGAGTTTCAGTTTTTAAATGAAGTTTTTCAGGTAACATCAACCCAGCATTTAATCACAATTAAAAATCTAAATACTGCTACAAATTTGTTCTGAATTCTAAATATTTAGAATAGTAAACCAAGAATCAAAGATATGCGTGCGGTAAACCTACTGAGGAAACGACAACATGAAAGTATCGTGGAGAAAAAGGGATTTGAATAAGAATTTCTTTTTTATGGGTCAGTAGCCTTTCAATATCTGTACAATTGATTGTCTGTGATAATTAAAATTCAATGCAGAAGATACATTTTTAATTATCAATAAGCCAAAGAATTCCATGTGCATCATTGCCTCAAGTCAGAGAATGACTGCTGAATACAGAGGGCTTTATGGGAACAAAGCTAACACCAACATTTGATGGCAGAATGCATTGAAGTCCAGAATAGCAAATGCAGCAAAGAAACGGACTGAGGGGCATAATCCACAATGAAGTAATTGTCCTGTTCTCTTGGTTTGATGGTACAGATCATACTGCTTTTTTAATATTACCAAGGAACCAAATATTTCTGAATGTGTAGAAAAATGTGTAAGTTTCTTGAAAATATTCTCAGAAGTTGGATGTATTTATACAGCGTGAAGAAATATTTACAATTAAAGGCTTTAGTTATTCATTGTCTTGGAATATGTATAATTATTTGAATCTGTTAACATTAATTGTGCAACATTGTAAATACTTTTGCAATAATTAACTTTTTAAATTGTTTGGTTTAAACCTAATTAAACTCATTCAGAATTAAAATTGCTTTTTATGACTTTAGCTTAATTTATATCTGAAACTAATTGAGCTGAACTGAATAATTCTAAATAAGTGTCCGTATTTCCGTACCAGGATTTAACACAATTCAAATAACCCAGATTTCCTGAATGTCCTTGTAAATCTGATTCTTGTATGTGTGCATGATGCTTACTTTCTACAGTGGCTGCATAAATGAGAAGGTAGTATGTCCATCATTTTTGTTGAATATGCTGTCAGTAATTTGTCCTTATGCTTTCTCTTATATAAGTTAATTTGTCCCTAGCTGAAGCTGCACTTTCTGAAACACTGAATTCTAGTGTGTGTGTATGCGTTCATATGTGTGTATGTATATATGCACAAGGGTAAAGCAGATTGGAGCTGAGGAATCTTTGATTGTATGGGTCTTCCTCACAAAACTATAATCAGTGACCTGCGTATGAAGTTTTAAATTTCAGATCCATTTTTAGGGTGTGCTTATCAACTTGTTTCACTACTGCTCTGTTATTTTATTTGAGAGGCCAGCAGAGGAACAATACCTGAAAAAATTTAGAGAGTTCAAGAAGAGCTCCACGTTTTTGTTGAACGCAACAAACAATAGCCCTGACTTCTGTAACCAGCCAGGCTACAGCTCAAATTGCACTAGAAAATAATCTCTTATACCACAGGGTTTAATAGTTAATAATAATGTCAGGATAGTTCTGGCTGAGGGTGAAGGTGTGGTTTCCCTTTGAGAACTAGCTGAGGAGTTACTAAGTGATACTAACAGTGCACATTTCACTTTTACACAGTGTTAAAATAAACCTGAGTTTGGCATAACTTGGGTTATGTTCTGTGCCTGGCTAGTGCTAGTAGGACATGTTGCTCTTTACTTTTGCCTGTGGCTTAACGGGGAGGCTCTGCTGAAGTTTTGCAAGCCATGTGAAATTAGGTCCACATGAGGTATTACATCTATGTGCTTCAGAAGCTACTATTAGATGCAGCTGAGAAGGTCTTCCTGGTTCACATGCACATGTGCTAATACAAAAAAAGCAGAAGACAGAAGCTGGACTTGGTGTAAATAGATGTAACTTTTTTAAATCAGTGAAATTTGTGCTGTGCAGAACTGTTTCTTAATACCTGCAGACCTGATTTTTGTCTTCTGTGAAATATGAACAGACAATTCAAATTTAATTTGAAACATATTTGCAAGGTAGAACTTATCTGCAGTTGTGAGAATGTTTGCCAACATAGAATGTATAGACAAACATGGGGAAATACCCTTAATAGGACCTTCAAGTTCATGTATGATTTATAGATGCAGCTAAAACTGACTTACAGAAAAGCATGTCCTATGTATTTGTACCACATTACAACTTGAGCCTGTGATGTCTCAGATCTTTCTTTTTAGTTATATATTTTGTTAACAGATGTATTTTACCGACTGTGTTCAAGTGTTAGAAAGTTTGTTTTGTTTTTCTTTCTGCATGGAAATTACTGTGTCAAAGAAATATTCAAACTGATTAGGTAGGTCAAAGGAATGAGAAAGTCTGTCTTACAAGCTTTCCTAAATCACTGGTAAACTAATTCCTAAAACACAGAAGGGAGTTTGTTTGTCTGCTTTTTCGTTTGTTTGTTTTTGTTTTTAGAATGGGTAAAAAAGTAAAGAAGGAAGAAGAGCCTCCACCCAAGGATGTGGTAAGTTTATAAACTGCTGTGCGCTATAAAATAAACATTACACAATTATAGGCCCAGCTCTACTATCCTTACATAGTTCCTTACTCTCCTAGCTTACCCACGTTATTCTAAAAATGTCTTTTAAAGATGATTCTGTTTCTGCTTTTCTTGGACAGCATACAAACCAGAGTGACTGGGCATGTGTAGTTCTTTGTGGAGATTGTTGTCTTTGGCAGGCTTTGCAAATAGTAATGTATGAAACAATCCAGGCTTCTTTTTATTTGGAGAACAGTATTAGCTTTCCATTTGCAGAAATCAAAGGAGAAAGGAGAAGAGCGACCTGAAATCTGCCTGTCTTTTCAACTGTGGAGATATTCCCTTTCTTTAAGAATGAGAGTTAAGAGCCTAGGTGGATCTGCAGTGTTTTTCACTAAATACAAAATTTTACAGATGTTTTGAATGACAGTATTATGTATTCTGGATCTTTTGCAAAGATGTACAGTCTTTAGCAGCAATTCAGGTTTTTCTGGTATCATTGGAAGTGCCACAGTGCAAAGTACGAGAGCTGAAGCCAAATATGGAATAATGGTGGTAATGTGACATTTTTTCAAAAGGTGGAGGTGACAGTAGCACACTTTTCGAGAGTTTCTATAAATTCACAAGGTACAAAAAGACCCCCAAAAATAGAGAGGTTCAAAATATAGGTATTTTTAAGTTTAATTGGTTTATTCAGAAAGGAGTAGAGGAAATCAGACAGAAACATTGAAAAGAGTACAATATAAATTCTGTGCCAGATAATAACTAAGTTAATGAAAATCAGAACCTCAAGTCCCACAGAGGAACATGAAACTAAATGCAAAGTTCATACACTGTTTTAAAAAAACAGTGGGTTTGTCTGTAAAGAGTGATGGTACCACAAGAGATTTTTCAAAGGTCATAGAAGAGTTGATGAGCAAAAACTGCATCACAATTTCAATATTAAATAAGCATAAATAATTTTGACTAAGACAGTAATATCCAATAGCCATGATGTCACTGAGGCTTAGCAGTTGATATCAGGTTTTGCCCAACTGTTCTGTGGAAAGATGAATGTTACATACGTAATGCATAAGCTCCAATCAATAATAAATCCTTTTGAAAGGAGACTTCACATAAAACTTCAACATGAGAGGAAAAATTGATCTAAAGCCATTTCTGTATGGAATAACCTAGAAAACCGGGAGGAGGCACAAAGAAGGTGTATGTGGATAGGACTAGTTAAAACAGGCCTGAAGAATTAAAACTAAGTACCTTTGCAGTCTAAGGCATGACAATAGATTTAAGGCGTACAGATGAGCTAACCCCCTCCAAAGTAATAAAACTTGACTTTTTCAGTAAATATCCAGAAAGTCAGTAGAAGCAGCACCACAATTTCTAGATCCAAAAGACACCATTAGAATTTCTGGAGAAAAGTATGGTACAGCCTACTAACTATACAATAAACTGTGAATAATGTTAAAAAACATTTGAAAAAAATAAAGTTACAGAAAAAGTCAATAAAACTATTAAAAAGGAAAGAATTGGAAAGAGTGAAGTCCAGATGGCATCTGCAGTTTTTTGCTTAGTTTTTACCCTTATTGCACTTCAGGCTAGCATTTCTCCTCTAGCAGTCCTATCAGGAAAAAAAAAAAAGTGTTGCATAGCAGAACAGTATTAAATATGAAAATAGATCATTGATTAGTTGTAATATCAACCAAGAAAATTTTCTAGCTATGAGAATATTGTTAACAGTGATCATGTAAAATCAAATCTCAAAACTTTACATTTCACCTGAATATTTCAGATGGCAGGAAATGAGATGCAGACAAAATGAAAGATGTATTAGCTATTACCCTCTGATTGATAATCTGCTTATGAAAATGTCAAGTCCAAGGAAAGAAGCCTTGAGATAATGTGGACAGGATTATAAAAGAGGGCCTTTGTGTATATGGAATGCTCTGAGAATATATGGTACTGCAGATGACCACTAATTTTTATAGATTTCTAGGAAGAGGTGGAAAACACATCTTTTAGCCTAGCCGCTGCTTATATGTTTCAGAAAGTATTCCTGAGGACTCTGTTTTCCCTGCCTTTCATAATTTGTCTTTTACTGTTTTCTGTTCTGAGAATTGGGCTTCTCCAGGAAAAATATTGCTTTGAGCCTCTATCTCTATATGGATGACCTTAGACAGTAATTCAGGCAGATAAAATGCGCTAGCTTTGACATAGATTGATAGGAACTTTTCATATGATATCTTCATTAAGTTTGGTCTAGACAATATTACTATTTGATCATCAGCTGGGGAATAGACATTAAAATCAAAGCCTAAGATCACCACTAGAGAAAATACTGAGGCATTATCACTGAAAGCAAGCTGTAGATACCTGAGTTTTTTTGAAAATGGCTTCATTCACAACACTGAGGTTAAAAAGGTGAAGTGGCACTGTCAACTCCTGAAATTCAGTCTCCACAGAAGCACCTTCTTTTGAGCAATTAATGCCTAAATATTAATTTGACTTGACTTTAGTAAGGCTTTCAGCACTGTCTCTCATAACATCCTCATAGACAAAGTGAGAGGAGTGATTGAGACTAGATGGTTGTGCAGCCATTCAGAGGGACCTGAACAAACTAGAGAAATGGGAGAATGGGAATTTCATTAAGTTCAGTAAAGGGAAATGCCAAGTCCTGTGCCTGGGGGAGGAATAACTGGTACAGGCTGGGTCATAACCAGCTGGAAAGCAGTTTTACAGGAAAGGACCTGATGATTCTGGTGGACGTGCACCACCAATGTGCACTTGGGACGAAGAAAGCTAACAAAATCCTGGGGTGCATTAGGCAGAATGTTGCCAGCAACTTGAGGGAGGGGATTGTTGTCTTCCACTCAGTGTTGGTGAATGAGACCGGACCTGGAATGCTGTGTCCAGTTCTGAGTTCCCCAGTACAAGAGAGACATGGACTTACTGGAAAAAGTCTGCAAAGGCTTGGAGCATTTGTCATATGAGGAGAGACTGAGAGCTGGGACGGTATAGTCTTGAGAGAAGGCTTGGAGGGGTCTTGTCAATGTGTATAAATACCTCATAGGAGGGAGTAAGGAAGTCAGGCCAGGCTCTTCTCAGTGGTGCCCACTGAAAGGCTGAGAGGTAATGGGCATAAACTGAAACCAGGAGGTTCCATTTAAACATAAGAAAAAAAATACCCTCTTTTACTGTAAGAATGATGGAACATGGCACAAGTTGCCGAGAGAGGTTATGGATTCTCCATCCTTGGAGATATTCAAAATCAGATTGTGCACTGGCCCTGAGCTCTAGCCGACCCTGCTCCAAACAGGGCAGTTGGACCAGATCATCTCCAGAGGTGCCTTCCAACATCAACTGTTTGTGATTCAGAGGAATATCTTGGTTTTATATTCTTAGTATAGGAGATCAGACAATGACAGAACTGAAACAATTAACATGACCAGGAATGTATTAAACCTGTTTTTCTAGGTAAAGGAAAAGGGGTTAAGAATATCAAAGATATCGGCTATGTTTCTAAAGAGTCTACGAAAGGTGCAAGGATAAAGCAGACCTGTAGTCAGTTAATTCAAATTTAAAGGATTTTTTTTAAATGACAGCATGATTAAACAATAGAATAATAGCAGATAAATATATCCTTCAATAGGTGAGATTTGCATCTAAATGGGAAAACAAAAAAATCCTTGCACTCACAAATGAAAAGTAAAATCGCAATGTCACAATGCACCAAAATATTTTGGGAGAGAACTAGTATGGATACAAAAACTAGCAGTAAAGTTTTTCCAAATTGACTAGAAGCAAGAAGCTTCTTATAGGGATACTATTAGGTGATTAAAGTCATAAAAGAAAAGCAAAATTACTTATTTTTGTGTCAGAAAACAAAGCTAGGTAGCAAATGACTAAAACACATGTGAAGAAATTGCCCAAATATGAATAAATAGTATTTGCCCAGGTCTTGTTCTAAGTGAAAAATAACTAAAATCTGAAATTGTGGTACTGTTACTTATGGTATTTAATGTGTACCCTTTGTACCAGAGGAATGGAGGGTAGGAAATTTCATTTTCAGAAAGAAATGCATCAATAATTACAGGCCAGAAAGTTTGTCTGTCTTCCGTGCTGTGTTAATTGGTAGAGTTAAAAAAAAAAAAAAAAAAAAGATGCATGGATAAATATGATAGTAATGGGGGAGAATCAATATTGCTTGTGTAGAGGAAAGTTCGATCTCTGAAATCTATTTGAATTCTTTAGAGGAGTAAGTGTGCAAATGGATAATGGTGATCTGGTTGATACAGTTATTTAGCTTTTTCAAAAGTTTTTAGACCAGGCTCTTCACTCACATAAACACTAACAGGTAAAAAGAAATTCCTCTACTGGCAATAATGCCTGGTTATAAAATAGAAAGCAAAGGTGAGAAAACAAATTACCATTCAGATTTCATAATGGAGAGAGGTTGCCAGTGGAACATCACGGGGCTTTATTTTGCAACCTGTGTAATCCAGTCTATCAGAATTAATGTAGATACTTTCATGAAAATGGCGGCCAGTTACTAAGTAGGCAAAAGTGAATAAATACAACATTTCAAATTCCAGCAGTAAAAGGCAAAACACCATGTCATTAGCAAATGCATTATACATGCGCATGTTGAATGCCATTAACAATTCTGGTGTTTCCATCTCAAAAAAGGTACAGGTGAACTGTAAAAAAGCACTGAGAAAGACAACAAGAACAGACAGAGCGGCTTCTGTATTAGGAAAGACCTTTTCTAGGTTTCTTCATCCCCAAAAGGAAATGACTGCGAAGAGGAATATCGTAGAAACTTACAAACCGATGAATATACAGAGAAGGCAAATGGGTGTCATTAATACTGCTATTTCTTACAGTGAATGAACTGTGGAGGACAAAATTATCAGGTGGTAATTTTAAAACAAAGAAAAGGCACAACTATTTGTATGGCTGTTATACTACAATACTCGTGTCTCAGAATATTAAGGGTGGCTAAAATACAGATGGTTTAAAATGTTATTTACCAAATTAACTGGTGGAAAATTTTTCTTGGACTTTTTGAACACAGAGATAAAATCACTAGCTCACCAGTTCTCTGGGTTGCAGAGCGCTGGAGTCTGGGAGGGAATATAAACAAAGTTTAATAGTCTGCTTGCCCACAGCTGTTACTGGCCTTTGTCGGAGACAGGATGCTGGACTAGATGGGTCTTTGGTCTGACTGGAAACATATTTACATATTTTGTACTACCTTCAATTTCAACTAAGTTAAATTGATGGAAGCAAAAAAA
>WEKW01004718.1:0-15527 GCA_013389905.1 Sula dactylatra | reverse complement strand
ATATTTTCAAAGTAAGTATTTAACACAGAAAAGATAACTTTTTTTAATCTCAGTGCAGGATTTGACTTTGGATATTACTGCTTTAAGTGAAATTTGAAAGCACTTCTACAATACCATTCATAAAACACCATCTGCACTTCTACAGTGAGCATGGGTCACAAAAAACAACTTAAAACCAGAAGAGCACCTACATATGGCACCAACTCCCTTCCTGTCACGTCTCTCCTCCGAAGCTAGTGGGGTATTTGTTTACTGGCAGATCTACCTCAATTTTCAACCAAAGCATTTGTTTTGTCTAACTCATTCTTATGCTGGGTCACAAGTTTAGTGCTGTATAAAACATACACAAACNCAAACTTAAAAGTTATTTTAGAAGCATGCCTAGCATGATATCCAACTACAAACTGAAGCAGCTCACTGCAACAAATTGTTAGATGTAGGTAGGTTATTAATTTCAGTGAGTTTGGCATTAACATTAAAAACTGAGCCATTTACTACAGACAATTATTGAGATGTTGGCACAAGTGAAAATTTAACTGTATCAGAGACTCAACTCTTCTTTTTTCTTTTTTACTTCAATGTACACAATACATTACTACACCAAATGCATTTACCTGTACTGCAAGATCAGGATTTTGGCTTAATGACTGCATCATGCTTCTCATATAGGGTGCTGACAACATATTCTGCATCAGTTGTGGGTTTTCTGTTATCTGCTGTAATAAGCTCTGCATTCCTGGCGTGTTGAACATACCAGCTTAAAAAAAGTAAAAGGCCACTTTAGTAAACATCCTGACAATCATCACACAAATTAGACTACCTAAAACCAGGATATAACCACTTGGTTTCTATGAGTTTTAGTCCCTGAAATACACCTCAGTGTGGTTCTGCTTACACAGATGCATCTACCTTAGAAGTTAAGACAGAGGCTGTGTCCAACAAGCAGCACCACTAAGTATCTAAATTATTAGCAGTTTTCACATTTGCCTCCAAACAGGAAAAATACTATTATTCATCTAGATTCCCTACCTTTGTTATTTTAAGGCAATATACAAGTACTATCATCCAAGTTTACTTTTCATGTTTGTTTTACTACTGAGGACTTTCATACTAGTCCAATGTTCTACGAAAGTAAATAGCAATAAAAACTTTGAACCAAAAACCCTTTCTAATAAAAGAATCATTTCAGCAAACTCCCAAGTATGGGCAAATATATGTAACTGCAATAACACACACACCTCCTAGTCCAGGTCCCAAATTTGGTACAGTTGAGCTCTGTCCCATACTGCCAGAGCTGCTGTTTCCAGCACTACTACTGCCACCGCTCTCACCACTGGTGCTGGTAGTTGTTGTGGAAGTCTGCGAGCTGGACTGAGGAGCCCACGGATTTGGTAGAGGATCTCTATTTTCTGTACGAGATGGCTGACTGTCCCCTCCTGTTGGTGCATTGCTTACTAAAGAAGCAAATGGGTTACCTCCAAACTACAGAGGAAGGAAAGCAAACATGCATCATCTACTAAAGCCAACCATTTTAGTCTGCTATAAATAGCAAGTTACCTTTCCAAAATTACATGTGAAGATAAATGTTGATGGCTCTTGATCAGTTATACTCACCATCCTACAGTAATTCACTGTAAATATTCTGAAAAGATGCTAACATTGAGAGATATTAGCACCTCCAAAAAAATGAAATTACATTTCTTTTTGAAAGCAGTGTTGCTACTACATGGGTATTTTGATCACAGTAAGATTATAACTTGCACACTGGTTTCCAACTTCAAAGACTTTTTGTCTTCCCATCTTGGGTTCCAAGTTACTAAACGCAACCTTAAAAAAAATTTTCTGGACCTCACAATTTTAAGGCAAAGAACTGAAGGAATTCAAATTTATGTAATACAGAAATTCATTAACTTTAAAATAGCTTCTCAAGCACAGAAAGTGGTATCTGTATTTCTTCAAGCTTAGAAGAGCACAGAATTTTTAAAGATCTTTCCTCTTAAGAGGCCACATAGTGATTTCAAGTTTCAAGAAATGTTTTGTCAAGTATACATTTGGAAATTTACATTACCTACATGCTTTTATTTTTTAAAAAAATTTACTTCCAGTGGCATTTGCAATCTTCTCTCACCTGCTCCTGTGCTGCATTCAACATTGGCTCCTGAATATCTGTATACATACGTCGCAAGGCATTGTATCCACCTGGTATACTTTCCAGGTTGCTCAAGGCTCGGTCTTGGTTTCGCATCATTTCCTGCATCATTGCGGGGTTTCTAGCAAGTTCTAGTGTCTAGGGAAGTGGAACGTTTAGTCTCTATTAATAAGAAATCCATTCTAAAGTGAAAACGTCAGTATTTGGCAATATCTCAGTTACCACTGTATAACCCAGTTTGACATTATGATTAAAGCCAAATCAAGACGTCAGCTTAGTGGGAGTCAAATGAATTAGGTATTTAGCCAGCATTCTACCACAATCGTCACTATGCTGGCTGGGTCAGGAAGCACTGGCCAAACAGAAGAAAAACCTTGAATGAACTATTCTTTTCTTTCTTGATCTTTTCAATACAATATACTCCTACCATTTCTAATGCAGCTACAGCAGGCTGACTATAATATGAACTTTAAAATAAATACCTACATATTCAAAAATATACCTTTTTTTTGATATCTTCTGCCACACAATGTATCTTACATACTATCTAATTTTAAAAGCACTCAGAAGTGCCCACAAGTTAGATTAAATGAAAACGTGTAGTATTTTGGAGAATTACTACTTTTGGTAAACTCTTTGGCTAGAAAATAGAAGGTTTCAAGTGCAGACAGGGACATCCAACTCTAAACCTCAGAAGACATGATTACACAGTCTTCAATGTCTTTCAAAACAGTGCTGCCGATTTTCTGAATTATCAGTCTATTTCAGACATTAACAATTAGAAATACAAACATCAGCTGCCTACAGCAACATTTTATGGATTTTCTAACAAGCCTAAATACTTCAAGAATGTTTAAGCACTCAACTAAGCATGTCCAATTGTTGCTCTGTTGTGCACAGTTACAGTATAATCAAAGGTCATGATCTTACAAAGATCCTTCTACATACCTGTCTCATTATATCTGGATTATTCAGCATGTGACTGATTTCTGGATTTCTCTGTAGCAGTTGCTGCATTTGAGGGTTAGCCATAATTAACTGTCTCATCAGGTCAGGATTTGAAAGCATGCTCTGAACAAATGGATTTTCCATTATCTGAACCATCATTTCTGGGTTGGACATAAGTTGCCGTTGCATCTGACTCTGTAACTCTGAAAAGCTTGATGTATTTAAGCCCAGGCTACTCAGACCTGCCAAACCTCCAAGGCCACCTTTAAGAGGATGAAAAAAATATAATTGAACTTTCAGCTTCTTAACATATCCAGGTTCTTTCTAACTACAATGTACGTGAACATATCCCACACTTCAAAATAATGAAAAAGAATGGAAAGTCCACCTTTGCAAGGTTGTTAAGGAGTTACCCACTAAGAGTTTGTTCCTTTAAATAGCAAGACATATAACTAAAAATCCAACAAACTGCCTCTGAAATGCAACTTGTTACAATTCTAACAACTTTTCTTCTCGTTTTCCACAGCTAAGATACAAGGCATGTTTGAGTTTTGGGGCCTTAGGTGTCATCTGTATGTCCTCCCACTCCTCAACACTTTCCAATGCATTTATAATAATCGTTTATCTGTCTCCTCTTGATTAGCCTATAACCAAGAGAGATAGCCCAATATGATTCATATTCCCTATTCTAATTAAATTAGAGCTCTTCTTACTAATGCACCAAGAACTAATTATGCTTTGAATTCCCCTCCTTTGCCAAGTCCAAACAAAAAATTTCAGAAGGTACTAGTCAGTCTGAAGAACTGTTTACAGTGAAGAAAGCAACTGCTTACTCTGGTTAGCTTTTCCAATTCTACCTCTTCCCCACCCCCTGAAAGCAAATGAAGTGAAAAACAACAAACCAAAAGCCCCACTGTGATTATCGAAATTAAGAGTGTTTTTAAGTCAATAGACTGCAGCCTCTTTATTCATGAAAGAGAAGACTGATAATGCTATCAGACTTGGAACTTGAGAAATACTGAATCATAAGATTAGCCACAATTATGTTACTTCAGTTCCAGATCTGCCTTCATGCTACAGGTCCCACCTCATCAACACTCTCCTCACAGCAAATCAGATGCACTTATAAGGGGCACAAGGACACTGGAAGGAAATTCACTTCCCATAGTGCAAGAATATAACATCAGTGGCACCTTACTACTGAAGGTAAAACAGCACAAGTCTGAAGTTCTGCATATAAAATTAAGGAAACAACTTTCCTCAGATAACTTACTGATCAGAAGCCTTCTGCAACCAATAACATAGATATTTGTAATCAGTTTTTTTGGTGGTGTGTTTGTTTGGTTTTTTTTTTTAAAGTTCTGTCTACATTAGAATAAAGCTTCAGGGACAATTACCTGAATCCAAGCGAAGATACCCACCATGCTACCTAACAAATATTCTTACCCAAGCCAAAAGGGTTACTATTTGTTGAAGCTGGTGTTGAGGTACTACTGCTTGATGTTGATGTGGTAGCAGTACTCCCAGTGGTGTTTGCTTGTTGAGCTGTGTGGTCTTGTAATCTAAAAAAGCAAGTTTAAAAGTTGCAAGTTTAGCAAATTAATTTAAATAATGCCATGAAATACAGGAATAGTATCATACTTGAGAATCTTAATTTACATTTTGATTCTTTGTCAAAAATCGCACTATTTTCTCCAGATGCCTTCCTGTAACAAATCTTTCTCAGACACCTGTAATGTCTTCAGTTCTTCAGAAGAGTAGTTTGAAACATTAAGAAAATGCGTGGGCACCACTGCAGCCACTACCACCTTCCCACCCCGTCCCCAGGATGCCCACCAATGAATTGTTTCCTCTGTCCTCACCTTGCTTTAGGGATCCTTGCCTTAATCCACTATACTCAAATACTACCAATTACATGCCTGGGGCTTAAAGAATGAAAGCCTAGCAAGATTTAATGTCGGATTTATTTCATGCCACTTCTTTAATAGGATGCCTTACTGAATGTGAAATTCAGTTAACATTTCATTAGAAGACAAGTATCAGAATCTCAGTAACCTTTAAGACTTCAAGAACAGGGTAAAAACGTAGTTACACAGTTAGAGCCAGCATAATTTAGCACAGGCACTAAAGGCTGCCCAAGTCATACACTCACCACACCTTTCCACTGCAGAGGCATGAACATGAGTGCTGCCACATAGTAAAAGAGATCAAGGAACTGAGCTTGTGTAAAGCTAACCTTGCCTCTATTTAAAAGAAAAGAGGCTGGTCTGAAACTCGGATCAGTTCTCCAGACTGGTTCAACAACCAGTCTCATAAGTGCCTGTATTTACAGAACTACAGCATAAAATTACTTCTAGAAACTACGAATTCAGACCTCACACAAAGATTTGAGGATTTGACAGTACACTAAATTTCTTATCTTAGTTCATCTCAGAGTACCTTTCTACTATAATAAAATGCTGTGCTTGTTTCACTAAAGCAAAGACTGGGTGAGGGGGGACGGGGATGGGACACCACAAAAACCACACACTACCCAAACAAACAAAAATACAAGCCTGAGGTTCAGAGGCCTCCCTGAGGTTTCTAAGAGTTCTCTGACTCCAGGCTAAACATCAGCCACCAAAGCCATAGACAGAAACAGAAGGAACAATGAAATACTTTGCACACTTCACAAGTTCTTTCATCAAATTATCTACGCTACCTCATAAGTAACCCATCTGCTGGTATGCCCTGAACCAGCGTTCTTGTAAACAGGTAAATAAAACATGGCATGCCAAATCATGAAAGTATAGGATACTATGGGACCAAATCACCTCATGCAAGTTCTTACTGATGTTCTGGGTGCAAAGGAGGAGAAATTAATTTGAGTCCACAAGACCTAACAGTTCTTCTAAAACTTAAGGCCATAGTCATTCTTATGAATTTGGTTTTGCACATTTTAATTTGTATTCCTTTCTTATTTACTTTCAGGTCTGTCAAAACACACACAGATTCTCTTGAATGAAAACCCATTCTAGAGGAAACCTTCCAGACAGATGCTAACAATCCAGAAAAGGGAATACCTGGATACTTAGCTTTGATATAAGATGCCCTGCCATAAGGCATCAGGTGAAACTCTGGAGAAGAACAAGCATTAATACTCTAACATTAACAGCAACTGCGAACTTTGAACACAAGACAACTACCGTTAGCCAAGCACCTGTAACTTCAACGAGGAAGCTTATAGACTGTATACTGACCATGGAACTTCCACTAGAGATACTTCGTTTCCTTTGGTGTAGAAAACCCATAAATCTTTCCTCCATAAGCAAAAGGAAAATAATAAGCATAAAACCCTATTTGTTTTTTCAACCAAGAAACTATTTTGAGAAGCAACTGTATCTCTTCATGTAATAGACAAGAAAGGTTCTCAAAGCAGGACAGAAAAGTAGACAAGCCTGAAAACTTGCAGTTCGTAGTGCTTCTATGGAAACTGGAGGTATATACCCTCAAGATAATGGTTTGAGTGTCAAGTCTGTAAGCCTCAAGTCTTTGAAATTCCTGTAAAGTGCACATCATCTTTCACAGCCACTTTACCATTACATTTCCTCCTATCACTTATGAACAAATTACAAGTGTTGACTTCGAACTCTGTATTCAGAAATTCAATGCATCTTCACTGCCCATTGCTAATCACTCACTGCTACACTGACACTGTATAGGCCAGGTTACAAGATTACACTGGAAACCTGTATCATTCTGGAAAATGTAGCACTGTAATAAAATTACTTTCTTTTTTTCAACAAGGATTGCTTGGGATATATGAGGATTCCTATTTGAAAGTTACACATCTAATATTGTTTAGAAGGGAAAGAATCATCCTCAGATCTAGTTTTGGAAAAGAACTTTTGTTTATTTAGAGATACGGCAGCAGCAGTAGCAGGAGGAGTCAACAGAAAAGTAAATGGTGTAGTGTACAGTGGTTGGGAGCAATCTAATCTTGATACTTATGGCCAAAAATCAGCAACTGCCAGGTTACTGGCAGGGTCTAAGTCTTGTCTTTTGGGTCAAGCATAAAATCCAGGTATTTTAGTAAAAAGAATACTGAGATGGTTCAGGACAATGTTATACTTTCTTAAAGCTGAATTTCATTGTGCTGGCAATTCTTTTTAGCAGGTCTTAAGAGCATATTTTTAGTTTATTCAAGCAAACCTAATAGGTGAAAACCTTACTGCCTCATTTGAAGACAGGGTAGATACTTGCAAAGGGTCTGTAATTTTTGTTCGCGTGTTCTTGTCTGAGACATGATTAAAACATCCTCAACATAATGGTAATACACTCTTCTAGAATTATACAAAAAAAGTGGGAGAGAGGGGAGACATGGATTGCAGTGCTGTTAGGAACAATGCGGGGACACCAAAAATTTCTCAAAAGCCTTAAATACGGCATTGCACATAGGTGCTCCTTTGCCCAGAGGCAAAGTGCAAGAAGTACAAGAGACGGGTGCTGTTATTTCGGTACGTATAGTTATTGTAGGTCCAACGCATGAACCCTCTAAAGGGCATCCTACTATCACTACTCATGAAGCCTCTCTGCCACAATGAAGACTGTAGGCAAAAAAAAGTAGAAGTCATGACAACAGCAGAACACAAGTTTAGATGCACGAAGCACAAAATTGCAGCATTAGTTACTACTGTATACAAGACTGGGATGGCTATCAGCCTTACATTTCAGGCTGGGGAGGCATAGGGGAAGGAAGTCAGACCTCTGCCAGTGCAAACAACAGTGTTTTGACAGAGACCCAACTCCAGGACAGACAAGACAGTCCCACCAGGATGTGAGCATGGAATTGAAAAGATCAATTTCAACAGAGGCCTAAATTTAATGCTAATGTTACTGTGCTGGTTTTGGCTGGGGTAGAGGTAATTTTCCTCATAGTAGGTGGTACGGGGCTATGTATTGGATTTGTGCTGGTAACATTAATACAGGGATGTTTTCTTACTGCTGAGCATTGCTTACACAGAGCCAAGGCCTTTTCTACTCCTCACCCCACCCCACCAGTGAGTAGGCTGAGGGTGCACAAGAAGCTGGGAGGGGACACAGCCAGGACAGCTGACTCCAACTGACCAAAGGGATATTCCAGACCGTATGATATTATGCTCAGCATAAAAAGCTGGGGGAAGAAGGAAGGGTGACTTTTGGAGTAATGGCGTTTGTCTTCCCAAGTAACCATTACACATGATGGAGCCCTGCTTTCCTGGAGATGGCTGAACACCTGCCTGCCAATGAGAAGCAGTGAATGAATTCCTTGTTTTGCTTTGCTTGTGCATGTGGCTTTTGCTTTACCTATTAAACTGTCTTTACCTCAACCCACAAATTTTCTCACTTTCACCCTTCCAATTCTCTCCCCCATCCCACCATGGGGGAGTGAGCGAGTGGCTGGGTGGGGCTTGGTTGCCAGCAGGTGTTAAACCATGAGAGTTAGCAATAGGCCTTTGTGACATGCTGAGACCTGGAAAGGGAAAGCATATTTCTCTTCTTTCCTAAGTTCCATGCTCTTTCCTTCACCATCTGATCTCTTTCTACAGGAGGAGACCCTTACCACAGACAAAGACGACTTAGGTAGAACAGGAGAAAGAACACTTTCAGTCTAGAACAACAAACGCATTATTGACTCAGCAAGATATATCCCTCAGCTGAGTTTATTACCCTACTTGCTGTAAGGATTCTTCAGATGAAGCTTTTCCTTCTGGGCGCTCCACAGGAAGTAATGTGCAGATGACATATCAGGCATGCATTTTGTAGGTGGTGAAGGGAGCCAAATCCAGCTGGTAGCCACTCACATGTGGTGTTCCACAGGGCCCAGTTTTAGGGCCAGTCTTGTTTAATATCTATATCAATGATCTGGACGAGGGGATTGCGTGAGCCCTCAGTAATTTTGCAGATGACACCAAACTGGGCGGGAGTGTCGATCTGCTCGAGGGTAGGAAAGCTCTACAGAGGGATCTGCACAGGCTGGATCAATGGGCCGAGGTAAATTGTATGAGGTTCAACAAGGCCAAGTGCCGAGTATCGCACCTGGATCACAACAACCCCAAGCAATGCTACAGGCTTGGAGAAGAGTGGCTGGAAAGCTGCCTGGCAGAAAAGGACCTGGAGGTACTGGCTGACAGCCGGCTGAACATGAGCCAGCAGTGTGCCCAGGTGGCCAAGGAGGCCAACAGCATCCTGGCTTGTATCAGGAATAGTGTGGCCAGCAGGAGCAGAGCAGTGATCGTGCCCCTGTACTCGGCACTGGTGAGGCCGCACCTCGAATCCTGTGTTCAGTTTTGGGCCCCTCACTACAAGAAGGACATTGAGGTGCTGAAGCGTGTCCAGAGAAGGGCAACGACGCTTGTGAAGGGTCTGGAGAGCAGGTCTGATGAGGAGCGGCTGAGGGAGCTGGGGTTGTTTAGCCTGGAGAAGAAGAGGCTGTGGGGAGACCTTATTGCTCTCTACAACTACCTGAAAGGAGGTTGTAGCAAGGTGTGGGTCGGTCTCTTCTCCCTGGTAACTAGAGATAGGTCGAGAGAAAATGGCTGCAAGTTGCATCAGGGGAGGTTTAGATTGGATATTAAGAAAAATTTCTTTCCTGAAAGAGTGGTCAGGCACTGGAGCAGGCTGCCCAGAGAGGTGGTAGAATCACCATCCCTGAAGGTGTTCAAAAAAGGTGTAGATGTGGTGCTTCGGGACATGGTTTAGGAGGCGTGGGGGTGTTGGGTTGACAGTTGGACTTGATCTTAGAGGTTTTTTCCAGCATTAATGATTCTATGATTCTATGACATAGCTCAACTGATGTAACTTTCTCATTGTCACTTTAAAGTTGCCTCACCAATACATCAACAAAGAAACTTAAAATCCAAGCCTTTCTGTTCAGCCAGATAAAGTAGATGCACTAAAGCAGTTCTCTCAAAAATTTTCTTTCCTTGTTTCACCAAAACAGTGAGTAAGGATTCACTGTAAGTTTTCACATGTGAAAAGAAAAACTGCATAATGTATCTTTATGGACAGTAAGAGCTGGCATCTGAGGACTATGGAGCCAAAACACAGCCGGTACTCAGCACTAAAACAAAGAAGTTAAATAACAAAAAGCAAGAGACTTGCATTTTAGAAACATGAATCCAATTAAAATAGTAGATAAATCAAAGAAAAGAGCACTATAATTTCAGACTGGTTTTCTGCATCAATTGTTGACTAAGGAGCTGATGAAAGTGATTTAGTCAAATCCAGGTTTGTCCAACAGAAAACTTAAGAATTCAGAATATTTTTACTTCTCAGAGGAAAACAGAAGATCACTCAACAGTAAGATTACCTGCTTTGTGTTTTGATAACCAGGTGAACAGTGAGTCCATCATGAATTCCATGCTGAGACAAAGTATCTTGATCTCTTAAAATTTTTCCAGCAAATATCAACACAAGCTGATCAACGTGGGACTTGAAACGCTTAGAGATTTCTTCCTTGAACTAAGCAAAAGAAGTTAAGATTATACATTTATCTGACTGAATACTGAACTATTTTTTTAACCGTGTAAGGACAAGCTATTTTGTTCACATTTAATGTATTACCCCACTTGCACTGCACATTTTTACACAATATAGAAATTCTTTATTAAGTTTTCTCAATTTTTTTTTTGGTCCATAGGACAATAGTTACTTTTTTTGTAAAATAAAAATCAGAAGAGTTTCAGATCTAGATCACTAGTTATATAACTAGCAATGAGAAAAATTTGACTCCTCTTAACAACTACCGTGGCTTCAATCAGGCATGCATCCGTGACAATAAATATATACTAGTATATATACTGCTTATATATACGTATATATGTATACACTGTAAAGTATGTATATAAATGTATACTTGCTAGTATATCATGAGAGAGATATATAGAGACACACATGCACCACTGAAAGCATCCATTGCTGAAAGACTGAGGATGCAAAGTCACAAGTACAGTAAGTCTGTCCACACTTTTGCTGGAACTACACAGTGAAGTATCCTCTCTTCTTAGACAGTTTTTACTGCCTTTCATGTGTCAAAACCAGCATTCCTTTCCACACAAGCAAAAGTTACCTCTCAGATAGCTCTGCTTTCTCATTCAACGTATGACATACCTACCTGAAATGCAACTGCAGCCCAGAGCATGGTGAATAGCCACATTCTCCACCCAACCAGGAAATCATGCCCTCATTAAAACAACTGAACATGGAAGCCCACTGTATACTTTCTTGCCTTCCTAGCCAATAAATACCAGGTTATGCTTTGATTTGAGTTCTGAGTGAGATTTATTATTCTCTAGAAAAATGCTCTCACTGAAAGCAAAAAATTCACAAAACTTAAAAAGGAAGATATCCAAGAAAAACACTATTGACTTAATTACAAGAAAGCCAGATAAATTTTATTTAACAAGACTAGTCACTAGGCTAAGTATTTTTAAAATGATCCCAGGCATTTAGGAAGTCCTTCAGAAGGTCACCCTATTCAACATTTTAAAATTAAGTTGACCATACTACTTTAAAAAACATCCCAAACATCCTAAGGAATTCTCATGCCATATAGGAAAATAAAAGATTAATCTTGCAATTAGTTATTAATAATTACATTTTATAATACGCAGGACTAAAAAAGTAAAATCCCACTATATTATGCTTTGAAGGTGAGTCTCTAATTGAAAGGCTTTATAGTTTAGGAAGTGAAAAAAACTAGATTAAAAAAAGACAGTCTGAGACACAACAAAGTTAAAAAGTCTGTTTGGGGAGGAGGTTGCCCTTGGTTAATTAAAAGCCTACTCACACAGCACTGGTTCCAGTTCTTGGGGAAACAACTTTTAAGTCAGTCTTTATACCGGCAATATTTAGACTCACAAGTATTCCAGGCAGTAGCTCAGTCCATTCCTTCCCAAAGTGGTTTACTTACCTGAATTACTCCTGACATTTTTATCTAGTCTGTTCTCTGAGGTCCCCAGCAACTTTTTTCCAAAAAACCTACTCCAGTGTTTCACTATCCTATTTCTTCGTTGTCCTGCCCGCAATGGACAACACAAACAGACTGTTGCTCTCCCTAGAGTAACGGGCTGCAGTAAGACTAATCTTTCCTTGAGGGTTGTTTTCTAGTCCAATCATTCCCACCACTCTTTGGACTTTCAAATCCAATTACATTATTTTGTAAAAGTGGGGCTCAAAACTGGCCAAAATATTCCACACCAGTTCATATCTATACTTAGTGGAACAACAGGATGAATCCCATATCCTACGAGCTATATTCCTATTTATAAGAAAAAGTGCGAAACCCACATGGGAAAATATGTGTAACAGTGCTGACTTACTTAACAGCTCTAAACTCTAGACCCTTTTCTGCAGACCAACTGTTCAGGCAGTTGCTTCCTAATCTGCATTCTTCTGGTTAATTATTCTTAATACGCATTCCAAAGTAACACAAAACCAGCAGAAACACTCACAATTTGGTACAAAGCTAATGCATAAGAATAAAGGACTACCATACTGTGCCAAACCAGAGAGTAATGTAATTTACCCAAACTCATTTATTATCGTATTTTCCACAATATGTTGCGACAGCGAGATCCACAATTTAATTCTCATCAGAAGGTTGATGCTGTAGTGTGAACAATATTCATAGATTCACAGAATAAGTTAAGTTGGAAGGGATCCATACGGATCATAGAGTCCAACTCCCTGCTCCATGTAGAACTACCTAAAACTAAACCGCATGACTAGGAGCATCGTCCAGATGCTCCTTGAACTCTGACAGGCTTGGTGCCATGACCTCTTCCCTGGGGAGCCTGTTCCAGTGGCTGACCACCCTCCCAGCGAAGAACATTTTCCTTTCCATCTGAACTTCCCGGAGGCAGCTTCATTCCAATTCCTCATGTCCTATCACAGGTCACCAGAGAGAAGAGACCAGCACCTCCCCCTCCACTGTCGCCCTTGAGGAAGTTGTAGACTGCGATGAGGTCACTCCTCATCTTCCTCTTCTCCAAGCTGAACAAACCAAGTGGCCTCGGCTGCTCCTTGGAAGTCTTGCCCTCAAGGCCTTTCACCATCTTGGTTGCACTCCTCTGGACACACTCTAATAGCTTGATGTCCTTCAAATTACTTTATCTTAAACCAAGCCTGGTCATGCATTTCTAGAAGCTGCTATTTACCCATAAGGTCAAGGAAACAAAACACCATTGATAGAACATAACCAAACAGTACCTAATATTACCAGTATACAGGCATCAAAGGCTATACACTTCCTTTTCCCTACTAGCATGTAATGCTATTTAGATCATCTGAAAAAAACACTACAGTACAACATGAATGTAACAGCCAATGTACCAAGACCCCCAAAAAACCTCTGTAGCAACATACATGCATGATCCAAATGCACAATAGATCTCTTTCCAGCCACAGTAATAAAACTGTCAAGAATACTACACCAGTTTTGGCTAATTGAGGCATATTTACATAAAAAGCCTAATTGAGATGGAAATAAAAGAAAAGTCAGGTCTCTTCACCAGCTTCACTGGCATTCAGCACAACCTTGGGACTTCTGAAATGACAAGGTATAAGCAAGACCAAGCCCTCTGTTTGGCACTTCATTCACAGAAGACTATCACATAAAACCAGGTTACCATGCAAGGTATTTTGCAAGCGAGTCTGCTGATTAGTGTTAACAGTCAAAAATACCACTAATAACAGATCAGGTCCGCAGAGTTTTATTTTTTTGCTGAGGCAAGATGAGAATTGTCCATACATTTGTAAAACAGAATCTCAAAACCTTTTTCAATATGGGTGGGTTTGGCTTTTTTTAACTGTCAGCATTTGTTGCTTCTGGGTGAAATAAAAAATTAAAAATNTCACCGTCCTCTGGGGGCAAACACATATCTTAAGTATTCTCAGCCTCTCACTGTCAATGGTAACTGAACTGCAGGACCATCCCCCACAGTAAAGGGGAAAATCCAGAATTTTCTTTCAATTCAGACAGTGAAAGGACAACAGAAATGACTGGCAATTGCATTCTTACTCCCACAGACCTAGATAAGATAGCTATAGCCGTGCAGTTTTTATAGGACTCTCCACCGCTCTTACTGGCAACAAACAATTTGGGGTATAAGGTGCTACAGCACCATGGTAATGAAAGACAGCAAAAACAGTGAAGACAACTATCTCAATTTTCTTTTCCCTGAACAGAACCGTAAACATCAAGGTAGTACGTATCACCTCAGAGCCTCAAATTAAGCATACGCAATCAACAGCAAAGGGAATAAAGGAAATGATATTATGATGATGGGAATTAATACATATTTAATGGTAAGAAAATAAATTTCGGTATTGTTCAAATCTTCAGTTCGTACAACTGAACTAAATAACACTCAGTAAGTTACGGTTAAAATCCTTTAAACTCCTGCTTTTGGTTTTCCCGGGTGACAGTGTCACTGGCTGGAAACAATGAGCATTTCTGTCCGATTCTCCTGCTGCACTGACTTTTCCTTTTTATTAACATGTAACACTCCACACAATGATTTCAGCTGATTTGCTTTTCTGTTCTTTCTCTACTGTACTCTTTACAAGTTTTACTTCATTGTAATAATACTAGGCATTGTGATATTACAAAGGTGTTCAGTTACATCTGAGCATAGAGTAGGACTTGAAGTTGTAAAAATGTTTTACCATGCCTAACACCTAGCATATTCATGGAAACTAGTTCATTGTACTCCTCTAATAACGGAGTACAATAAAAATAAAATTACATCAATTTTAGATGTGATTATTAGACATATCAGTGGAGAGAAACACAATGGGAATCAGACTGAAACACAAGACTAACATCTAGACAGAAGTTAGTTTTCTCCCTAGTTTTCCTAGGGAAAAAAGGAGAAAGCATTCTTAATCAGAGTGAATTAATTCAAGATCACAGCCTCCTCAAAGCATGGCAACTTGTAGATTTGACATCAATTAAAGCAAATCTAAAGCTAGTCTTGTTGGAGTACTTTGCCAACATCACCATTTTACCTCAAGTTAACTTTTAAGGACAGGAACAGTGTCATTTTTCAAATTGAGAACATTCACAGGTTTTTTTAGCAGAACACCAGCACTTCTTGTTTACACTCTCAATATCCATGCCAAGTATCTTCATATTCACACAACTTTAAAAAAACACAGTCCAATACTCTGCTAATAAAACTTGGCTTCTTTGTTCCACATTAACACAAAAAAAAGGCTCCATGAAGCAAGTCAGGACTTCTATAACACCTGCTCAACTGGATTGCCTCTGAAGGTTTTTGCCAAGATATGGGTGGACACCACAGTGTTGATGCCCAGTGCTGAACAAACACATACTCACACCTGAGCTAAAAGTAAACATTTTGTCACTGAACAAAACAAATGTCTGGATACGCCTGAAGTAGAACAG
>WEKW01004717.1:38156-133499 GCA_013389905.1 Sula dactylatra | reverse complement strand
CTCAAAATCTTCGCTGACTTGTCTGTCACCTTGCTGTTGCATGTAAGAGAGCAGAAAGGCAAAAAAATCACCAGCAAGAATAATATATTATAGGGTGTAATGAGGAAAGTGTGAGAAGTCTTTTTACGTGACATAAAAGGCAATTATTAGGAGGAAGGAACATGGAAAATTATGTTACTCCCAAGCACATAGAGTTCAGTAACAGAAGTGCTGATGTCTCACCATGTCCTGTTAAGTCATCACAAAATCACTGTACCGAGTAATGACACAAGAAACAATGAGTTCACATCATTTCTGTGACTCTGCACAGTCTGTTGTTGTGAGGCTGCTCTGCCCCAGAATGGCACCAAGTGGATACCATATTGTAAAGCTGCCAAGCTGACAGATAAGCAACTGGCAAAACGTTTTACAGTAAATCTGGTGAATTGTTCAAATTCAATACAGATACCTATACTGCAGCAAAGAAATGCTGCTTTTAACCCCGCAATGCATGTTATTTATTAATTTTATATTTGCAGAGGTTAATTTGCTTTGTGCTTAAGCGACATATCTTATGAAATTATGCAGAAATATTCTAGTAACATGCTCTGTTATTTATGTCCAGCAGATAAAAGCTACTTCACACAGTTTGAAGATGACGACTATAGCGTGACAGCTTTAATTACACAGTCAAATGCTAATACAGCTGAACCCTACCTCTGTTCAGCAGTCCATTGCAAATTGTTTGGTAACAAGACATGGGCTGTTGCTTCATATAAATCAATCCTCCATTTCCATTACCCCTCGTGATATAAAACACCCAAACCCATCCTGCTTTGTGGGAATAATTCAGAGGTAAAACAAAACTAGGAGAATCCACAATTCCAATATTTTTCCCAACCTTTCCATGTACGTTAGTTCCAAGTCAGCACACAACTTTGCAAAGGCATATACAACCCATAGTACAGTCTATAAATCGCTGTATTTGGAAATGGGGTTGTCTTGTGTGTAGTACAAGTACTTCACTCATTCAACATGAGATATAATGAATAACTATTGATGATGAAGCCTTAGAAGACAATCTCGTAAAGCAGACTCTTTACTTAGTTTTAATTTACAGAAGAATTTAGTCTTAAGAATGATTAGACCGTTAACGTGGACATTGAGCTGCCTTCTGTGACAATCAGACTTCTACACAAGAAATACCTTTCTCATAAATAAAGCAACCTATGGACAACGATTGAATAAACAGTACTGTGCATGTTTAACAGTTACTTCAGTTACATCAGTGACCTTCAAAAAGCATCATTTGCGTGCACACAATAAACTGAAAGAGTCAAGCCATAATTTTTTTCAGTCATGACCATATGACACTTGAGCTTGCTGGCATCAACAAAACAATTATTCGTCAAAAAAATATTGCCCATATTTCAGATATACTAGTTTTGACAAAGCCTATTATTGTGGAAGGTCTGTCAGATTCTGATTTCTACTTGAGTTACAAAGTGATCTCAAACAGGGTCTCTGCTCAAAGTGCAGGGAGGGTGGTTACTCAAACATTCAGTTCTAATTCAGTTTTAACTTTTAGCAATACATACTTAATATTGGTCTCTATTTCATTCATAATGTTCAGTTTAAAACAACCTGAAATCTCAAAGTTTGGTGACATAGGAAAATCACTTCCTTATGCTCTTCCCTACGTTACTCTCTCAGTGGAGTGCTACTTTTGATGACACTCAAAGATCTGCCAGATTTGGAAAGCCTTAAGTCTCAGGCAACCCTCCCAAAATAACTGCACTTTGAAACCAAGAGCTAGAGAGTCAATCAGCTGTTTTCTGACTATAAATGGGTGCAGCAACACGACATAGGGCCATTTCTAAGGAGGAAAAAAAGAAACATGTCACTATACTACTACTTTGATCCTCTCTAGAATATAAGTTTTGAAGCACAATTGAAGCCCTTTGACGCCGATTTCAGCATTGCTTAATTACTAATTCTTTCATTACTAAGGTTTAAAGCAGAAAAATGAACTGCAGAACAACACTTTCTATCATTAGCAAAATTGTTGTGCTAATAACGATAAGACAATTTTACCTTAACTGAAGATAGCAATAACATTAGACTGTCTGTATTTGGCTATCGAAAGAATGCATTTGTAGATAACCACATTGCACTCTTAATCAATTAGGAAATCAATCTTTCTTTATGCATTTTCACAGCTCCTACTAATGGTAGTGGTATTCTTCCTAAGCCTGAACTATGAACAGTGCCAAATGTTATAGTCCTGCCACTTAAAGACAAAATTATTTGTGTTGTTCAGCGTTATTGGGGGTTTTTTTGTTTGTTTTATTGTTTTAAGGAAACGAGCAACACCTCATACACAGCAAAGCACTGATATCCAACACACTTCAGCAACGTACCTATATTATTCCCAACTCTTATAAGCCAGAACAAAGATTATTAAAATTCCTCTTAAGTCCTACTTAAGGATTAGTGTTCTGCATATCCTTCTGCAGATGGGGCAAGAAGCAACTCATGGCACAAAAAATTAAGCAATGTGTGTGGTCTGAAGAGCGTAAGTCTGCAAGTCCTAAGTACACCATACTAAGTCCATAATTTCTGTGACATGGTGCCTAGAAGCTGATAGAACAATACAGTACACCTCTACCTATAGTACAACAAAGTTGAGTACTACCTGTTATGAAATTGAGAAATTTATAACATACTAATCTGTTTTTTCTTGTCAGGGACCATCGTTTGCCTCTACTATCTGATCTACTTTTGTACATAAAGCCAAAAACATGTTTTTCTTTGAGGTGAACAATTCACTCTGATGATATGAAAACATGGCATCTACTACAAAATGCTTTTCCCAAAGCTGTCAAGGAAATCAATTAAAATCAAAAGGGCCTTTGTTCCATCTCTGTTTGACTTCAGTCATGATCTTTAAGCAGACTTATGCTAGCTATGGGTTGAACCCTGCATAAGCAAACTAAAGTGAAATGAGTTTGGGAATGTATTTGTTCTGTGTAATGTATTTGTTTCAATTTATTCTGCAACCGTCTTATATTCATTAAAAGCAAACATATCCCTAAGAAATACAACCTTTCTAGCAGACTGTGAAATACTGAACATCACTGATTTTTCTAAAATCCATTAAAATGCAAATGGAATGAGAAAGAATCTGAATCAACATCATCATGTAAACAAAATATAAAATGAAAACACTTGTAACAACACAGATGGTATACCTTTAGCTATTTACCAGATGCTTATGCTAGGGATGATCACAAATACTCTGAAGTCACCGAGAGCCTTTGCCTTAACTTCAAAAGATTTTTTAGATGAATACAAAATGCTTAGACTCATATATATTGACATTACTGCACATTGCTGCAATTCTGATATCAAAACAAGGCAACAGGTATATTATATTTTAATGCTTACCATTATCACTTTTGAGATTTCCATTGCTGAGCTGTTTTAACCTCTTCTGATGGGATTTGCCATTATAGTGGATTTGTGCCTGAGCAGCAGAGTTCAGCTGAATGTTACAAACATTACACAAAGTGAAATTGGTGTGTTTCTTTTCTCTTTCCTTCTTTTCTTCAGTGACATCAGGTGCTAATTCTTTCTCACCTTCCCTGTCTGGGACTGATGTGAAATCTGAACTGTATGAGTGGTTATCAACTGGTAAATCAGGGCTCCAGGGCTTCTTCATATTTTCTGGGAGGGGAAAAAAGAAAACAAACAAACCACGTAAGAGGGAAAATTGATGAGTGATACAAAATCATATACACAAGATTTCTACATCTGTAAACCAGCAAAAGGCAGGTTCTTTGCATTTTCATATTTTAACACTACATTTCCACTCATGTTTTGCTTTCTGTTCATGTTGTTTTAGTTCTGCTGTGCAACTTGAGTAACTGCGCAGCACTCAGGTGAATGTCTCTAAATGTTCAGGGGTACTATTAAATCTATCCTGTCACACGGAGGGAGGGGTGTAATTTTTTTTTTTAATTATTTCTATCTTATCGCTTTGTTAGTTTACTTTCTTTAAGAATTATCCTATGAAAAGCAACCTTACAAATGTTGTTAGAAATCTCAGCAAGGTCTAGATGAAGCTCATGACATCTTAACTGCCACCTTCAGTGGGAAACTGTATTGGAAGCAGATGCCCAGGTGCTGGCAGCAGAGGCTGCAGAGCGGCCTCTCTAAGACAAGGCCAAGGGCTGTCCCATGCTGGGGATGGCCAGTTCCAGGAGGCTCCAAAACTGACCCACCAGTGCATAAAGCTGAGTCCATGAGCCACAGGTGTGACATCTCCTTGATAACATATTTAAGAAAGGGTAAAAACACTGTGCAACAGCTGAAATAATGTGAGAAACACCTCTTTAGACAGTGGAAAAGAAGGGGGAGGAGGTGCTGTAGGCACTAGAGCAGAGATTCCCCTGCAGCTCATGGTGAAGACCATGGTGACACAGGTTGTCTCCCTGAAACCCATGGAGGGCCACAGTGGAGCAGATATCCACCTGCAGCCCACAGAGGACCCCACACCAGAGCAGGTGGACATGACCTGAAGGAAGCTGCAGTCCGTGGAGAGGAGCCCATGCAGGAGCAAGTTTTCTGGCAAGACTTGTGATGCCATGGGGGACCCATGCTGGAGCAGTTCTAAGGGTAAAAACACTGTGCAACAGCTGAAATAATGTGAGAAACACCTCTTTAGACAGTGGAAAAGAAGGGGGAGGAGGTGCTGTAGGCACTAGAGCAGAGATTCCCCTGCAGCTCATGGTGAAGACCATGGTGACACAGGTTGTCTCCCTGAAACCCATGGAGGGCCACAGTGGAGCAGATATCCACCTGCAGCCCACAGAGGACCCCACACCAGAGCAGGTGGACATGACCTGAAGGAAGCTGCAGTCCGTGGAGAGGAGCCCATGCAGGAGCAAGTTTTCTGGCAAGACTTGTGATGCCATGGGGGACCCATGCTGGAGCAGTTCTTTCCTGAAGGACTGTACCCCATGGAAAGGACCCATGCTGGAGCACTTCTCCAAGAATTGCAGCCCATGGAAAGGGCCCCACTAGAGCAATTCATGAAGGACTGTATTCCATGGGAGGAACCCCATGCTGGAGCAGGAGAACAGCATGAGGAGGAAGGTGCGTCAGAGTTGAAGTGATACGGATTGACCACAACCCCCAATTCCCATCCCCCTGCACTGCTCAAGGATGGGAGAGTAGTGTAGAAGAGTCAGGAGTGAAATTAATCCCAGGAAGAAACAGGAGACAGAGGGGTGAAGTGTTTTAGTGTTTTGCCTTTGTTTCTCACCATCCTACTCTATTTTAATTAGCAATAAATTAAATTGATTTTCCTCAAGTAGAATCTATTTTGCCCATGATGGTAACTGGTAAGTGCTCTCCATGTGTTTATCTCAACCTAAGAGCTTTTACATCTTATTTCCCCCTCCCTGTCCTGGTGTGGAAAGGGATTGAGAGAGTGGCTGGGTGGGGGTCTGGCAGCTAGCCAAGGTCAATCTACCACAGAAACACAAGTAGTTATTACAGCAGAAATATTTTATAATTCTCTCTGGGATTAAATCCTTAAGTATCACACTTTGATTTCTTTTATATAAAATATACAACAGGTCAGTTAAACTCTACGTCAATGACAACTTACTGTTACATTCCATTACATACACTTCTACATTCAAATACTGGACTTGACTATCACTACAAATTCTTAGCTGCTTTAGCACTTAAATGCAAGATGCATTTTTCAAGTTGGAAAAAAAAAAGGGGGGGAGGGAGGAGAGTTAGTCTCCTTTTCCTACATTTATATATTTTGACATTTTGTAATTAACAGAAGAAAAAATAACACCCCTATATTTTAGTCAGCCAATCTTAAATGCATAGACCTTACTCTTGAGTTTATTAATTAGGTATTCAGCAACCTCTAGTCATCCCCTCTCCACTTCCTGTGAATGCTTTCAAGCCCAAGTCTAATCATTTCATAACTTGTGTGGTTCAAAATAGTTCAAAGACAAATAATAAACATGTCCTATTAGCTTCTTACCTTAACTTCCCAGGATTATAATTCAAGGATAGTTAACTTAGATTCAGCTAATACCAAACTGTAGCAACTACAGAAATGAGAAGATAATCCTAACTGCAGAACTTCAAGTAAAACCAATGTAAACATGATCTTCCGTGATCAACGGTGAGCAGAAATTGCACAGGTGAAGAAGTGCTCTGTGCACCGCAAACTTAATGTACTATTCAAGGAGTGCAAAACGTTATACCAATTTAGCATCTTGGTGAGAACTTTATATAGCCTATAAATCTTTAAACTGCTTGTTCTCCCAGACTTAGTGAAAAAATGAAGGTCTAGCCAAAGAATCTAACCTGTACTTTGAGTGACAAAATTACTGCAGCCTTAAATAGATGATACTATTTGGTCTCTAACTAACAAATCAGTCAACCTAGAGACAAAAAAGATGATTGCAGCACCACACGAAAATGGGCTACAGATGCCTTTAATCCCAGATCCAGATAAGGTTCAGCATCTAAAAATAAGTCTAAATAAGCCTTCAGATTTGGGTCTGATTACACAGAAATACTGCAAATCATTCTTGAGAGAGCTTCAAATATTGTAAATTTCATTGACTAAATGTTTTACCAGCCCTCCCAAGGATTTAAACACATTTACTGCTTTCCACTCAAATAATAATGACAAACTTATCTAAAGATGCAAATCTAAAACCTATCAAGATTCAAACCACTTTCAATGTCAGTTTTCAGATTTCCTTGCTATCGAATTAGTATTGTGTTTATGCTAACTAAACCCTATTTCATTTAAGAATGAAATTTAAAAATGAAATTTTAAGAATGAAATTCATTTAAGACCCAGTTCTGAGATGAACTCTGCACTTGCTGTAGATTAAAACATAACTCAAACAGTTCAGTCAATATTATTATTACAGCTTTTTTGGGTATGGTCAACTCTGTTATCTAGAATTTTAGCTGTCTACACAAGGGATGAGAAAGCAGGCTGAACAATTCATTCCAAAGCAAAATTAAAGAGGAAAAAGAAGCAATGCAAAAGTAGTTATTTATTAAAATCAAACCTATTATACCAACAGCTATGTCAGGAACTTTTATAGACAAAACACAACCATCCCATAAGACATTATGAGACTGTGGAAGCTCAGGAGAAAACCTGAAGCTTTTCTCCTGAGGAAGCAGCAGCTATTCACCAACCTCAGCCTTCTGGAGTTTGTTGCAGATATTGTTCACTCCAAGGAGACCCATAGTTATCTATCTAAAATATTTTTGAATTAAGAAATTCAGTCTTTAATCAAAGCATTACAAGGATTATAATGCTAACATGATGGCACCAGTTTTACTGAATTGCTCTAGATGACAGTAACTTTTCAGAAATCCCAGTTTATATACATGCTGTACATTAATATATATATAACTTTTGCATTGAAAGCATTCCCCACTAGAGAGCAGTATGAATTTAAAATTACAAGTATAATATATCTCTAGACCTATAGTGCTAGTCATATAGAAATGAGATTAGTATAATAAAATAGATCTTCTAACCAAGATATAAAACTTTGTAAACAAATATAATCTAGTAAATGAAACCTTGTACAGTATGTGTACACATGTCTAATTCCTTTTGAAACATTTGCACAGATAACCTGGCAGCTTAATAAACTGTATTAGCATGTTACGACACCCCTCTAATATTCCAATCAACACAGCCTAATCCATGACAGTCTTATTTTTGGCATATAGAATACTTGTGTCTTGCATTCTAATCTCATTCCAGAAAAAGAAATTATAAAATGCACTCTAAATAAAGGCACAGTAAAATAATAATGGAAATTACACGTTGGAAATAAATGATTCAAGCATCTACCATTTTATTTGCACTGTTATTAGAAAGCTGTGATGGTATTAGAGCTGCAAAACATTTTTGCCTACTGCCGTGTCTCTCAAATCTGGAGGAAGAAGGGGATAATTTATAACTGCAGACNCTAAGGTGAAATAATACACACCTGTGCAAACTGCTTGAGCTGATGCTGTAAGCCAGCATTCCATAGCAGTAGTCCGTATGTTGATTGGACATAAAAGGGTTGAAAAAAAAAAAAATTCCAAACATGAAGACAAAATATTTTGGAAAAACAGAAGCAGTTTTAGATTAAAACATTCTTAGTCCTTCCTACTCAATATTGCTTAAAGGACAAGGAAATAAAGACTGCAAAGGATAAAGAAAGGGGAGACATCTAACCGAGTATAACTTGCTGAAATACTTCTAAAATATAATTTACCATTCCAACTAGTATTTTAAAAGAAAAGGAAAAAAATCAAGTTTGTGAAATTTTGTAAAAGATCCACCAGTGTTTCAACTATTGAAGATGCAGACTAATTCTTGCAAAGCAGCACACAGACTTTGAGTTCATGCCTGCATCTGCCTGCATCATTGCATACTTTTGTTTTCTGGAATGAAATGTTTAGGCAGCAATTTTGATCGGTGGAGGTGAGAGAAAGAATGCTTAGTTTATTCTGTTGGGAAGTTACATGGAATATGGTTAGAAGAAAGCATTATAATCTTAATTTTAAAACCAATTTTTAATTGCTATCAATATCTTATTGGTTTGAACTGCTGATCCTATGTGAAGATGGATAGGCATTAAATGAAAACCCGCTTCCCTTCCCATTATTATAGAGTTCAGCTGACTGCACTGGTTGCATATCATATAAACAGTCATCAGTTTTGTAGATAACTTCCCCCGCCCCCCAAAAGAAAGCTAACTTCTCAACCTTTAGGAGCCCTAAGGAAGACTGCAGTGAACTAGGAATGAATAAGCAAGGTAACCAAGAACTCAAAATTTCAAGCCAATTTAAACAGCACTGTGGATAAATGCTTTCATTTATTTTCCCTGGAGCTCTGAACTCAATTTTGGCTCAATGATGCTTACCAGTAAAAGGAACTTTGCATGACATTATAGCTTTGTGAAGTAGAAAACTGCCCCATGTGGAAAACCAGCACAACTACAATTTGTGGTGTTTGCTGGCTTAGCTAACATAGCTACTGCCTGGGGATTTCTCTTCTGAAATGTGCTTGAATGTAAGGGATTAGAAATTACAACCTTCCAGTGAAACAATCCTTACCTTCTTTAACACACAACAAAGGCATGTTTCTATTCAAGGATACGGAAAGGAAACTTTGTTCATTTGTGTTACAACTAGTTATTTTGTTTCCAGACTGTCTTGTCAGTGTGGAACTATCCCAGTCACTGGGTCTTAGTCCCCATGTACATAATAGTCAAATACGTCGGGTCCATTTAAGAGGCCAGTGGAGTATACGAATCCCATAGTAGACGACTGATGTGCAGGTACATCAGTTGTACTCAACACAGACTATTTGCCATTGATGAATGACACAGTATATCCTAAAGAATATCTCTTTGGAAGAAGCCATTTCCCAAAAGGGCACTACAACAAATACATTGCCTGTAGTAGCTGAAGGATAAAAAATACAGACAGGGCATTAAGGACAGAAGTCCGCCAATTACGATATTCAGGGATTTCTAATATTTCTTTCCAAAACTGTGAAAATAGCAAAGGCACTTATGTGGCAATCAGCAATGATGCAGATGCTTGTATCCCAGTTAGTCACCCTTTAGACTCTGCAGTCACTGTAAATCTCACCAACAGGGCCTACAGAAAGAGTCATCTCGCTCTGAATTACACCAAAATTCTAAACTCAGCTGTTTTGTTGTTAGAAACATGCATGCCCCTTCCTTCGCAGATGTCTGCGCTGTAGATTCAAGTTAGATAGGATGAATCTTGCTCTGTCCACCATAATAACCTCTTCAAATGTTAAAAGGACTGAACTTTGGCAGGCAAAAAGAAAACCTGGGTTTCAGATATCAACAGATAACAGCATACATCAACAAATACCAGCTGCTTTCAAAGAAACTGTTGCTAGAACAATGTTTAAAAAAAAAAAAAAGTAAAAAAAAAGCAATCACTTATCAAGAGTCTCTCTCTAATTATCACCTTGTCAGTTTTCACATCTTCGGGGAATGTTATCAGCACACTACACAAAAACCCCTCTGGTAATAACTGGAATTGTCCAGTCTTTCCTAATATCATAAATTTGATGCTATATCTTTCAGGTGATAGGACATTACTGGTTGATGACTGTCATGGTAGCAGGGTGACCTTTGTGTCAGTCTTTTAAGAAACTCTTCCACGCTGTGAGCCGAAATATGTGACAGGACCCTCCCCAGAACTGGTTCTCTGTAGGCTACAGTCTTCCTATTTACCTGCTACGTTACTCAAAAATCCCTGCTGTTACCTGTGACGCCTTTACCAAGACGACAGTGACAGCTAACTTGCCTTTGCAACCTCTAGATTGACCTTACTGAATAAAATGTGGGCTCTAATAATTTGTTCCTGGGAGAAGCTTAAAATGAACATATTGCCATCTATTTTATACATGGATGGAGGGGGCAGGACAGCCCGGGGGAAGGATCAGGAATACAAAAATAAAGTAGCTTTAGCTTCTTCCACCCGTTATCACTGGATGATGTGGTCCCGACACTGTAACCTTCCAGTTTTGACCAGGGTTGCACCTGCTCCTGGTTTTGAGCCCAGAGCGATTTAGGTCATGAATGGTCTATTTTACACATTGCTGCTGTGGCAGTTACAAATATACAATGAGATGGACGAACAATGGGAAAACGGTGAAAGGGCACTCACGGTGAAAGCACTGCATCTCTGAAACGCAGCTCGCTCCCAAATGACCTGAGTAACCTTCAGGATACGCAGCAGGACTCATCTGTTTTCTCTGGATGGATGAATGAGCATCACTTCAGTAGAAAAGCTACTGGGGAATGGGAACCTACTGGGGTTGGAAAGGCTTTTTTTAAATAATTGATTTTTCAGGACCTCCTTTGTTCTGAGTCTTTCATATTTTGCTGTCTTTCAGCTAAAAATTAAATACAAAATAGTATATAATACAATAAAAGCTGATGTGAAAATCTGGAAAATACCTGCATTAAGTAATTTTACACTGTTGGTAGGCTTTTCTATTAAGAGTTTGAGGACTGCAAGAACAACCATCACCTGCTTCTAAAAAGCAAGGAACAGTTTGTCAGGTCATTCACCCAAGAGCTAAATTACTAGTCAATGATAAAACTGCAGATAAAAGTCTGTATTTCTTGTTGCTGTCTCATACAGTGCACATCACATTTGAAGCCACTATTTACCATATTTTCTCTTCAAAAATATCCACACAAAATGCAGTAGAAGAGGTAGCTTAGGACAGAAAAAAAAAAGATAAGTCAGGGAGAGAAACACCTGATTTTCTTGTTTATTGTTTCTCCATATCCTTCCAGCTCCTCACAATCTGATCGCTGCTGCTAGGTGTTTTACCACTTCATTCATCCCTGTGAATAATAAGAAAATCATAATCATCACCATCTCAGGTGATTTTTGCGAAGTTTAAGAGGAAAATAATCTCTTGAGCAAAAATTGCATGAAGTGAAAGAAATAAAGGCAGGTTCACCCCACATGTTTATTGCTTGGGGGAGGGGGAAGAGATGAAGCAGAAGGAGACCGAGGTTATTTGGGGTTGAAAGGCTTTATAACTTAATGTCTGTATCCTGGGACTCCTCCCAAGCAATGCATCTCTGCAAACTGAACCCTGTAAGAGTAGATTTTTTTATCCGTCTGAAATAGGCTCATTGTATATTCGTATACCTTGAGCAATAGCGCAGAAAATAAAAGCCTGGGCTTTTGTCTTGTTTTGCTGGGAGAGCACTTAAATCTTTCAGGAAAAGCTGCATTTCAATACTGCAGCAAATGAACAGACTCCAGCCTATCTCCCGTCACAGCCACATGCACCATGAGTTCCTAAAGGAACTTATGGATGAACTAAACAGAAAAAGTTCATCATTTCTTGGTTCAGCAGTTCCCTCATGCCAGAAGCAACCAACAGACATCTCATAGTCTCAAAATATACTGCAGTCATTTTTTTAATTGAGTTCTATAAAAAGAGCTAAGCTCTAATCAACACCATATGTTATTCAATTAGCTGGTAATACATATCTATTTCTCAAGCCTGTGCTAATATAATGGAGCACTTTGGGTGGTTTGGAACTATTTAAAGGCCAAGTAATTAATTTGCAAACATCAGCTTCTAAAATCTGAGAAGCACTACTGTGGTGACTTACTGCCAGAGCCAAGCCATGAAAACTCCCTCATTTGCTTTTTATTCAATCCATTTTCAGAGATGATCTTTGTGAAGACAAAGATTTCTGCCTAAAATAGGGTCAAATAAAGACATGGGTTCAGCTATGTGTCTGGTACCCAAGCCCTAAGGGATGCTCTTCCCATACAGGTAAAGCAAGCTGTTTGCATTGCCTCACCTCTCCATCAGTGGTACCTTGTCTACAGACCTTGTACAGAAGACAGTAGTTAAAATGGCAAAAGGCATAGCTAGCTCAGCTATGAAGGCTCTGCCTACCAAGAAAATTTGTTGTTGTCATGTACCGTGAAGTGTATTTCCCGTCCCCCCATATTCCTGATTTCCACATTTGGGAATTCCACTCACAGCCTCGCAACTCCTGTCAACAGCACTCTGAGTTGGCTGGGCTCAAAAAGAAGGGACAGAAGTGTCTGCAATTTGGACTGCCTCTACTAGACAAAACCTTGGTTTTAGCATTACTTCTGAGAAGGTAGACAGTCAGCACAGGTTTTAAAGGTCAGGAAAATATTGCATATTTTTTCAAGTTATTAACTCTGAGAAACGTATAAATTAGACCATTTAGCAGGGTCCAGAGACAGGTGTAAAATGTCCAAAGGGAAAAGACAACAACCGATCTTTTTCTATAGAACTACTGAATTTTTGTAGGTATTAGGATTACTTTTGATTTCATAAATAAAAATCACCTCTTAAAGCCTCTGGATCAACTCCGTGATGTTAAATCAGCCTACAACCTGTCATCCAGATATCCTGTAAGTGCCACATTCTTCCTTAAAGTTCTTTAGTTTTCCTAGTACCTAAATACCAGTCAAATCTTTATATCTCAGCAGAAACCAAAAGCATGAACAGTTGTTTGGGCATAATGAGCAATTCATTTTTGCAGACAAGTAAATTCTGTTCTTAACATTCCAATACAACCACTAGCTACCGCCGTATCCAAGTAGATGATATTTAAAACATCCTTAAGTTTCAGTTAGTGTGTGTTTCTATTTTGTTGATAGGTTCTCTCTTTAGAAACACAAGCCACCTTTTTTTTTCCCTTTTGTGGTTAGGTATTTCATCAATATGCTGATGAAAATACGTCTACTAAATGAAACACAAAAAGAATTAAAAGGCAAGTCACATGAATGAGCCCTGTGGGAATTCTGCTTAAAAAACCCCCACCACCACCACCCAAAAAACCAGTGCAGAATAAAGAATGATAATTTTGAGATAGATAGTTCATCCCCCTACGATCTTTGGTATGCATATAAAATGCATCCATCAGACACTGAATAAAATAAAATAAACTGGCAATAAATGTAGTCATGGTGAGGAAAAGGAAGTTAAAGGTCACAAGCAAGGGATTACTAAAATTCAGAATTTTTCTTTTCAGTTCAGAAGGAATGTCAAAAGTTTGTGGTTTGTACTTTTTTTTTCATATAAGCAATTTCAGAAATTATTGTTTTCTTGTAGTTTGCAAGGTAATTTCTCAAGATAGGCAGAGCTCTGTGATTTGAATTCTTAAACCCTCTCAGGCCCGAGGAAGTAGCAATGTTTACTTCATACAAAAACAGCCAAAAGTTACAAGTCAGTCTCCCCCCTCTTTTTGTTATACTCTCCTTTTAGGGAGTTGCTATGTAGATATATTCTAAACAAAAGGCCTTTAAAACAAAAGAACCATAGAAGAGCAAAAGAGCAATTTTAGTGCTTCAATCAGTTACCCTTTGGAAGAGATTTCCAGATCAAATGAGATATTGTACATTTTGTCTCCCTGTAAATGCACTTCTACAAACACCAGTGTTAAAAAAAGCTTGAGGAATTAGAGTTTATATCTGAAAATTATCATTTATACTTTCACAAAAGTAATCATTTTTTCACATTATCTGCTCATTATAAAATGTTCATGTAGCTCTGGCAGCACTTACAAGTGCAGGGATTTTTTTTTATTATTATTTTATTGCTTCATTACACCCACTGGGCCATTTAATGTTGAATTTAATGGAGAGCAGATAATTTTCCAAGCAATGCAAACACATCAAGGTGAAAGTCTGTTGTGTTTGGAAAGGTTAACAGATGCTTTTGTAAGTGCATGTGAAAGTTATTGTCATTTATCTCATTCTTGCACCTTTGGATTGCATTCTCTTTAACAAAGAGGATGTATTTACTACAGCGTTCATGGCAACAGGAACATAATTTCTGCTAGTTTACAGCATGTGTTTTTTTGGGCTAGACTGTGCATTTCTAGTTGAGAAGTATAAACGTATTGTGTATAACTTAAGAAGCATATTCTTTGTCATGTCTTGACAGCCAATGTTTTTGTTATTGTATCTGAGGCTGATACAATGTTCTTTTATGTCAACTACACATTTGCCTCAATCCCTTCATCAGTATTAGGGATTTAGAGATAAATGTCTAGCAAACCAGACTATCCTTGACATGTATCAGTAAAAAACCTGAAAGACAAATTGGGAGATCCGGACCTTTTCATGTTTCCCCAGGACGACACAGTGTCCTACAGCAGCAGCTAAAGTCTTTTGTTACAGTCACACAAGGCCAACATCGGGCTTCACTTATGCAGCTGGGGAATTATTTTAACATAAAGCCTCTCCATCTGTGTCACATTTCTAATAACCTTTTCATCACAGTACCCAGATGTAATGCATTTATGGAAATGCTTATGCATCAAAAATAAAAATGTGCAAAAGGAATTTAATTATTGAAAAGAGGAAGTGGGATGATTTATTTTTTATTTGGGATAAATTCAGGTGCTTCACTATTACTGAATGCAAATGTATTTTCAAGGTGTGACTGCTATAATCCCATAGGGTGGGGCCACATCCTAGTGTACATCCAGGAAAATGTATGAGGAGCTAAGAGGTCTTACCAAGCAATGAGATATTGCAGTCACCTCTTTCTTGCATTACTTTCCCATGAGTGTAATTCAATCTTCTGTTGAATCATGTGTGGAAAATGAAGGTAGGGGACATTGGGGAGAATTTTTTTGTATTTTTTATGAGTTACCCTAAAAGCTATTTTCATGTGTTTAAGTATAACGGGAGGGTTTGAAATTATTTCTGTAAGTTTTAATTGATCCAAGATATCTGAAATATGTTAACTATTGACAAATTGGACATATACAGCTCAATAATAAAAACATGGAAATAAAGGAAAACATGGGCAAACTAGAGACTTCAAGCCGATACCTCCCCTCTGGCACAGGGACTGCTGCTTCACTTTGCTTGTAAAAATAAGCCCCTGTTTGAAATGGCTGATTTTACAAGATATTGCAGCAATATCTTCCAAAATCTAGAATATTACCAGAAAGGCCCAGGAGCTTATGGGACACATTAATCCATGATGGTACCTTCCTATTGCTAAAATACAAAATAGGCTTCTAAAATAGGAAAGGTTTTTCAGTTTTGCAGAAATATATCTATAAGTTTATATCTCTTTTCTCTGCAAAACTGTCTTGGACCACCACCTTCAGGATTCTACCACCATATTATTTTTTTGTTAGGCTTTCTACAGCATGGGTTGCTAATAATTAAAAGGCATCAGTGCTTACTTCTAAAACATCCTCACATGATTGGAAGTCATTTTTTGACCTAAAAAACCATATTTCTGAAAGAGAATCATACAAAGTGTGGGCATAACACCACACACGCCTACAGAAAGTAGGATAGCTGATGCTTTCCAGCCTTCTCTGGGAGACCTTCACAGCAGTACTTCTCCTATTGCACTTTGCAGCAGATGCTCCTAGTGCAGACCTAGACCTGCTGCTCTGTGATCTGCAAAAACTACTACTGCTGAGCCTGTAAAATACTTCCAGCTCCACTGGCCATCTGCAATCCCTCCTGACCTGTTGGGGTAGGCTGAAGCTGTTGAAAACCTCTGAGAAGTCATGCACGGCAGAATTTAAAGCTTTTTAAGACCTATGAAGTTTCTTCCTTCAGCCATGCTGATTCAGGTGACGCAGCTTATAAATTCTACTGAACATAGGATAAGTTTATAAAATCCCTGGGACTTGCATGAGTACTTAATTTTTCTGAATAACAGCTCAACTTTGCATTAAAATATTTGTTAGCACTGAAGATCATTTCAGACTACCGAGTAAAATATGTATGAAATTTTCAGAATTAACTCATTCTGAAACAAGATTTTTATGACAAAAATTTAGAAGACTTCACAAAATATTTAATGGCCCAATATTTCAAGGCTTTTTATCTCAGAATTACCATCTCTGATTAACCTCATTATCTAAAACATTGCACCTCACTGGACACATACAAGACTTCAATCTAAATGAACCTTTTCTGAGAAGTTAGAGAAGTACTAAATACAAGGGTAGTACAGACCCTTAACTACTGACAGAGCTTTACAATATGGTGCTCCTTCCACTAAAAACCAGACAACTAACTGAATCCATTTTCCTAAAATGACCAGATAAACATACTCCTACACAGGTGCAAGTCAGGATGACAGCCGCTGAAGTCAGTGGCATTCCATTGGCATAAAAATGGTGCAAGAAAAGCAGAATCAGATCCCCATTTTCCTTCTACCTAGAAATTCATAGAAAGTCATTTCAGCATCTTGGCAGTGAGTGGTCATTTCAGCATCTCAGCAGTCACCATAATTTCTGCTGTTCTTGCTATGCATTATAAAAACTGTCACTTTTTAAATTTATGGTATCTTTTACAGCTTGGGTTAAAGAACACTTAAAGCACTTTCAGTGTTTGATATACCTCTACTCTAGAAGAATAGAAATGAGGCTCCTTTATTAATTTAGACCCAGACTACCAGACTATTCACACTAGTAGTCTCAGGGAATTTTAATGGGTTTACCTGCATGAGTAAGAACTTTTTATATGACAAAAGCTTTGCAAGACTGCAAAGCTTTTCTAATCAGAAAATGGAAACATTTAATGATGAAAAAGTACAAAGATTACAACAGCTAAAACTTCATTGTTGACTGTATGACTCACAAGGCTGCAATACATTTACTATTAATTTCATTAATATCTGACCAATTAGCTGGTTTTAGTTTCCTGAGAAGATCTGTAAGGTAATAAAAATCCAAATGATGTAGATTACTACTTCTATTGTAAACCTTGATATTATCAGGTTGGTTTCTTCCCTGAAAAAGTTTCTTCTTTAATAGAAGAAAAATTATTAAACTGTGGGTAACCAAGATAAAAAATACACCTCTCAATACACATTTATTTACTTATGTTTCATTTTGATGGCAATCCATTTGAAATCTTTGTCACATTTTCATTTTGTTTATTACAGAGGCATATGAAGACCAAACACTGCATGTAAGCAAAGCCATCAAAAACACAGCCTAAAACCAAACAACTGAACAAGTGACCTTCCCCATAGCCACTGCACACAAGAGACTACTCCATCCTACCTCTCATTTCCCTAGTTTAGACAAAATAATCATTCTTTTACTTAGCATTATTTAAATCCAGCCCAATAATGTCATTTGCAATCGACGCTCACTGTCAGGAGCAAATGAGAATGGCTTACTTTGCAGCACACCCACTTCAGCACGCCTTGCTCCTACAGTACATACACAACTGGAACGAACGCACACTCACTGTCATCAGCTGCTTTTCACAAATCACTTGATTATTGATCACTACACTTATTGCTCTTCATTGACTGAAGCTCATTCCATATTACTGCTCTCCTGCTGCTTCAGCAAATTCTGAAACTTCTATTGCAAGGAGAATTCACACACAAACCAAGTCAGTGATGCTTTACACTGGATACTTCTTATATCAAGACTTTTTGCAGTGCTCTGCATTTATTTAAGAAAAAAAAAAATCATTTTTCCATTACAGTTGCAAGCTCTTTACCCAGAAGCAAGCAGCAAGAGGGGTTCCCCAGCCCCCCCCCCCTTGTAACACACCATGATTTCTCTCTTTACTGGAACAGACTCACTTTTTTCAGTCTTGAATTCAGAGGTCTATGACACACAAATAACTGACACATGGCTTTAGGAAGGTAATTGTTCTGAATGGCCACCAACCACTCAGGAGACTACAAGGACTACAAGCATCTGGCACAAAGCACACTTCTTTCTGTCCTGCCAACTAACTTCAACCCTAGTATGGGATAAATAACTTCAGGAAGGACAGGAAAGTTTCATTTATTGCATGTACTTATGTGTACATAAATAATACATATATATACACACAGATATTCCTATCTGAGACACTTGAAAGAGGTATCAACCAGGTCATTTGAGAAAATCATTTGGGGTCAAAACCACTGGAAATTTTCTCTCAAAGAACTTGGCCAAAATGAACATTTTTCACAGAGACAAGGTGACAATGGTTTTTCAACTTGCCTTGCACAAACTTAATTTTAATGAGAAACAAGAGCAAAAGCCTCTGGGTCTTCCAGCCCAAACAACACTACGTCACTATGCTTCAAATTTTGTTCTGTACGAGAATGTGTTCATATTACAGCTAATCAGTACAGCCAGTATGAGAATCGCCTACTAACAGGCGTTCGATGCTGTCATGGCTTTAAGGTGGGAGATGAAGCAACTACCATTCTTCCTGCTGTCACCATTTCAACCACCAGAAGAGATATTAGAAGGTGGGTAGATTTTCTCTGACAGCAAGCCTACCAGAAGCACGAGTGCCCCAGTGGCAAAGTACAAAATGAAAGAAAGCAGCCAACAGCCTAGATATGAGTATGTTTCACAGTGGCACAGTATTTTGTCACACTGGTAAACATAGCACAGGATTTTCTTCTCCTGAGAGAGCATTCTGTCAACAAAGGGATTAGCACTGACAAATGATGACCCAAGTTCCTTTTATTTCTGCCTGCAGGAGTCTTTTGCTCACCATAGAGATAAAAACCAGCAACCTTGACAAAACATACAGTCAAACATGGTAAATTCTGGCATCAAACAAAATAACAAAACCAAGCTACTCCATCCCCGAGCTTTCCTCTCACACTGACTTTGCAGGGTTCACCCTTCTGATCTGAACTTTTGGGCTCCACCGATTCGCACGAGTAAGGAAAGAAGCAGAGGACCCTGGGGGCAGCCATTTGGTAATGTTACCCACCTCCATAACCAGTCACATTTCTGAGCATGCATGCAAGGACTTTCTGCTTCCACCGTATGGAACAAGAACCACACTACTAATAGTTAATCGGAGAAGGAAAAAAGAAAAAAAGGGTGTTTATATATATTTACACACATGCACACACAACTAGAAGAAATCTATTTTGCTATTGTAGGTGTTAGCTTGGTATGGTATGGTGTCCATTTTAACTACAGTAATTCTATAAACTGTGGGACATTCTGATCTTAGAACTGCACTTGATTATGCCAAGGAACAAACAGAAAGGAGAGCACCATAAGGCTGACCTTTAGGAAACTCGTGAAGTCAAAACTCCTATTTTCTTGACAGTCCCATAGGCTGTCTCCCTGCAGATACTCTCAGTTTGATTCTGATTTCTTCTCTACGAGTAACTCTGCATTAAACTTGGCCAGAACATGCAGTCCACATTTTTAACAAATGTGATGTCCTTGGCTATGCAACACACCAAAGCTCATTAGTTTCTCACATTTGTTTCCACACTCATTTTCACATTTGTTCCTTGCTTTACTTTTACATCATTTCCACTAAGCTGATTTGCTTGTCCCAACTCAGTCTTGCCAATCACTCACTTAAGCTTCCCCCAAAAATACTGCAGAGAGACCTTTATTCCTGGAGCACTTACATTTCATGCTTCCTCCCAGTTCCCCATGTCAAACAGCTGCATCTGGAGCTGACCATTTACGTTAGGCTGCCAAACAGTCCTGTCCCACCACCCTCCCAATTATTCCAACAGCTTCTATACTGTGAGATACAATTCCCCTTCTCCAAGCAGATTCATTACACAGAGCTCTTCATCACAGAAACCCTACATCACACAGAACAAGTACTTCCTTTAAAGAGGACAGTCTTATTAAGACATATTCATAACTTTTTCTTGTATCAGTATGGAAATCACAGTTTAGAAGCAGAAAAAGAACATGCAGTCCAAAATTGTATTATTATAAAGCCCAAAGATCTATCATTGCCCTTGCAAAAGATATTCTTAAAGTATACTGAAGGAAACATGCACCATCTAAAAAAAGAAACAAAACCTCTTTGAACTCATAAATATAGCAGAAGTGTCTTTAAATTAAATCCATTATTAGAACATAAGACCAAGATACAGATAACATTAAGTACTACAATATTTTAGCACTGGGAAGAGCAGTGAAGTTAGGAAGATTAGATACATGCACTATTAGATTTTCTTCATTACCTGTAGGAGCTTCAGGAAAATACCTTACAGAACAATCGGAGCTGCCAGCACCGACCTTGTTGAAAGCCTTTTAGCGTATCTGTAAATCTTGTACAATTCCTGTCTGCATCCGGACAAAAACACTCCAGTCAATCATGCAATTGCCAAGTGCAGTAGGAAGTGAAACTGGAATGCATGCTTTCTAGGCTCCTAAGTTAGTGCAGTTTCTAATGCTAATGGACAATTTCTCTCCTTTCATTCCAACCCCCCTTTGCTGCTCTTCTCTTCCTTTTCTACCCAACTTTATTTTTAGAGATTATTGTGCTTTTAAGGAAAACTGACAAATAACTTCTTTTGTTTGAATGTCAGTATTTTTTGTTAGCACGATACTATGCCTAGCATTCATGTGGAAGGCATTCATGAAGGGAAGTTCAGTGGTATATTTCATAGCCTCCTGTTCCCCTTTGTTTCCTTTTAAAGGGAAAATACATTAGAAGACTATTCAATTTTCTACCACTTCAGAATTCAGTTGGAAAAATACCACAGATATCCCAGATAAATTCAGGTAAATTCACAATCATTGTAATCTAGTGCTTTCTATATAGGAAGAACAACAAATCCTAGGAATGCCCCAAACACAAAAAGGCATATGTTTAGATAAAAGTTAATGTTTTAATTTTGGATATCATACTTTAGAAACTGAATGTATGCCACAGGAGGAAACACTTCTGTCTGAAAAGATGATTTACTCCTCAAATTCAGTGGCCTTCCCCAGGAAACTGCTGAATAATTGCTATGACTACTATTATTTAATACAGTGCCTATATCTGCTGAAGTGACGTTTTTAGGCCATCAATAAAGCTTTGACAGGATAGTTGTACTTTTGAACCATCTCTTCTTAAGGATAAGATTTTCAAAATTATGCCCAAACTGAGCCTGAAATTAAAAAAAAAAAAACCACACCACAAAAACCCTGCAATTAGTATGCTCTGCTGATTGTTTTAGTCTAACTTATATGGGCACTTCTGCAATTTCTTAATAAGGAATCACTATATAACAATTACAAGACTATTTAGTCATAAAAACTTCATTACATAATGGAAACATGCAAATACTTCCCAGTAGTCACATGGACTTTAAAAAAAAATTACATTGTATTTGGCCATTTTGTGGCATAAAATTTTGAGTCACTATGAATGTGAAATTATCAGATTAAGACACTTATCCAAGCGTATTCACCAGACAACAGTACAGTGGGCCTCCTAAATCTGCTAAAGAGATTTGTAATCCATTTATTGGTACTGTAAAATGTGCTAAGCATATTCTTCTGCATTGCTGGAAGAATACTTTGTTCTTTATTTTAATCGATTAACTAGCTAATATTTGTTGAGTGATTTGAACATGTAAGATTCTCCAGAAGAGCTGAGTGCTGTTACCGAAACAGTCCATGACAGACTTTTGTAGACTGCAAGTAGATGTGTCTTTTCAGACATTTAAGGATTACCCAACAACTGAAGTTAGTTGTAGATGAGTAATAGAGAGAGTATAGGTCTTCACAGGAAATATTTTTCCATGAGAATTATGGACCAAAATTAGAAAACTATTAGAAAACTCACTTATTTGTTTCTTCTACACTGTTGCCCTGGATTCTGTTTCACTGGTTAAATTCAAGAAAACATCATATCATCTGTTTTGAATGGACTTGACCCTAGTCTGAATTCTTACAATGTGCCTCAACCCAAATGAGGGACAACTGTGTCCTTCCTGTGCAAGTGCAGAAAATGTAGAAAATCCAAGTAGCCTTTACAGGGACCAGAGTTAAGATCAAGATTTTGTAGGCTCAGGCAGCCCTACAAAGAGGGAAGTATTCCTAGCATTTGAAAACTAAACCAAATGCACACAGGGACTAACCCAAAACTGCTGGTGGGACAAAGAGGTGACTAGCTGCATGAAAGGACTCACAATCTACAGTGCCCAGGCATTTCACTCCTTACCCGCCATGCACCATGTTGCCCCTGGGCAGGCAGCTAAGAGCAGACGGGTTGGCAGATGAATCGTTCCCTGACCTCAGATGAATCGTTCCCCAACCTCCTCTCAGTCATTTCCATCGTACACTAAACTCTGCTCACAATGTTGTCAATATCATCGACAAAAGACCAACACGCATCCCCACAGATACACAGAGCAAACAACCTTCCTCCTAGTAATAACACCACAAGTGGGAGTTCCCCCAGTCTGAAGTACTTTAGGCCTTCAATAGAAATGAAGTTATTTTTATAAATTATTGTTTATTGTTTCTACTGTAGTGCAAAATTTGAATTAGGCTCATCTTAATAGTATTGGTATGCAATATTTCCAGTGTGTGTTGTCTGAACTCTGTATAAATCAATACCACCATTGCGCTTAGCATCATCTTCTACAGAAATAGCAACTCTGCTTGCTTCTAGAGAGACTGTTTCAAATACAGTTACTTGACAGAAGAGGATGACATGCAGGTTTCCCAACACAGGCATAAAGTCCAAATCTCCTGGGGGAAAAGGGTGAGAAGACAGAGACACAGAGTGACATCAGCAGCAAATAATCTGACACGCCAGCTTCCTAACTCCTGTTTTTTTATAACAGAAATACAAGTCAGAGATAAGGACTGAGGTGGAAGAGCACTCTTCTAACAGCTCACTACCTCCGAAAGTTTACTTGGTTCTTCACCTAGAATTCAGTAATCAAATTTTACTGAATATGTGAAAGTCTCCAAATCAGTGGGGAAACCCCCAGAACTGGTGAACACCAACCCTCTTCAGAAACTGAAACTCAGGAGGCTGGGGTTCAACACAAACATATATTTAGCTTTAATTTCTATGGTTTCACATCTTCAGAGTGTTCATTTGATTTAGTAATTCTTTCCAAATCAGAAACATAAAAAACAAAACAGGGAGAGCATATTAAATTCAGTCCAGGTTCACAAACCTTGGTGAACTTGGGCTTGGCCTGTTTGACATTGAAACGCAACTCAATTGCTCTAGCATTTCATTATAAAAGACTTTAAAGAGCTTGTTCTGAATGCAACAATTTGATTTAAAATACATTAAATCCACACTGGAGGCTGACAAAAAGGATCAAAAGAAATTTAAGCCATATTATTCAAATTTTAGAGATATCCAATATATCCCAGTAAACATCAATTCTTCAATGTCAGCACTTCACAGCAATCATAACACTTGTTTTATGCATCTTATCCAACACACAGAATATTCTAGCAGGAAGTTTCAAGGACAGGCGTTTCATCCTCTGCTTTGGCAGATTAAAAACATCCCAAAGAGCAAGGGGCCCTTTTCTACCTTTTCAGAACACATTTCTGCTAATTTACCAACCAATCAAAAAACCAAGAAGCGTTCTTCCCCCAAATCATAAATTCAGATGAAATCATATTAAATCTGTGATAAAAGAAAGCTATAAAAATAAAAGAAAATTACTAAGCTTCAGGCATATTTAACTGTACATTGCAGTATAATCCTGCAGATACAGATGTGATAGAAGTTCTCCTGCATCCAAGAATTTGGTTGTTTTTTTCATTCCTCAAGTCCCTTCTTAGTCTGCTGAAAATAATAGTCACTTGAGACATAGGTCTGGGCTGCATTGTTCCTCCTTCTGGCAATTATTTATTGTTCTTCCTTCTTTTGAGAGACTCTGAAGTGATATTAAAGTGGGAATAGTGACCCAGAGAGTACACTATTCACCATGTTCCCATAAAACACATTCACATAAGGAGAATAATGTTTGTACTAGTACAATACCTTCTGAAGTGTGTTACACTCCATACGTTTTTGGGAAAACCAGTGATTGCATGTAACGCTTAATCAAAGATCCACTGTACTATAAACCAGCAATTTCTCTTCAATTTTCCACTTAGTAATTCAAAAACTCTTTTGAATGTCAACTGCTGGCAATTTTAGTGCTGGCTACAACTTGGTCAGAATAAAAAAAAACCAAACCCAAACATTTGCATGTTAATAACTTTGTGTCTCTAAGGTGTAGTTAGTTGGTCCTACATCAGAAAAAGAAGCTTCTTTTTCAGCCCTATTCTTAATTGTAAAGTGATTACAATTTACCACAATTTCCTAGTTTCCTTCATTTCAATTTCTGGAGAAGGATTTCTCAACTGGCAGCATGCAGTCCTGTCATTGTTCCAATGAGAGCAGCTCACTGAGAAGTTTTCACATCCATTAAGATGTAGAAAGGAAAGCCAAGAACTTACACATGCAAATAAGAAAATGGACTGTCTCTAAACAAAACTACAAGAGAAGTTAGGTAGACAAGATGTGGTTGCCTGTATTAAAATACAGGCAGGTGTCTGGGAGTAGCTTTCCACACTTTTTAATATATTATAATCAAATCAGCTTATACATCAGATTTCATGCAGTATCTCAATCCTTTTTTAACCTTTACAGACTAAATGGTTTAAGATATGAAAAGAAAGAAAAGGTAGGTCCACATCTTTACACAAAGCAGTTATTGTTCATATACGCAATCTCATGCATGCCACTTGTCAACAAGGAAATGAAAGGCACATGTATAATAATGCTTTTATTATTATTGGGGTTTGTTATTTTGTGCTATTAAGAAATGGATCACAAATAGAAGAAAGTGGATATTTAGGGTACATAATGGTGATTTCAATGTCTGTCATTTTATTTCAAGGAAATACATATAAAAGCATAATTTTAAACAAAACTTCTAACAAGGCACATTTTCATATATTGTATTTTTTTTTTCTTTTTGATCACTACAAAGGAGTTTTGAGTAATCTACAGGTCTACTGCATTCATACATGTATGTTTTGGACAGAAGCGAGGTGTTGAAAGGAAACTTTCAATGGCATAGACAACATTCAACCTGTCACTATGTATAGAAAGCAATTACTGCACCTGTTTCAGCAGTGTTCATAAATTCAGCTAATATTTGGAGTAGAGAATACTTAGATGCTTGCTGCTGTGGCCCACACTTCTCCATGGCCTTGCCCAACGGTATGTTCCTGTATTCACGCAATTTGTGTGATTTACCTAACAAATTGCACCAATCATGGTGTTTTGACTCACCTTAGTAACTCACCTTTATCTTGCAAGAAACTGAACCGCTTCTTGTGAACTTCCTTGGCAAGGAAAAATTTAAATACTAAGCATAAACATATACTGTCTTTTGCATAAACTAATAAAAACACTGTTGAAAAAGAGAAACAGCCAGAAAGGAAGTGAAGAGTTACGATACCAGACACTGAACAAATCTCTCCAGTTAAACACTCTGCTCATTTGCTTTAATAATTGACCTAATTCACATGGAAAAATTAACAACTGGAAAGAAGAAAGGAATAACCTAAAATGCTTTGCAACCTGATTTTCACATGTCCTTCTACAGTGGGACATTCTAATGAGGAATCTGGAAACAGCAGAGCTTGTTCCTAGAGCATGTAGTCAGCAGACTATGAAGCCTATAATGGGACAAGGCTTTGTGAAATAGGTTCTAGTCTTAAGCAAGGAATCATTTCCAGCTAAGAAAGCCAGTGTGGGCACAGCAAAAACTTACAGTGCAGAGATGCTCAGATCAGTTTACATACTAATACTAGCCTGTTTATAACACATCACTTGCTCCAAGCCCTCAATGCTCAGAAAGGATTGCAGACCTGAGCCAAGTCACCACTTTGCCCTGGAGGATCTTCAGCACATCCCTGCACCAACAACTGAGGCAAGCTTGAAAGGAAATAAATAGACCTGTGGGGAGTTCTCCATAGTGATTTGCATTGCTATGACATAGGAGGCACAAATAAGGTTTAATCAGCCTCAGACTGTAGGGAGAGAATATTTATACAGTGAAAATATAATTAGTAATGTTCATAACACTACAGTCTAGTGTCTGTGCCTTGATTTGAGAACTCCTTGTTAGCAAGAGCACAACAAAATGCTCCTTCACTCGCTGAATGACTATGAAAGAATTGTCAGAGGCTGAGCTCTGAAAAGCAGACACTAACTCTTGACTTAAAGTCTTTTGACACCATTTTCCATTATACTTCCTAGGTAAATTTTGAAAAAGCACTCTAAATGAAACATCTATGAGATTAACACTAAAGTTATGACAAAACAGTGACCAAGATGAAACTGTCAATGATTTTTCCAAATGAGAAAGATGTATTAGCAGGCTCTGCTGGGATGTGTTCTCTGTCCAATATTATTCATTAGTTTCATTAACAACTGGATGATAGAATGCAGTACACACTTATTAAACTGGTAGATTATACCAGGCACAAAGGGATGGAAAGCACATCAGAGGCAAAGATTAAATTAAAAATTAAATTGACAAGGTGGAGGAAAGCTCTGTTAAGAAGATGTTGTAAGACAGGAATGGAAATCATCACCCACACAAATACAAGATGGGGAAAAACTAGTTAGGCTAAAGTTTTAGAGTAAAGAATATGAACGTTAGAATAGATCACAAGCTGAACCTGTGATTAGCACACTAGAAGAATGGTACTGTCTGAAAGACTATCATTCAAGATGAAAGGCTAAACCATAGTTGAGTAAGAAACTTTTTTTTTTTGTGGCATCTGCTAATAAAGAGTATTTTGCCCTTCTCTGGGGACAGAGAATATATTTGTAGGAATTCCTCACATCACAGTGTAAAAGCTTTTTCTTCTGTTTCTGTTCCAGCTCAGGGTCACTTAAGTCTTCTTTCTTCATACTTCTGCCAGAGATCACTAGAACCAGGCTGTATTATGGGCTATATCTTGAACACATATGGTTTTACAAATGCTTCCTGCCATACTATTAGAACAGTGCATTCATTCTCGAGAATTGCATAACAGGTTTACTTCCCTTTTATCTTGGTGTTCAGTCATTCAACAGATATACATCATCTATCAAAAAATTCTTCATATTTCCCTGTTACGTTTTTGTGAAAAATGAGCTTAGCATTGCACTGAAAACAGACAGAATTTGGAAAACAATAACTCATTCACAGAGTGTATGGAAGTAAAATTTCTCACAACACTTATACTCAACTTAAGACTGTGACAATGAAACAGACTCCTGAAAGAAGAAAAATTTGACAGTGAAGGTTAAATTAAGAACAACAAAACAACCTACAAAAATCCCTACCCACCTAAAATGCTAATAATAATTGCAAAAAGGTATTTCTTCTTGTATAATGTTTCTGTTTTTTCAAGGGCTTGCCCCAGCAAGGAAGCCTCACTTTTCTTCTGCATCTTAATAGCACATGCTTTCACCACAGCTGGGTACAAAAACTATATACAGGCATTCAGCAGCGATAAAGGTATTGGAAAGCATAAGGTCACAGCATGACAACTCCAGCAGCAGGATGGGATGAAAAACAGAGGAGACAAGAATGAATTAAAAAAACAATGCAAAACGTGGGAGTGACAGGCACTGTGGGCTGCTGCACATCAGCCATGGAGAATTCCCTTTTCTTCACTGTGCATTACAGTAGTCTGTGTGAGAAGCGCCAAGTCTGAACTATACAAAAGGACATGAAAGGGTGAACCAGGGATTATGGTTAAATTTAAATTGACAGCTGAGTTATTGGTTTATTGTTTTAAAATTTAACCCTTTTTTTTGCACATACTTGTAGATTTTCCAGGCCGTATCCTTGTTTGGTGACTATCTGTATACTTGCCCAGAAGTCTTCATGTTGTAAATATAGTTAACATGGAAGAAAAAAAATTTGGAAACTAAAGGTGATCTGCGTTTTGGTTTACCTGAGACCAGACTTCCAATGTAATTTCCAACCCATGAAAAAACCTGAGATTTCAAAATATTATTTCACATTCTGAATCTGAGGAGGAGAGCTATGCAAAAATAAATGAAGTGCATTTTTACAGGAGTTCATTAGTAAGAGTGTGGCGTACAATACACATACATGCAAGATTATACAGGTGCTTTAACATATCAGCCATGTAGCACCTATGCTGTAAATTCTATGAACTGAACTTGTATTGGACTTGTACACATTGCACAGCAGAACAGTGAGCAGAGACAAAATCTGACAGAGGAACGTATTGCAGCACACGAAAAAATCAGCTTATCAGGGTAGTGAATCCAATATGAGTGGGACTCAAGTTAGGTGACATGTAAAGCCAGCTCTTACAGGTATTTGTTCTAGAGTTTCTCTAGACAGCAACAGCTCCCATCAGCTGTGTGATGTACAAGCATTCCTGGACAAATGGTCAACTGATGGAGTGCAAATTTCTTTGGAGAAAAAAAAAATACAGACTACTGAAAGAAATTATTATAGTTGGCAGGTATGTATACTTATCAACTTAAGTAAGGAAGCAGTACTAAAGCAGTGCATGAAGTTAAAATACAAGCTCTCATGTATTTTGCTTTATCTAGAGATTCATAATGGTATACTATATGTATTCATAATGATATACTATAATGCTATACTATCCAGCTATAATTACAATTTTGGTTGCTGACAGATTCTCCAAGGCAAGAACTATATTCATATGTTTCTGCAGGACTAATTATAGTGTCTGTAAAAAGGCTGAGGAGTCATCATGCTTGAGCACACTGGTTGAAGGTTAAAGTACCTTCTAGTGAAGCGCCTGTGAATCCAAAGCAGAAGCAAGGGCTTCTGCACTCTAGGGCACTACAGAGTTCATACTCATTAGCTTTTGCTATTCCTTTTTTAACAACATTATGTATCATGCCCTTTCTTTTTCCCCTCCCCTCTCCAACATTTGCCAGTATTTTTAAATGCAGGACCTTGAAACTACTCCTGGTGCTCTTGGTAATGAAGGCAGATATGCATCCTTTGCACGCAAGAAATAAATGCCCATTTTATTGTTGCTTTTGCTTTCTGTATGGATGAGTTCTAAGTTTGGTAGAATGGGCTTTTGATCAAGAGGTGGTATGAACCTAAACTGCATTTGATCATCTCAAAAATAACTGGTAAAAAAATCTTTCTTTTGAGGCATTGAACATATTTTTTCACTTCAACCTTTCACTCAGTGTTCTAATGGACCTCAATGGGAAACAGACAGGGCTACCATTGATCTGGTAATTTAAAGGGAGCCCATTATATGGCTCATTCAGCACCATGCATATAAATACAACAGAAACACAGTTAGTGTTCTTGAAATGACTTACAGATTTAAAGCTGAACCTCTGACAGCTAGTCAGCCCCTTCAAATTTTTTCTTCAGTTAGAAGAATTTCAGCATTTTTACCCATGTTGCCACTATTCATCGATCTGTGCTTAAAGGAACCTGAATGGGCTGTTAACTGTTGATTCAGGATTTAGATTTACATGATATATCCCATAAGAAAGTTTCCAAAAACATCCCTTGAGATCTCCTGTAAGAAAAGTGGCCACAGATGAACAAATAGGGGAACACAAAGTAAACTTAGAAAAGAAGGCGCGGGGGGGATCTAATCAATTTGTATAAATAACCTATTGGGGTGGGGTGGGGGTGGGGGGGGCCTTCAGAACTCATGCATCCTGTGATTCTGTGAACTGCAGACCACTTTGCAGGTATATAGAAGTATGTTTGATTATCAGGATTTAAATCAATATAACTGAAGCCAATACAGTGTTTCAAAACAACATGATTCTGCTCCCACTCTGTTTTTATGAAGGACTTACCACAGGGAAACTACTCTAATTAAAGACAACTAGGAAATAACATACTTTGAAAATGGAGTAAAATCTACTTTCAAACCAGCTTTTAGACACTACTACATTTTAATAAATCACATTACTTTGCAGAAGACACATGGAATACATAAAGCATTTATATTAAAGCTAGATACCGTAATTACAGGTATCCTGGCCGTTAACAAGAATCCATTTGCAATGACATTTTCACATGCAAGTTCAGTAGATTTAAGGCAGACAGATGTTCTACAATGAGAATGATAAACAACCATGGAGTAGAATTCCTGTGAAAATGTTTCTCTGAGCAGCTAGAACAGTTTAAATTAAAATGCCTAAAATATTAATTCTCTTCAGATTAAATAAACAAAGTAAGAAGCATTCATTGAAAGTATTTAGCTTATTTTACATTTGCACTTTATGCTTGTTTTCTTAAAGAAAAGCTAATATTGATCCGTTTGCATTGACTAAAACATTGGTTTGCAGCTAAATAAAACTATTAAATCTGTAAGTTCTTTTTTGTTATGAACTTGCTGTCCTTTTTTCGCTTTTTACACATATTTAGATTCTCAGTTTGCAAGTGTTATAGCGAAATATGCTGAGTATTGCCATTTTCTTGTTAGAAAAATATTAATGACCGCTGTCGCCCTCCATTTCTATGGTGCTATGATTCTAGTTTGCATAGAACATCTCAAATTGGAAGGGACCCATGAGGATCATAGAGTCCAACTCCCTGCTCCTCACAGAACTACCTAAAACTAAACCATATGACTAAGAGTCTCGCCCAGATGCTCCTTGAACTCTGACAGGCTTGGTGTCATGACTACTTCCTCGGGGAACCTGTTCCAGTGACCAACCATCCTTTCAGTGAAAAATCTTTTCAGATTGAAAGTTAGGAACTTCCCCTGGCGCAGCTTCATTCCATCTCCTCTACCACTACTCACCAGCGGAGATCAGCACCTCCCCCCTCCACTGCCCCCCATTCCATGAGAAAGCTGTAGACTGCAATGAGGGCACCTTTTCTTCTTCAAGCTAAACAAACCAAGTGACCTCAGTCTCAACAGTTGACTTATGGGGTCTGTTGCAGGAGATCAGCATCAAAATCTGTTCCAAGTATCTTCACTTTGCATAAAGCACTGAATACAGCATTAAAAGAGCCAACATGGGTAACAACCCTCTCAGATGAGCAAAAGCAGCCAACTATTGGTTTTGGAAAACATCTCCATAATTAGAATAGCACAAGAGCTAGGAAGAAACAGTTACTCTGTTTTTACAGATTTATGATAAAAAACAAATTAGTATCCATAGTACCATCCTGTTTTACACGTCTTCAGCTGAAAAAATGAGTAAAGAAAAAAGGCCAAATTATTTATGAATTCCCTGAGATTTATAAGTCTAAGTAGTATACAAGAGATAAGAAAAATCAATGTATTTGGAGTTTGCTTGTGTTGGGAGGTTGTGGGGTTTCTTTCTTTTCAAAGAAAATGAGTAAGCAAGTCCCATCAGTTTGGTAGACAAATGTCACTGAATCTCTGCAAGAGATTTGTCCAGTACCATGTTCATGGTGCACTGCTCTAATATGATGTTCACACAAAAATAAACCAATTAAATTCTAGCAAGGTGCAATTAATATATCCAAGAATCAGGCCCAGTCTTCAAAGGATTAACATTTGTAATTATTTCTGCACATTCTTTCAGGGCTTGGGGTGGGCGGAGTACAGCAAGGTGGTACAACAATAGCTTGCAAGAGCATCATGTGTTACGCATTATCTCTTCTCTGGCCAACAACTCAAACTTTCTGGCTCACAAAATATTACTAGTAGCAGATATTCTATATGAAAACATTTTCAAACTACATATGTATTAAGAAGATTATCTTGTGTTTAGAACATCAAGACAGATTTTTGTGATAAATTACTATTGCTTCAGAATGCAAACAATAGGAACATCTAAATATGTCTAGTAAATAAAACTGAATCACATAAAACCTTTTAACATCTTAGTGAAAAATCATTAAAGTTTTATTTTAAAAGAAATTCCCAAACACCGGTGTTTCCTACAGGTATGTCTGAATTGGGTAACTTCCCGATAGATTGTTTTGCTGCAAAAATCTGCACACACAAAAATAAAGAATACCTGAAAGTAAGCTTATAATGCTAAAGAGAATTATGTAATACAAAAGTAATTTCCTTTTCCATTTATTTATCGTTAATGAAAAATATATAGCTATATTTGAAAGTGCATCCTTGCTAAATCAGTTACATCCCTCTTCACTCACACACTATTTGAGCGATACAGGCAGGTAGAGCACATCTCCAAGTACAATACTGCCTTACTTAGCGAACAAACTGAAGAGCCAACTGTATTATCTCACAACTGTAACAATTCCAGACCACCTGAACGACACTTACTCTCTACCCTAAAAGATACCAGGGACCAGGGGGTAGAAGATAAAAAAGAGCCAGTTTATTAAAAGCAGCTTCACTATTATCTGTCTAACCAATACAATCACTTATTCAATTAGGTTGAATTTTCAAGGCAATTTTGAAATTCCCTTTATGCCTGAGCAGAAGGCTGTATCCAGTTCTCTTCTCCACATGAAGCTGCCAAGTGTGGTCATGCAATGGCCACAAATTACCACTCTGAGGGGAAGACAACACTGCCAGAACAGAAGAGCAGAAAGAGATAAATATTACTCCCACACACAACACGATCTCATGCTTCATTTATCTTATTTTAAGAACCAAGCTACAGAAATTGATGCAGTTTTCAGTTTGACCCTTCTCTTCCTCTTCCTAATCCTATTTCAAATAATCATGATTTCAAAGATTCAGGAATGACTATGGCATCCTTCATTGGTCAGTGACCCCAAAGCTGGCACAAAGCAGAACCGGCACAGATATAAAGTATGGCTGCTTCAAAGGCACCTCCTTGGATCAGTCTCCCCTAAAATATGTCTAATATATATAGTCTCCATCACCATTTGCCAATGAAGAAAGCCAATGCTTGCAGAGGAATACTTGCTTTCTTCATATATAAACACCGTTCATTTAAAAAACAAACAAACAAACAAAACAAAACAAAAAACAGACAACAGTATTGCTCCATAGCACTGTATTCAAACTCAAAGTGCAGGGATTGTGCAGGGGATAGGAGGGGAAGGAGAGGAAAATAAAAGTGTAAGTGTATATACAGGCAAATTTAAGTTTTAACCACTATGCATTTTAACCAGTAAGCGCCTCTCTGTGGCCTACATTTCCTCCCTTTGTCTAAACCATGTATTGTCCATTATATACAAAAGAAGATTTTCTAAGGTAACTGCTACTGCAATACCTTAATTTCAGAAAGGATGGAATATTTAACTCTCCTTTAAAAGGAAATTAATCTTTGGAAATTCACTGTGTGGATATCTATAAATCAATGCATCCAGAAATCTTAATTTTTCCCAATATTCATTGAACAAGATAAAGCTATTAAAAGTTTTAGTCAGTAGAAGATTCAGGTCTACAATACGAGCTGGAGGACAATCCAGCATAGAAATATAGAGAACCCTCATGAACACCATGAATTTGGTTTGTCAGTTTTTACTACGCAATGTACTGAAATCTATCAAAAATTATAAATGCCTGATAAAAGACTCTATATCTTCTTAAGATTCTCCCTCCCCTCATCAACTTTCTATCTACTGCTTCTTGATAATAGCTTAGAAACACATAAAGAGCTTTAAATCTAAAAACAGGAGTGTTACTTCTGAAACTTTCAGCAGTTTCAGCCTTTCCTTTCCCTCTATGAAAATTGGCAAAGATCATTCATCTGCAAACATATAAAAATGGAAAATATGAAAATGGAGAAGCAAAATTTACTGAATATCCAATATTCACCTGACAATAGCGTAAAAACCTGAATCACCTTCCTGCTACTCACTCCCACAGAAACTTCAGGGTTAAAAAAAAAAAATCTTAAGAGCTACAGGCAGTACAAATGACAAAATGTACAGAGAGAAAAGAAAAAACAATAAGACAAAATTAATGCAACTTTTAACGTGATGTAAAAATAAAGAATTCTGCATTACTCAACAAGAACAGTGGAAGAACTACATGGTTTTATTTTCTATCCTTATATGATAGGCAGAATCTTAATCATGTATCTCTGGAGTGATCAATGCAGTTACCTGGAATTTATGGAAGCCTGGAAAAACAATGCCAAACAGGAATTTGAAGAAAGTTAAAACCAAGAAATTGGAAAAATGAGGGGATAGAAATGCTGTGTTAATGTTGATTAATCAAAAATAAATAAAAAAAAAATCAAGCTTCCCTGACAAAGGCCAGCATGCATAGGATGGATGGCTGCCTTTCCTGATTCTATACACTGCAGATCGGAACTTGCACACAACTGTGAAAATACAAAACATACACTGCAATGCCAAAAAAGCCAGAAAATGGGAAATTCCAGGAGGAGGCAGTAGCTAGCAACCATTTCCAGAAATATCTCTCTCTACACCACGGGGCAGGATACGCACTCAAGCCTAAGACAACTTGCCAGACAACTGGCCTCAGGAAGCCCTACTGGCTCTGCTCCTTCATGCAGGGATTCATGGACAAGACCCCCTCCTATGCCAGATCTCCTCCTAGTGAAAAGACATAGCCCCAGCAGCCTTAATGTTTCTGTGAGCTGTAGATCCATGCAGTTATACACTAAAGAAATCTTTTCTGACATGCCCTTCCAATAGCCAGCTTTCCAAGATTAAAAGGAGGCAAATTTGTGAATTATCCAAATCATGTGTTAGCTAAACCACACCGAACCGTATGAAACTCTCAATAAATCTAACTAAACAAGAACTGGCAGTTAAGCTTGTTGATAAAGTTAATACAGATGGAAATGTGATTACTACACAGCCACTTTTCCAGATTCTAAATTATTGGCAACTGCTCACAAAAGAAACCTTAAGAGAACCACCTGGAAGTTAGAATTCCTCCTCTGTGCTAAGACCTGTAATCTAAAAACAATTTTCATACATGATTTGCAAATGAGATTATTCTTTTATTTAAATGAATTACTTCATCATAATGTTTCTAATTTTATGAAAGTACAGTGAGGACAAAAAATTAATTTTTAATTTACTTTCAAACTGAATGCACCTTCCTGCACTCTTATCGAAGTAGTAAACCCTCTTTCCAGTTTTGTGTTAAAGTAGTAAAATATCTATGTTTATCCCAATGAAATAGATTATCTTTTCAGAAAGGACACTCAAATTTGGTGAAGGGTTGCCCTGACCTTTCAGGGCAAGCCATACAGATGATGTAGTGGAAGAGCTTACAGCAAGAAGAGGCAAAGCTGGCAGAAAACAATAGTCAGACCTGGCTTTTACTACAAATTCAAGCACTTGGAGCATGGCACAGGAGTTCATTATTGCTGTGATTATAGGTTTAAAAATGAAACATACTTCTGATTTCAGTAGAGCAAATTCAAAATAACTTAGTATTTGCTGCAATCAGCTCTTCTGTTTATAGTCAATAGGATGAATATCCAACTCAGTCATATTACAGTTTTGACACATTTAAAATTTCATTATCAGAGAATGCCTATTTATATTTAAATGAGCTTGCAGTGCACACAACAGATTTGACACACATGACAGTCTACCTTACAAAAACAGAAGGTGAAAAGGATATTTAACTTTTAGCTGCTTAGTGCTACTGCAGTAGATGGACATGTTTGCAGAGCTACTCTGAGGGATTTTGTTACAGCTTGTAAAAGGGGATTACCAAACTGTTCTTTCCAATTTTTGTGAAAAACACTCAGTTGCTCACCAACATCCATCAGCATGATAAACTGACTCCAACACATATAAGGCCAATTCATGATTGAAAGTGACACAGAGAACTACTTTAATCAACTTATAATCACTCAAAATTACCTCCAGGAAAATTCCTGTAGCTTCAGTATTTAGATTAAGTGTCAAGGCTCAGTCTGAACCTTCTTACGAAGAAGGCAGCTCCTCTTACAACAAATCTCGGTTAAGTTGACAACAGTTAACGTACCTGGCAGCTCCTCAGCAAACGGCAGGTTTAGGCACAGAATCATGATGACACTGGAGCTTTGTGCCACTAACAAAAGTCCTTAAGGTGAAAGAACTTTCAAATTAGTCACTTCCGTAAATTATTAAAAGAAAAATCACTCAGGATAAAATGTCTTAGCTCAAGAATGAATTTACTTGGACGATGCTTGATAAGGTTCCTTTTGTTTGTTTTTGACATATGTGAAATGCATTATAGAGCATTATTCATCATGCTATAGATCATTTTTTACACTATGTACATAGATAACTCCAAATACACTCTGTGAAACAAGAAGCTTTATATTGGTTTTGGCTAGCTCTCAGCTAGACCGAATACCAAGCCGATTAGCAAAACATTTGATTAATTGAGCAAACTTTGTCATCAAGTTTATACACATAAACCTACAGTAACTATAGATTTTAAAGACAAACAAAAGAAAAAAGGCAAAAAAACAGAACATTGAAGAATGCCTAGTCTCAAATAGGAAACCAAACATTTCTTTGCCAGCTGACCTGCAGAGAAGCCTGTGAAGGCGCCACCTTGAAGGGGGAGACCAGCCTAAATGCTGCAGGGTGTAGGGCTAAACTATACAATTGATGCCAGGTCTGTGGGTATCCACTGTAAGAATTCACCTGAGCACACTGGCTGACTGCCTGACAATCCTGCCTTCTGCTACTGGCTAAAAGACTTGCTAATAATAGCACTGAATGGTCTTGTAGGGCCTGCCATTAAAAAGACATTCTTGTTACGGAGCCGCACTGTGTTCTTTGCCAATTAGAAGGACATTTATTTATGAAATAAAGCAAACAAAGCCTCCGAGAGTGCAAATACACCACATTTCTTGCATGTAATGAATTTTTGGTTTTACTCTAGCCGAGTAAGTAAAAACACATCTTACACTGAAACATAAGCAAAAGAAGCTGATGTTCCTAGTGTCGCTCACGTTGTGCTAATTATATCCTACTCCCAAAGAGTTCACATTGTTCTAAGAAAAAGTTTCAGATGTGCCGATACCTATCTTCCCAAAGCCGCAGTTCTCTCTCAAGCAAGCTAAGTATAGACTCAAACTGTTATTCCCATGATTTTGTAGTAATTCTGGCTGTAAAGATTTCTGATACAGCTTTTCTCAGGGAAAGATTCATACCCTCCTGCCAACACTGACAATCTGGCATAACTGTTCATTTAGATTCAACTGAATTAACTCTAGAGCATTTGGGTGTTGTGTTAATTGATCTCACCTAAGAAAATAATGTCACTGTGCCAAATGAAAACCTATTACTGGAATATGCTGCAACAGCCTAACACTGTGGAGCTGAAGAAATACCTATAGCAGAAGTATTTTATAATTATACAAAGGTGAATGATGTCAAGCTAAAACATGTCCTGTGGGGGGTAAAAACCAAAATTGCTTCATTCTGCTTGGTTTGCACTGAAGGTCTGATGACTGGCCCTCCCTTAGTCAGGACTCCTGCACAATTTCATTCCCTGACACTTTCCCCATTCAGGTTAAAATAATCTTTGAGAAAAGATAGAGATTTCAGACTGCAGGGTATTGGTATCTCACCATATATATTTCACTGACATTAAACAACTGCTGAGGAAATTACAACACAATTACAACCTTAGCAAAATCCAAAGCTCTATATGAGACATGCAGTGATCCAACCAGAGAAACGACATTCAATGTTTAACAAGACGCAAGTGCCTACGAAAGGTAACAGAAAATAGTACATCTCACATAAGAAAGGGGACAAGTTATGACAGTTGCGGGAATCGTTATTCTGAATTTCCTGACTTTACGTGTGTAAATTTCAGCAATAATGTCACATTAATGTAGTTATTTGCATTTAACACACTCATGTTTATTAAAAAAAGAAAAAAGCCACCACAATGACAAACCATTCTCTGAGATATATTCTCAGTAAGTAAATGTCAAGCACTAGGATAAATATCACAGATGTGCACTTTTTTTTTTTTTTAGCTCTGTACCATGCAAAAGCCTCTTGGGAAGGAATTGGTTGCTCCTTCTTATAGCAAAGATGATTTCTATGTGCATAGCTCAAGACACTCAGTGGTAGTCTATAAATAAACCACAAAAGCAGGACCCACTGATGAATTTTCATCTTAAAATATAACAAAATACTGTTCTTTTTTTTAAAATTTGCAATGATGATTTAGATAAACTGTTTCAATAAATCATGCAGGATGCTAATGATTTTCACAGGCAAAGTACACAATGCCTTCAGGTCCCATGTCCTTTTATTATCACTAGAAGGTGACTGGGAGATTGTGTCTTCTGCACAATCTCCTGGGCTGCCTACTTGATAAATAGTCCTTGCACTGGAGCTCTGCAAAAAGGCTGGTTTCAACAACGCCATGAATTGTGTTGCTCATATGTGCACATTTGCCTCACTGCCAAAAAGGTTTTCCAAGCAGACTTCCATGAGATATTTAGGGTTTCCTTCTTGCATGCCTGTGTGACTTTGCTGGGGGAAGCAAAGAAAAGGCTTTCTTTTTCCCAGTAACAATATAAGTGCATGGGCAGAGCATGTCAGAAAAAGAAAAAGGAAAAAAGGTAACACACTTGAACTCTTCCACAGAGGGTTACTTAAAAGCAGGGGTTACTCAAATGGAATAGGTGGAACCAGTCATGTTCTAAAAAAACATGTACTCTTTGAAATGTATTCACTATGCACCACCAAATGTATAGTTTTTACTCCAAAATATATATACACAAAACTAAATCATAAAGCCTTAAAACAAACACCGTAAAGCCCAAAACAGATTTCTGCATATTTTTGTATGAGTAGCAAGAACTTTATCACTGCTATAAGTGCAGAATTTGGGAAACCAGCTTCCTGTCCTGCCATACTACTTTAAATTGACCTGCATTGAATAACACTTGGTTGTGATGGACACAGTTTTAGGTATCTTTAGATATGTACATTTCACAAACAAAAAGTATTATTTTAAAATAAAATATATGGAAAAATAACTTTCTGCTATCTGCTAATCTGCTGGTAGACCACAAGAGTATAATACAGGTCCATCTACCACTTCTATAACAACAAAAGTTGATTTGAGGTATCGAAGAGCTTCAAAACAGAGCAAGTATCTAGCACATACACCTAGAATATACTCTCAGTCTCCAACAGTTTGTGGATTTCCAAGATGATTTCCAAGATGAAATGATGGGGGTTTCTTTGGAGGTTTTTTTTGTTTGCTTCATTGTTCGGGTCAATTTGGGGTTGTTGGTTTTTTGGTTTTGGTTTGGTTTGGTTTTTTGTGGTTTTTTGTTTGTTTGGTTGGTTGGTTGGGGGTGGTTTTTTTGAAGAGTGTTTCGTGGATTTATTTTCTTTGAAACTCTTCAATCATACCTTAAGCCCATGTCAACTTTTGTTATCTACAGCTTCCTGCAGCAAGAAGTTTATGCACTGAACTGTAGTTCTTTTTGTTTGCTTTAAGCCAGCTCTTACTAGTTTCATTTATTTCCCCTTCTTCTTTTCTTAGATGAGACAGCGAACATTTCTTCATTTTCTCTATGCCGCTTATGATTTTACAGAGTTCTAAAATAAGCTCCCTTTCTTGGGGATAAAGAGTCCTAGCCAATTTAGTCTCTCCTTGTGCAGAAGTCATTGCATAACTTGGTCATACGTGCTGCCCTTTTTAGAATCTACCTCATTTCTACTACATTTTTTTTGAGAGATAGAGACCAGAACTAGCCCGTATACTGAACACACAGACACACTGTGGAATCATTCAGTGTCACAATGATGTTCTGTTCTGGTTTCTATTTCTCCCTGATAAAGCCTAACATTGCATTGGCTTTTTTAAAAAAAAACAATACTGGGCATTCAGTTCCAAAAGGATGAGATATTTTACAGCTCTAGAGAACACCACAAGAATGTACCTTTGTGGTTCCACAGGAAGATACTAAAATTTGACAGTGGATTGTCACTTTCTTATGGAGTAACACAGGTCAAATATTCCCTTTTCTCATTCATTTGAATAATCTTGATTAATTTTATAATAATACTTGCAATCAAGACATGCAGAATTTAATGGAATAACACAGTAAATACCATTAATGAACATGTTATAGGAGATGTTTTGTACAAATACTAGAATTCCCTAAAGATGCTTTCTTGAAAAGTGTAATCGTTAATGACTTGACAGATAATGAAGGAATTTTTCTGTAAGATTTAAGGGGGGGAGGGCATATGCAGGCAGAGACTCAAAAAATATCTGCAGTTTAAATACATAGGGACAATGCACTGCAACATACAATCTCGTCGATTCACATCCCAATAACACTAACTAAACATGCAATATCCCAGCAGCATGAATGTAAAAAGACTGAAGGGATGCTGCTGCGTAGCTGTCAATAAGGGAGTTCTGTGTACTGCTTGTGTCAGCAATATATAAATAATATATTACTGAAATACTAAAAATATTGCACTGTAGCTTACTGTAACTGTATTCTCAACAGTTAAATTAGTACTATACAGAAGGATGTTTTCAGCAGAAGGGTGAAGAACAGGAAAATGGAGTAAGGATGAGAGCAGAGCAAGGTTTTAAGACAGCAACAGCACTTTGAAACAATGAGTAGACAACCAAGGGACTCCAAGATGGTGCCATGCCATGTAGGAACCCAAAAGTACCAAGTTCCTATAATCATTATAGACTCAGCTCTATGTTACAGACAGTCAAACCTATTTCCTAAAACAAATTTTATTTCTAGTCCATAGACTGCTGTTCTCATGATTGCTATCCTTCTCCAAATTTCTGGCATCATTCTATTTTCTAGCTTTTATTCACGGAATATTTATATTTAATAAATAAATACAAAGACAAAAATACTGTCTCACCTTTTATCTGATTTAATATCTAGTATTTTCCCCTGAATGTAGCACTGAAAAAAAGATAACAACAAAAGTATTGAATAGGGGCAGTCCTGGGGAAAACAGGTCATATTGCAATACCCAAGAGAATGTGGGAAAAAACATAAATATATATATATGTCTCATTTTGCTTGCTGCCTCAACAGAATGCATGTCTCAGGATGAAAAGGCCTGAATAGTAACCATCCAATTAGTTTCAAAAACATTTCTCTGTTATTTTATATGCTGTCAAACGTAATTAAAAGTCTACCTTGTTGTCTGTCCTGGTTTCAGCTGGGATAGAGTTAATTTTCTTCCTAGGAGCTGGTATAGTGCTGCATTTTGGATTTAGTATGTGTATAGTGTTGATAACACACTGATGTGTTAGTTGTTGCTAAGTAGTGCTTACACTAGTAAAGGACTTTTCAGCTTCTCATGCCTTGCCAGTGAGAAGCTGGGAGGGGACACAGCTGGGACAGCTAAACCCAACCATCCAAAGAGATATTCCACACCATATGACATCATGCTCAGTATATAAACTGGGGGAGTTGGCCAAGGGAGGCAACCACTGCTCAGGAACACGGTGGGCATCAGTCAGTGGGTGGTGAGCAATTGCATTGTGCAACACTTATTTTGTGTATTCTTTTATCATTATTATTATTTTCCCTTCCTTTTCAGTCCTATTAAACTGTCTTCATCTCAACCCATGAATTTTACTTCTTCCCCCCTCCAATTCTCTCCTCCATTCCACTGCAGGGAGCAGGAGTGAGCAAATAAATGGTTGTGTGGTGTTTAGCTGCCTGCCAGGCTCAACCACTACTTTGTCTAGGTATAGAATTCGTAAGTTTATATATAATAAATATTTAAGGAGTACATATATAATTTCAGTTGTTAGGATGCATATTAATACAGGTATTTTACATGTTATATATAAAAATGTAAGAAAATTCTGGAATTGTTCTCAGAAGGTACCAATGCTTATGTACATAGGCCAAGTCCTATGGAACGTGGGAAATACTATTCTACAGGAATATGGATAAGAACAGCTGAGAAACAAAATATAAAACAACAAGTAAATAAAAGCTATTTCCCCTTTGGAAAACCTCAGAAGTCCTATATGGACGTTTGCAAGACTTTGGTTTTACAAAACATAGGAGGGGCTGGAATTTTGAAATAAGATAGGAATAATAATTGTAATAATAAAAAAACAGGCAAACAATTTTCAAGACAAGTGATCACAAGAGTATCTGTATGGTTAAGCACATTTTGCTGGGATGTAAACTTAAATCTTAGTCTCCTGTAATATGGTGGGAGTTATTCTCTCCAGAATGTGCCAAGGGTCAGAAGGCAGTTTAAAATTAGAATTTTTTTTTTCCCCATTTATCCCTATTTATTGTGAGGATGGTATTTTTCCTCAAAGATTTGCTATTAAAAAAAAAAAAAAAAAACCCAAGAAAAAAGTCACACCTGTTGCTTCAACATAAATGATTATTAGCTGTATTTCTCACTACAAACTGAGGTTTCAGCAAACTTGTAATTGTTTTCCCCTCAATTCTGTTATATAACATTCAACATGAATTAATGGATATTTCCCTGAATACATTACAAAAGGAACTAAAAAAATTCTTTGTTTTTCCTCATTTTATTAAAATGATGTAGCCTACAATTATTTTCTTCACACTAACTCCAACTAGAATGTAGTCCTTAGTTTCTCTTAATTTCCCAGAATCATATCTTACTGTAGCCAATGCCTTTTTTCCCCCCATATAGATTTCCCATCATGTTATGATGCATAAGTACATTCCATCTAGCACTGGGGGGAAAAATAAGTCATTGTTTTTCTCTAACACTTTTACCTATCTTTCCTCAGTTTCCTTCTACAAATATTTACAATATTTTAATCATCACCTTATCATTTTTGTATTTCTTTCTTTGTAGATTTTTTTAAAATTAATTTATATTTACCTACTCTTCATTTTATTTTTCCTACATAAGTTAATTTTTGGGGGGTAAAACTCAAAAGCACTTCAACTTCCGTTATTACATGCAACATTTAGCCATAGAAATGAAATACATACCTACCATCAAATAGCCATTAAAATAGCCCACATAATCAGCTTGCCTGAAGCATGCTAACTTTTTCTTAATTTAATCAGTAATGGCTTGTCACTTTCACCACGGCTGCTCACAAAATTTGGGATTTGCTGAGAACATGGAGTTCAAAAATTTGAGGTTTGTTGTCAGGCGCATGAAATTTTCATTTTCATAACTTATACAATTAATAATTGTAAACCTGACATTAAAATTATTTGTCTAAAAGCTCCAAGCTGGAATCGAAAGCAAAATGGTATGATGTGCTGTTCATGAACAACACTAAAGATTTTAGATGCCTTCCAGAGAACTGATTATGCAAATTCATACATGCACTTTAAAAATAATTCAGTTTTACCAAATGAACTGAAGAATCTCTTAAAACAGTGACATGTTTGAAAAAACTTTCAAAGAATTTTATGTACAGAAGCAAAGGCACACATACTCAAATAGCAGAGAAGCAACTACAAGTCTCGTCATAAAACTTAATTACAAACCTAAAAAAAAAAAACAAACCAGGAAACCTGAACATTTACAAATGCCAGGAGAAGCTTTTTCTACTCAAATATCAAGAAAGTCGAAGCCCACTTTATTAAGTCAATCAAAATGAAATTTGGGGATGACTAAAGGCAGAGTTATTTAATGAAATTACCAGATCTCAGGAAGCATCCTAAAGGCATCTTGATGAAATGTATTTAAAAATGACTGAAATCTCAGCTGCCCAGAGATGGTTTTGAAGCAGGAAAGAGCTGAAATATTGAAAGAGAGTAAATCTTTACGGCAATAATCCTGCTTGAAGCCATAGTTCAAGAACGCTCACAACCTTCCCTTTTTAGGGTGCCCTTGAACAGACAAGAGGAAACACATTATTTGAGCAACAGTCTCCTATTCCCAAGCAACAACTAAAGAGGGTACTCTGGAAGATGTCATTTGTCACTTATCTTCAGTCTCCAGTTTTCATCAGACTTCTTAAATTTACCTCTTACAACAACATACCACAGTGGAGCACAATAGGCAATAGGCTGAAAGCAGATATGAGAGGGTACGTGCTAGCTGAATGGCCATGAAAGTGGGCAGCAGCTCAAAGCAAACCTCCAGCAGCATCCAGCTCCCTCAGCCTCTCCCCAGGTCAATGCTGGTCTCCAGAAGGGACACGGCAGTGCCCAGCAAGAGATCAGTCCCCCCACATGGACATATCTGGACAGGTCTGTCGCTATATTTCCAAGCTCTTATCTCAATTGGAAGAGGGAACCACCCAGTCTGACACATGCTGAGGGAGCCCAGCGAAGATAGGAGTTATGCTGTATTGACAAGGTCATCTTGTGGGCTGCCCTGGACACCTCTGAATCTCTTGGCGTGAGCAAGCTGCATGGCCAGAGAACACCATTCCACAGAGAGAAAGCCCTGTAGCAGGCCTATGCATTTATTTTTTCCACTTAGAACTACACAAACAACAGTAACTCTGCCATGTACCATGATCGTATTTTCACAGGCAAGAAAAGAGAGCAGACAAACATCTGTACGTGCCAGAATTTTCCAATGCAATTATTTGGAAATAAGTTGCAAATATATTTACTTCATTTATCAGTGCTACAAATCCACATAGTTATCCCTAATTACTCTGACATCACCTGAAACCAAGCTCTGGACCTAGAAGTTTGAAGGATTCATCTTCTTATGGTACGTTGAGAGATTTGACATGCACGTTAAGAATGCTGTCTTGACCTGGTTCCAGTTGCACTATCTCAAAACACCAATAGCTAAAACTTTATGTAGATTGGGAGGGGAGAAAAAAGTTCAAGAAGAAATTAGCCTAAGAAATAACATTATTCCCTCGTCTTTTAGCACCAGCCTTCAGATAATGACAGCTCAGAAATGCAGAATAGCAGAAGCTTACAAGAGGCATTAAACACTCACATTTCTACTTCTACATGCTTTTATTATTTGGCAGTATCTATAAAAAAGCAAGGTTATTTATAATATTTGTAATAACATCTCTGCTTTGCCATCTATCTCAATTCCAGTGCTCCAATTTTCTCCTAGTCGTCAAGCAACTGAAAAATCAATCCACCTGCATACAGTTTGATGATCCTAGCGCCATGCGGTATACCATGCAGAGACATTTAAGAGATTATACTCTCCAGAGAAGGCAACTGGCCACCACTTTGCACAAGACAGCCATTACTCATGGTACAGTCTGTTATAAATGATGCCATCTTTCTGTACCTCGAGGCAGATGTTGGCTGCCAAGGGCTTCCATAGAGTTAGTCTCCAGCCTAGGCACAGAAAGCTCACCAAAGCTACTCAAAGGAAAATCCTGAAAGAAAGCCACTATACATAAGACAATTTTATGGGTCCTTGACTTTTAGCGGAGTATCATGGATAAAATGCATAATTATATTCACCACTCAGGTCTATTTTCAGAATTCAGTTTCTCAGGTTATTACATGTCGCTCAAGATCTCAGTAATTCAGCTCCTTGTTCCACTTCCTTAGAGGGGTTTAACACCTTTGGTGTAAGTCAACATCAGTGCTATAGCACTATTTACTACATGTTGAAATCTAATGCTCTTTATTTGCTCTAATTATAAAGTCATTACTAGCATTCAGAAAGGCATGTAATTGATTAGAAACAACATCCTTCTCCCTAAAAAATGTACTTGAGAAGCATGCCATAGATGGTAACCCAGTAACATGCCATTTAAAAAAAAGGGAAGTTTATTAGTCTGTGAATTAAAGCCCATCTCAAAGAAAACACAGATTCAGGGTGTTAAATGGTTACAACTCAAGAAGTCAAAATACCTAAAGCAATAAATTCCAGGTATTCTGTGCAAGGAAACCTTTACTAACATATAATTTAGTCACGATAAAGAACATTGACAGATCTTCCTGGCTTTTGCTAAAGATCAGACTAATGAGGCCAGAATATTTCAATCCTCTGATTGCACACCACCAGCAAGTCCACACTTCCAAGTCAGCGACAACATGCAGCCTCCCTGCAGATGACAAAAACAGAGTGAATTCTTTCTCATCTTTATTCTGTAGGAAGATTAGGTTTTCTAGCGGAAAAAAAATAATTCCCTTACCCCACACCTGGCAAGTACTGTGGCTGACTGGTGTAGCAACAGTGAGACAGACCTCAGGCTCTCCCAGTGTTTCCCTCCATGGCTGTCTTGTCCCCATGAAGTGCAGAATAGCTCCAGGTCTTCACTCTATGCTGAGGGTCACAATCTGAGGACAATCTAGCTCCCTTATTTCCCAAATGTGACTCTCTTGAAAAGCAAATCAACCTCAGGCTAACCAATTAAAAGAAAGCTTCAATTGCCACAATGATACAGGTGCCAGAACTGTGCTGTGCTTCCCCCTTCCTCTGTGTTACAATAAAATGTCATCTCTTTTCAGAAACTCCCAGGAGCTTTCTGAGGTCTGTCTGCTTGCTACTGGGCCATCTTAAGGATGAATGCATCTGAATACAATTGTACGCATTTTAATAGCAAACGTTAATACTCTGATTACTGTGAATCACAAATCAGGGCTAGATTCAAACTGTGGTTGAATCTACCATCTCCCTCATACGCACTTGCCTCAGAATGAGCCACTCAAAATTAATATTTAAAAACAAAAAATTCAGCTTGGCCACCTTTACAACCCGTTTTCCACTCACTTGTCACTATAAACAGAATATTTTAATGTTGCAGTTCAGTTTGTTAGAAATTAGCAAATGCACATTAAAAGCTCTTCTCCCCAATATAAAATTTCCTATGAATAAAACTCAACTTTAAAAGTCTTAACACAAATATCACGGAGACATTATTCCGCATGTAAATTTTAAGCATCACCGATAAAAATAATGGTTATCAAAGGAGGTGTTTATAATTGCTGTCATTCTTCTTCTCATTTGTTCTACATTAGATTGCCACAGAAAGATAAAAGCAACCTCTCCCAAAGGAAAATGGAGCAACCAAGGCTGCATATCAAGGCACCCAAGAATCAAAAAGGTCTCTCTCAAAAAAAAAAAAAAATTATACTAGAATTAAGCAGCATACAAAACATTGACATAAGCCCTGCTTCAGATTCAAGAGCTATCCACTCGGCCACAACAGACAGCCAGGGTGCAGGTGAGGAAGGAGATGGTGGAACCTGTAGCCTACACCCTGAGTGGACACTGTAGCCCACATAACTCTACCATGAAGATCATGTTAATTCATCTCAGAAAAGCCACTATCAGTCTGATTCCTGTTTAGAAGGGACTTGATTTCAAGCGAATTATCGCTGGCAGCTGTTTCAGGCACAAACTCTTGCAGCTTTAGACTGGGCTGGGTAATAAACTCCCAAACTTCCAAGCAGCTGTCAAGATGCACTCTACAAATCAGTAAGAGCCCCTGGTACCTATCCATTAGCCTCAGATGGCCTATCTGAGCATTTAGCATCCTGCTTCTTCTGTCCCAGCCAGTGAACACCAGTAATCGCTGAAACCCAAAGCTTCAGAAAAAGCAGGGCATTTTTGGCAGATTTTTCCACATATATCTTCCTTCTGATGAACTATCTCAGCCTTTTTTTTGTTCTGTTCCTTCTCTCTACAACAACATAATCAGTCCCCTGTTTATCTAGTCAGCCTACATGCCAAGGAAGGGCTGCAAGCAACAGCAGTCCCGACCAGGCAGTGTGTATTCCCACTCCACAGTTCCTGTGCAGCCTCCCCAGTACCACCCAGTAACTGCTGGATATGCCTAGATCAGACAAACTAGACCATGAGCTGATTTGGAAGCCCTGGATTGAACTTATTCCCCGCCCTCGGAGGACTAAGATCTACAGCTCCAGATAACCCAAAGGACTGTTTTTCCCTTCTTTTTCAATCCTTTTAAACAAGGTCTGCTAGGTTTGGTTTAATGCTGGGTTTTTTTTTTTTTTTTTTTTTTTTTTTTTTTCTTCTCTTTTTTGCCTGAAAGTCAAAAATAAATGAAAAATGACTACAAAGCTAGAGCCACAACACACGAGATTGAGGATTTCACAGAATGGTTGAGGTTGGAAGGCACCTCTGGAGGTCATCTGCTCCAAGCTCCCTGCTCAAGCAGGGCCACCTACAGCCAGTTGCCCAGGACCGTGTCCAGATGGCTTTTGAATACCTCCAAGGATGAAGACTCCACAACCTCCCTGGGCAACCTGTGGCAGTGCTTGGCCACCCTCACAGCAAAAAAGCATTTCCTGATGTTCGAAGGGAACCTCCTGTGTTTCACTTTGTGCCCATTGCCTCTTGTCCTGTCTCTGGGCACCACTGAAAAGAGCCTGGCTCCATCCTCTTTACACCCTTTAGGTATTTATACACATTTATAATTATTTAATTAATTTATAATTATTCAATTATTTGAACATGAATAAAACGCAACCACAAGTAGGAGTTCCATACATAAGGACTGAGGAAAGTGTTTCCATATTCATACATTCCTTTTCACATAAAAAGGTAATATCTTTGGTGGAATATTGTTAAATATTGTATGAAGGAGTCCTTAATGTTTAAAACCAGTAACTTATTTATATTTCATTTTTATTTAAAGGCTTCTGATAATGTTAACAGTTGAAATAATGCAAACAGACCATCCTCTTGGAGTCATTTTCCTTCCTGTGTTCCTCTAAGAAAGATATTCAACAAGGGACAAGTCATATGTAGATTTATTTTGCAGTTTGGGATTGTGCTAAATAATTACTAACAAAAATGTATTATTTAGCTCCAGGCTATCTTGCTGCATTAGAATTAAATGGCAACTACTTGCGCTTTCAGCAGTGGCAAGAACCACGGGGCTGATGTCAGCATCATTTTGAATGCCATTATCGCAGTCTCTGTTTTTTTAGAAGGAGCAGACAGATTTATTTACAACCTAGTGAAAGCCTCACATTTCTTTGAGCATGACACCATAGGAAATATCTTTCTTATTCTAGATAACCAGGAGCATATTAGTATTATTAAAAGCTATCCCCTTATTAAGAAGCTGCTATGATGTTCCCATTTCTATGGGAAAACTCATTATCACATATCATTTGAGCACCAGTAGGCAACTGTGCATATTTACTGTGAGGGAAATGCCAGAAAGCAGAATACTCTTTTGAGTGCTTGCCAAAAAGCCATGTGACACAAGCCCAGATCTGGTGTTGAGGGTTGTGGGTTTTTTAATTTGGTGGGTTTTTGCAGAAATACCAATAGAAAAGTAACAAGAGACCGTGCAAGTCTGAATCCCAGCTGTTATGCTCTTTGGAAAGACACCAGAACCGTCAGCACCCTACACTCCTACTGACAGGCAGAATAGGCTGAAGAAATATGAGGCCTGAACTGTTTGTTTTTCATGGTAGTGACACAGCAGTTGAAAGGTACAGGACTTGCCACACTGCAGCATCGTGGTTTAACCCCAGTCAGCAACCAAGCCCCACGCAGCCGCTCGCTTACTCCCCCCTGGTGGGATGGGAGAGAGAATCAGAAGAGTAGAAGTGTGGAAACTCCTGGCTTGAGATAAAGACAGTTTAATAAGTAAAGCAAAAGCTTCACATGCAAGCAAAGCAAACCAAGGAATTCATTCACTACTTCCCATAGGCAGGCAGGTGTTCAGCCATCCCCAGGAAGGCAGGGCTCCATCACGCATAACAGTTACTTGGGAAGAGAAACACCATAACTTTAAATGTGTCCCCCCCATCCTTCCTCTTCCCACAGCTTTATATACTGAGCATGACATCATACGGTATGGAATATCCCTTTGGTCAGTTGGGGTCAGCTGTCCCAGCTGTGCCCCCTCCCAGCTTCTTGTGCACCCGGCAGAGCATGGGAAGCTGAAAAACTCCTTGACTAGTGTAAGCACTACTTAGCAACAACTAAAACATCTCTGCATTATCAAGACTGTTTTCAGCATAAATTCAAAACACAGCCCCATGCTAGCTACTATGAAGAAAATTAACTCTATCCCAGCTGAAACCAGAACAGTAGGCATTACTGAATCACACCGGGAATATCCTCTGTGTCTTTGCTTCCAAGGAGAAAGAGCATGCAGCCTCAGCCGTTTGGGCAGAACCTTTCCACAATATCCTACTCCATTTGTATCAGTGCCACAATCTGGCCATGAATTAGTAGTTTCTAAGGCTAATTGAGCATATATAAAGATACGCACTCCCCTGTCATGATGTCATCCTCTTTTTTCTGTCTTTGTTAGTGGAGGCATTTAAGATGGAAATATTGTAACAATGCATTCAAAACACACTGCAAACTAAATATTCATGAAGTCAAACAAATACTCCCAGAGGAATATATAGCAAAGGGGGGGTTTGCTTTCAGTGCTTGGCAATATACTTTTTCCACAAGCAAAGCACTCCTCAGCCAGCCCTTGATGCAGCTTTGGCTTAGCCACAGTCTCTCTCCCCTCTTTCCCCAGGTTTGTCTTGACACAGACTGATTCCGAAAGCCCTTTGGCCTAACTTTATCACAAAACCAAAGCAGCCAAACTTTGCTCTAACATAAGAATATAATACTTCACGGACATTAAGGCAAAAAACAATCAAAGTTCATGAATCTGAACACCATTTTAGCAAAGTCTTCCTCAGTCACAGAGCAGAACAAGATCATGTTCCTTATGGAAATTTCATAAAGAGTTTTCTCATGCCTTTCTACCACTGTGTTATTTAACTTAGGAAGGCCATCCAACTCCAAAATAGGCAATGAAATACAAACACTCCTAGACTTCTTCAATCTCAATTCAGGGTGTAATATTTAGACTCACCCTTCTATCTGGACACATAAAATCAAAAGATGGGAAAAAATTGAAGGCTGTTCAATGATCATCAAATATTACAATGCATCCTTGCATTCTGCGTGCCCATTCCCTACAGAAAGTCTGCAAACAATATAATATTTAACTTCAACTACTTCAGGCAGAAGCAGCTGAAGGCTACCACTACCACAGACTGAAGTTCCTACATTTCAAAATTATGTTCTTCCATCATTCACAGGCCAGATTCATATCAGCTTTTAGAAGAAGACATACAGAAAACAATAATCACAATATTTAGCATTCAGCTCCCAGGCTTTTTACTATTTTGATAAGTACATAATCAGCATGTGTTGGTTTTCCATCAAATACACATTAAAAGCACATTTTTTGCTGCTGATATTAAATCTACTTGAAGTAGATGGGGATACATTAATTCCCCCACTCGTTATATAAAGATGAACAAAGGAAACACATTCACAGGACTAGATTTCATTGCCATCCTGATTATGCCTCCAGCCTCCAACTACAAATGCCCTGTTCCTATTTGGACCAATATTCAGCCAGTTACCACTGAAATACTGCCGGGCAATGGACAGATGAAAAGGTGGAGCCATCTAAGAGCTGAAGGTACAAAATTGTTTAAGTGGAAATTAAATATTGATTAAATAATAATTAAAATACTATTTTATGTTTTTAAAGTTGAAACAAAAAGCAATTGATGTAATAAAGTCCATTAAATTCTCTATTTTAACAAGTTCTTTGACAAAGGCACAGTTTGGTCTCTTATGCCCTCAGTAGATGGCTCATTTGACTTTGCTTTCATTGAAGTATACAACATTATAAATGGGAAGCATGTAAACAGCATAGCTTACTCCCTAGTTTATTTCCCTATCTGGATTCAAACACAGCCATCGTGGCCTAGCAGAGATACCCCTATAGATCTGTAACACACAGAAAGCATTACTAATGAATAAAGCTGCGTATAAGCAGCTAACTCTAACTTTTAATATGTTTGTGAGGGCTCAAGTATATCTCCTCTTGCCATCCATTTCAATAGAATCCAGGCTCAGTAATGCACCTTGAGCATCAGCTAATGAGCAAACCAGAAATGAAACAACTTATGTACAATGAAAGCAATGGCAAAGCACTGTCCACTTGTCATCAGGAAAAAGACAAACATGAAGAGAAAAAACAACAAAGGACACCAGTTTTGACAACTTCTTTAGGAGAGAGCATTTTACAAGCAACAGAAAAAGGAAACACAAGACGGCCAGCAAGAGGAACAGGCCCATTGCTGAAGTAGCAGTGCCTGTCAACAGTGCGAAGAAAAAGTCCTATGCCACTGGTGACAATATTTCACAGATTTCTCAGTGACACCCATCATGAAGCAAAACTAAATACTAAAAAAAAAATAAGTTTCCACAGTTCACGATATGTTAAGAAAAACCCTACAAAAGGGAAATCCCACTGAAATCCCAAGAGTGAAAACACAAGTAGCCAACTGAGCAGTTGGGACATTGCTTTCTCACTTTCACTCTTGACTATGCAAAGCAGCAGGCACCAGGGACACAAGTTCAAGTGCAGCCTGTAACAGCAACTCCTGCAGCATCAGCTTCTGAGCTTTTTCTCCTCTCTGGTACTCTTGGAGAGGCTGCAGCTGCCACAGACTTAACGCTGTGTCAAACTGGCAGTAGTAAGCAGATCGCCCTACCTCCCCACCCTCAAAGATAGTTGCAATTTTAAGTCAAAAACCTTAAACGTATGTGTCACATTTGATTTTCTTAAGTGATTAGTACATTACTAATCAAATTGAGAAGCTGATTAGCAAACTGAATATCTGATTAGCTCCTTCCATGATGCAAAGAATTAGATATTAATCAAAGCTCGTAGAAGAGAAGCACCGCCATCCTCACCACTCAAACCAAGCACCTGCATTTCACAAGGGGAAAAATAATGATTATTAAAACCAATGAATTGTAGCTCTTTGATTAGTTCCAGGCACTTTTTTCCTCATCTAATCAAGGTAATCATACAATAAATCTTTGTAAAATATATGCTGTATTTAACAAAGCAGGCCCGATACATCTGTGCTCAGTAAAGACTGTTCCCTCACTGTCCCTCCAGCTAGCTAATACACTCTTCTGTAAATTGGCCTACTACTACAAAATTCCGCTGCAACAGCTGCTGACTCCTTTACTGGTATTGGCATAAACAAGTCACTGACACCATCGTACCACCACCCAGCTTGTTCCACGGACAACAGAAGATGGTTGATAAGGTTTTCAGTGGCTTAAAATATATATATTTAAAAAAATAAAAAGGAAAGGAAAAAAAAGCATCTGCTGGTGTCAAGACAATTTCTTGGCAGAACTCAGGAAGAGGACAGCTTTCGTCTGATTAGCTGTGCCCTCATAATTAAAGAGTCATCACAGTCACTGCAAATTACTTCAAGCTGTTTTACAAGTTAGATTCATCAATAACAAACTTAAAATACATTCTACCCACACTGATCCCAATGCAGGTCTAGATTATGTATGCCTAATAGTTTTGTGTTTGTTTTTTTTTTTTTTTTTATTTAACTTGAGAAGTCAGTATCTGTCTACCTTAAACCTTTGTGTTTCTGCAGTATTTATCTTTTCAATGTTCCAAAAACTATGAACAAAGAATTTCTTTTTTTTTGTTTCTTAAATGCTTCCAAGTAAGCATATTCTAATGGTTTCTTGCTTGTCATGTGATTTTTGAAAGAAAATTATGGTTAACATTAACCATGCTATAAATTCCAAGGTATAAATTCTCGCTCAGATGACAATTAAAAAAATCCTAATTAATTCTTCTCTGCCTACAGCCAGCAAATATATTTCAAGCAGCTTTATCATTCCCTGCATCAGCTACTGGATAAAACACATCAGCCATTGTCCAACTGCTGTATCTCTCCTGCCAAAGAGATCCAAAGGAATCCATTTAGGTCCCATTTAATGAGCTGAGCTATCCAAGAACACAAATGTTAGTCCTCAAACTTGTTCTTCACTTATCATCAATATTAAAATCTGTGCCATTACACCATTTTCTTCTCCAATTTCCCTCTATTCATTCTTTCTTTCCTTTTTATGCTAGAAAAACCCACACCATTAAAATGTGATCACTCATCAATTTTGCCATATTATCTTAAGTGCATTTGTTTCTGAATGGCTCAAAGCATTACCATGAGAATCTTATAAAATACATCTTAACTAGATTTTATTAAATTGGGTGGTACAATCCTTTCCACCTTGATTAACAAAAAAAAAAAAAAGATTCACTAGAAGTGTTCACCTAATACTCTAACAAAAATCACTGTATTTGTATTCAACTGTGACAATAACATCAATAACGGAACACAAATCAGTTGATTTGCAAATGATATAATATACAGGGTCAGGAATTATGTTTCATACATAATGTTATACATGAGGAAGATGAAAAATTTCAGTCAAGATCACTGTTAAATTATCAGAACAGCAAACTTCTACATAGTCTTTGGGTGTTTCTCTAGGCACCAAATTATTACATTTTGCTTTCGAAAGTGAAACACAAGTTTGGAAGCCTGTTAAAAAAAAAAGGGGGGGGGAAGGACACTGTGCCATCCAAATGCTGTCTCTCAGTTTTTAAACATGTTACATATGTGATATCAAAATCCATAGCTAGCTATACACAGCCTGAGCTGTGACTCAAGGAAAAGAATCCACAATTTTCAGTACCAAAATACAGAAGCCTTTGCTGCTAGGACAGAATAAACAGTTCATCATCCACTAGCGAAGAACAAGAATGTATACATGTAATTAATGTATTTGTCATAGAAAATACACTGTTACATAGGGATACAAATCTGGAACTCTTCAAATATAGTTATTTTCACATACATACCAGAAATATTGCTATAGTAGATAACCAGACTGTAGCAGCTTTTGCATTTTGCCTTCCAAAATTTGCCTGGATTAGTTTCACTACTAAAGCAAAATGCTGTGGGAGTGCTGCACCTAACAATTCTGAAGCAAACTGGAACATTTGGTGAGATATTGCAACTCAGATTGACTGAAGGCATTAAAAAAAGCTCATGGGAAGCAGCAAATGCAAGATTTCTCTGCTCTCTTGTGCTATTACACAACAGTCAAATAGAACTTCAGTATCTGCACTCATAAAACACAAGGACATCTCCATTTAGTGCCACAGAGCAAAGAACACGTTGCACTCTCCAAGAGGGTCCACAGCAGGTTACACACTTACTGATACTTCCCCAAACACTTAATGGACTTGGCCTGGCTTTGATGCAGTGCCTCCCAAATGTCCTGTTAAAAACTGTCAACTTCAGCATCCTTAAACCAGCTGCCCCTGCTGTGTAAAGTAGCCCAAATGTGTTTCCCATTCAAAACTGTGTCTTTTTTGCTGTTGAACAGACTTCAGTGTATTATATAGCCTGCACTGTGTTGAGATGAAGGATGCTCAAGGAACACTGGATGACTGGTATCCTGTTGCTCTCAAGAAAACAAGTTTCCCACCTCAGGAGGCTACTACTTAGAGAATATTTTAAATAAATACACCTCAAAATTATTTCACAGCTGTGCAAGTACCTTAACTCTATGAACAAATTGAAAGACCAGAGCAGGCTTATAAGAGTAAAGCATTGGTATCCAACAGTGCTATAAAAAGCAGGTTTTTGCTGTACTCTCCCCCTGTTTTTCTGGAGTTCAAATAATTACTACTGTACGTTTAAGAGTCTTTCAGGAGCCTTGGTTTATGTTATTTTAAGCTACTGTAAAAACATTTCAATAGGAGAATAGAAGACAATTAGCATGCCTCCTGATAGCAATCTGAACTTGTAGAGCTTCTGCCTGATGGTCTTGAACACCATATCTTTTAAGTAAGGTACAATTTCCCCACCCCCACACTCTCTTCTTGCCAATGGACAGAGCAACACACCTGTGGGGAGGAGATGCAGCCCCCCACTGCCTCATTTTTCTCTTCCAATAAACGCAAGTTGTTAAACTTGGAGCAGTTCAAACAGCCAGTCTGGATACCTGCTGGAGCTTACAGGATACAGCCCTAAAAGCCCCAGGGGACATTTCTGTTGGGCCACACAACCTCAATATTTAATGAAGAGGTGCAGGTGACATGAAGGAAAAAACCCAAAGTTGATTAAAACATCATTAACTCTCTCCAAAACCTGCCCTCTGAAATTCACTTCATACAGAGAAGCACAAACAGGCATCATTCTCTTGTCACTCCTGGAGGCCTGGATTTTGCTTTACTACCCAGTCCTCATTGCTCTGCTGCCTTTTGATTCATTTATTTATTTATTTTCCTAGAAAAATAGAGCAGGTTTCTAACCCCCATGCTTGGAAAGTAAAACCAGTGCAACAGAAGGCAACGCAGTCGTCAGAGCATTGGGACAGCCTGCAAAATAGTATAAATTGCTTCAGTCTTTCCAATATCTTATAAAGCCTTCACGTAAAGATAACAATGTAAATGTCAGCACCCTTAGTCTTAACTGCCAATAATTGCTGCAGAAACATCCAGCTAACAGGCTTATTCTAACAGTCCCAAACTGTTTCCAAAACTTCCTAGATGCCAGAAACCTCAACTGTTTTCTTCCAAAAGCTCCAGGTTTACTCCTGTCACTATCTAGGATGCACTTGGGTATTGTTAACAGAAAAATCTTCAACTCAAAGCCTGAAAATGAATGGGGAACATAAAATAGGATTAAATACCAAAATAGGTAACTAATGCCTGGCTTAATTCTCATTTTGTTTATTTAATGAAAAGTCCACATTTAAAAAGAAAATTTAAATAAAGCTGCCACAACAGAATTTCCACTCTGCCAAACAATATATTGCACAACCAAATTTTGCCACATACCTTAGATCCAGATTGTTCACCTTCATACCAAATTATCAAAATAAATGTCTGTTTTATTTTTAATACAATTTAACAAGAAAGTTAATACCTGGATAGAAGAGAGAGACCTAACTGGAGTCCCCACTGAGTGAAAGGTTGCAGACTAATGTCAACTATTGTCTGCTCTCACTGGTGTGACTATCAGGACCCCAGGTGCACCTGCACAGGCAGTAACCGCCCTGAACAGCCTCACCTGGAATCCCCACCCCCTCACACACACTCCTTCCCCAGGATGAAGATAAGCCTACCAAATGAGGCTCTCAAATACAAAAGAATGTCTGAGAACAAATGTAAATTCTTCCACAGTTTCTGCAGCCATGAAATCAAAGAGTAAAGAAGCCCTTGTTTAGACAAAAAGTAAGGTATAGAAAGTGTAATGCTTTTTTTCCCCTTAATTATTTGTGCCAGCAAAGAGTTTCCAAGGAAAAGTGTTTTTTCTAAAGCATACTACTTGCAAGTACAAGATGTAAAATTACACACATTCAAGTATTAGCAATTTGGTTACATGCACCTACGATGTATCTTCTCCTCTAGGTACAGATAATGTGTTTAGATGTATCAGGATTCAAAAATGCAGTCCCTATCTAATGGTAAAGAATATATTGATACATCAAGATCACTGCACTGGGAAAAGTCTAGGTAATTTGCAAACTCATACCTTTACTGTGTATCAGAATAGCATAAAACCCTCCGATTGCAAGTGACATTTTATATTAGAAAAAAATGCATAATAGGGTGGATGCCCAGTACTTGAAATGGGTGTTCTAAATAGCTCTGGCTTGCTTTTCATCCCACCTCAACCAACAGCATGCCTACACGCTGAGACAGAGAGAAAGGCAATGGGTAAGGGAATGCTCCTAAATGCTGTTTTATTCCCTACCAGAAGGGCTAAGTATTAACGATGCATAAATGTTTCCAGAAAAAAAATCTTAAAAGCTTAGAGGCCTTATGTTATCATCACAGCTACACTACAGAACAGAAATATGGTTTTATTTGTGTGCTTACAGGAGTAACAGCAGACTGCACACCTAATTACAGTTTTATGAGTGTTTTCTCATACTACAAAATATATCGCCTAAGCCTCCCAACAGAAGTTAGAGTAGTACTTCTCTGTCTCCATATATCCCTGTTTATCACTAGCATAATTATAAATATAGGTACCTACCATTTTCTGGCACTGAGAAAAATTCAAATTGTGTCTTAAGTGTCACTCAGCTTGAAACTATAGTGTTCCTGACAGAGAAAGCTCAAGTAGACTCTTCATGTGATTAGCCTCCGACTGTCACCCAGTGAAGTAATAATTCATCCTAGAGCTCAGTGGGCTGAAAGAAAAGACAGTAAGGAAGAGGAAAGGCTCAAGTGACTTCAGTGGGAGAACAAACTCTGGCTACCCCCTGCTCAACTACCAGCTTTATTTCAGGCTTGAATCTGATCATTTATCGATGTGCTTCAACAATGGTAACAGAAAAGGAAAACATCAAATTGGACACAAAATAAAATCAACTCTATCTGCCTAAAAATAAATCGTAAAGAACCCCCAGTCCTTTTTATTGTATTGAATTAACTGAAACAAAAAAACCCAAACCAAAACAAATAAAAAAACCCACCAAAAAACGAATAAAACACAAAACACCAAAAACAAAACCAAAAACAAACCCCACACTCTACAATGAAGATACCATAGACATCAGTCTGTCCATTTGGGGGAAATGCAACTGCTACAAATTATGAACAGACTGAATATTTACTTAAAATCTATTTTTCATCATGGTTTCTTAAGATCATTGAAATCTGCAGCTGTTGGGTAAATTAAAGATTCCCAGGTCACCTGGGCATGATTGCAAGTATAGCCTTGTTCACAGAGCTTCTAGTTTGAATTGAAAAGTGAAGGTCTTGCCTTGTATTAAACAATAAAACCTAATCATTTTCTTGGGTATCTGCTTCACGACACGTTACTGAAATTTGTTTGGTTGTTTTCAAGTTAATTAATAAAATAAATTTTATTAAGATGCTATTAATTAAAAAAAGCATTTGAGAAGGAAAGATATTACTATTTCCTTCTTCCCCAAGTAACTGTCATGCCCAAACGGCATCGGTAAGTTCATGCAATCTGACAAGGGATTGTACTGCCAAAACCTTCTGGTAGAGTAAGCTCTCACGCTCTAACAGGCACCAAGTGGCAGAGGACGTCCATGTGCCCACTGGCAGCAATGCACACAGGACGCTCATCCAGAAGCAAAAGCCTACAGGCCGAAGCAGCACAAATAGCTCTATGACAGCCTCAGAGAGCTGCAAATTTCCAGTGATTTCAGCTAGCATCAGCTGGAAACCCACAGTGCAGTCTCACTACACTGCAGCAGGCTCCTAGTAAAACTGGTCTGAGATGAGAGAAACAGAATGAGAACAAAACACAGAAGAGAAAGGAGAACACACTCTAAACTCTTTGTATATAAAAAAGAAAAAATGTTCAGTGTTCCAAGAGAAAATGAAGAGATGAAATAATCAGTTATGATAAATGAAGCAGCACAAGGCAAACCTCTTTATCCCTTTGAAATATCATGGGATGCGGTGAGATCAGAGGAGTGCTATGCCAGGAGAAAATAAGCAGCACGAGATGTACACGTCACACACTTGTAGGGCTCCACATGCCACAGAGAGGCAACAATCTGTGTGTGTGTGTGTGCGCGCGTGCGCGCACGCACATGTATGTAAACACTTCGTCCACAATTACCTACAGCAGAATCTTGGCACATAGGCGATTTTCTCTTGTGCATGGACATGAAAGGAAAATCTCTCTCCTCTTCTCTGTCCACAGTATTGCCATAGGGACGTTAGCAACCTTAATTAGTCATCCAGCTTGCATGACATTTGAAAAAAACTTTTAAAACTTGCGAGTATTTTGTAAAGCCTCAGATTTAATAACCCAAATAAAGCTTGACTACTACTTCAAGGCCACATTATATAAGTGAGTGTAATTAATCTGAAAAGTGACAATGGTTTTGAGTGCTTATCTAAATGTTTTCATTTTTGTCCCTTCCACAAATGCTTACAGAATGCAAACAGAAAACAGAGTACAACAGATGATTACACAATACTGTAACTGAGCATAGCATAAGTTGCCCAGCTAATTGACTTGAAAACATTTCAAGAGAGGTGAGCAAGTACTGTCTTACTTCCAAGATTCTCTCTTTAGTGCTCATCCAAAGCCCATTATACCAAGGGAATTTTTCTTTTTACTTCAGTGATCTTTAGATCTGGTTACTTTTCACTGCTCATTCACACACAGCCAAAAGACTGCTGAGATCATTTGACATATGAGTGCCAACAAGTCATCTTTGATTAATTTTCTGCAATAATCAATCAGAAAATAATTTCTCTAATCATTTATCAATATCCTATCATTACACAGCTATTTGCAATTAGTATTTTTTTTACAGGATGGAGGGAGACAATACTCATTTACAAATGCAATGAACAAAACCCTTGCTCGCTAAGAGGTAATGAAAGCAACAACTTGTGCAGCCCAAAAAATGGCTTGGCCTTTAGCCGTAAGTTTCATGGGCCTTGAAGTTGTCTCAATAGACCAGGTTATCTTCACTTTGCTAACAAATTGCTGAGGAATACACATGCAAAATCTTAGCTGTGTATCTTTGAGTACATCCTTAGCCACTGCAGAACTAACTGAATTTCAAAACAAATCCATGGCCAACTTCCCAGTTACCATGAAATGCTTTTATACAGGGTATGGAATTTTAATAAATTTAAACCCAGCTATGTTGAACAGAGAGGCACTGTCACTGAGCTAACCCCTTTCTACTACATTTACTGACTCAAAGATAGTTCATCTTGCTTGACATTCCTGGGGGAGGTGAATAAACAACAAACGTAAATGGAAGGACAGTTTTAAAGAATCACATGCTATGCTGTCTATGGACATTGTATCTCAAGCATTATTATTCTCTAGTTCATTTAATCTAAATGTTATGACTAGTAACAGACCATCTAAACTATTTACTTTCTATTTGAATGAAAGAGTGAATATGAAACCATAAGATTTAAGTCTCCCAGGAATTCCAATAAAGTAACAGTAATTCAAACTGTAACACGTATTACATTGGCATATAAGAAAAGTGGATAAACAAGCATTTTTATAACAAGATTTTCCTATCTCCCAATTCAAATATAAAACAAAAACCAACAGTTTTCCAAGACAAATATGCAAGTACAAAATAATGCATCACTGTAAATCAGAGGAAAAAATATGCTGAACACAGACAGCATTAATAACCCCATATTAAACTGTAGAGTCACAGGAAATAGAACTTTTGATCTTCAATTCCATCACCTTCCAAATACAATAGCTCTGACAGATTAAAATCTCTGAAGTTTCCAAAAGGTTATCATCTAAAAGCATATAAACAAATTTATCAGTTAAATCTTTTCTACCTCTTACCAAGGATACAAGAAAATTTGCAACTTTCCCTCTAAATTACACAGATTTTTGTTTGGGACTAAATCTGCAGATCAACTTATACCATTAATCAGGTCCATACTATGTACAAATTGTACAGTGCATACACAGATAGGATGTGTGTTTGGAGGCCAAAACATTTAATATCTATACTTGAAAAGTGTATGAACTTAAAGGTATTCAAAACAATTTCACAATTATATGTAGCTCAGATATAACATTTAGAAAAGGTACAATAGTTTTATGGCACTCTTAGAATGTCTAATACTTATTCGCTAAAAATACTTATTACTACTGCCTCTTACTACTACTCTATGGATGAACTTGCATTATTAGGAAAGCAAACCCAGAAATTGAATAATTTATAACTAAAATATCTCAAATCTGTGCTGCATTTCTGAAAGTACATCATATTTAGTTTGACTTAGTGCTTGCCTGTCTTTCTCTCCTTCTGTGATGGTACTTACCTACCACATCTTTAGTTTTTGCTTTGTTACTACAGGAAAGTACATTCCAATGATAACCAGGAAAACAGGCACGCTTTTTTTTCCATAACAATGCACAACTTAAATGCACAGCATTCACAAACACGTGTGAATGCAGAGTATAGAAAGTTCAGCAACCGTAACATACATTTCAGTACATTCTTTCCTTCCCTTTGAAAATTAATTTATCCAAATTGTAATCTGCAAAAGTGTCTTCTTGAGGCTCCAGGTAAAAACATCATATACAGGGAAGAGTGAACAGGTGTCTTTTTGAAACCTATTAAAACAGAGCTTCAGTTCATTTAATCGAGTTTAGAAACTGGAGATACCCTGGAATACTGCATTTGAAAAAATCTGTCTACCACAATAATTACAAAATATATTCCAAGTCGTGTAAAAGTTCTTTGAACTTCATTTTAATGTTAGTATTAAAAGTTGGTTGGTTTTGTTGGGTTTTTTTAAGAGAGAGAAAAATGAGAACTGCCACATTCAAATGTCGGACTAAGAAGAGCTTAGTTAAAACACTCCAGTACAAAAATTCAGATGTAATTCAGTTTTGGAAAGCATACAAAAGTCTCAAAAGATTAATAATGGGAGGTTAACTGCACCATTTCTCACTCAAAATTATATGTCAGCCACATAAAGCAAACAAAATTGGGGTATGAAGTCCACTTTAATATGGTATTAAAGAGTCAGATAGAAAATGCAACCAATTCAGACAGTAAAATTGCTATTTTAATAGCATTTTGTTCTGCATACAGATTATCAAACATCAACATCCTAATCCTAAATCTCTGCGAATAATTAGTTCTCTAGTCACCTCTTTCCTATACCTAAATTTACTCACCTGACCAGCATCATAGAAATCAGTGGGCCTCCCCCCCCCATTTTGGTTTTGTAAGCCATCAGGTCCTGACTGTATCCTGGAGATCTGGGCATAAACACTGCTCCAAAATCACTAATTTTTGAAGGAAAAAGTAGGAAAGGGAACTAGATAGATTTTGACAGGGTTAAAGCTTTGATTTTCTTCCTGCATTTTGTTCCTGTTTTCCTACAATAGCATAAGTAATAAAGGAACATAATTACCTTTTGCTTCTGCCTACTTCCCTCTAATGCAGAGTAAGCTGAGTTGGCTAGTTTGACCCACATGCTGAAGTTTTAACTACATCAAGGGTGGATGAAATTAATCTCTCCCTAACTCATCTGTCTTTACAACCTTCAAAAACCTTTACAGCCTCCAACTCCTGACCAGGTGAGACAAGGACAAGCAATAAGAATGTGTTAGGAACAGCTGCAGTAACATTTGCAGAGGTAGTATCTTTTTCTCACATCAGCAGATAAAGAGATATTGAAGGAAACAAAAGCTTTTTGACATTTAAAGCCTTTATCAGACTTGAAAAAATAGAGCAAACATCAAGCTAAGTGAAAAATTGAAAACACTAGGTTTGCATAATTAGCTTTGTTTCAGAACAACTAGACAACCTTTAGAAAAGAGGAACTAGACATCTATAGAGCAGAAAAAACTTTTGGCAGGGCTAGAAGCAATAACTCATAATATATTTCCCAAGCATGAAAAATAAATACTTAGCACCTAGAGAATAGCTGGGAGTTAGGAGGTGTTACTCAGGAAAAATGATAATCTGACATAACACCAATGTCTCTGTTGCACTTAGTATCTAATGAGATTTTACTTTTAGCACTGACATTCGTTTTTAAAGGGTTTTTGCAGTTTCTCTTGAAGATCAAGACTGTGAAACCAGGGAGGCTTTTTTTTTGTTTGTTTGTTTTACAAGAAAATGTTCCTTTTCTCAGTTATATTGTCCATTATTCATTGCCTGTGTAAGTTTATTCTGGTATATATAGTACCAACTCTATTTGATTTTGCCCACTCCAATAACACTCAATGCACTAGTAAAGCATACCATATGCTGAAATTTGCACATATATAATTGTCAAAAACCAAGGAGGGACGTCTTACAGCTGTTAGTCCAAAGAAAGTTTTCATCTTAGGATGAGTTTGCAGATGTTAGGGAACAGGAGGCTGACTGAAGACTGATGGAAATAGAAGTGAGGGAAAGTGAAGAAAGGAAGTTGGGAAGCTTCTTTGAAGAAACAATCTGTCTTAGTAGAAGACCAAGTAGCCTATCGTATATTGTGTGCAATACAGCGTACAACATTATCTTTGGAAAGAAAAAACAAAAAAAAAAAACCAAACAAAAAACAAACCACAACTACTCATACTGCTTCCTTCTTGTAACCAGACTACATATACTGGTCATGTTACTCTTCTGAAGAAAGAGCCTTTGTTTGCTGAGGGCCATCCTTAGACTGGTGAGGTAAGCGTTATGTCTCCTCATATCATGAACAGATAAATTTGAGAGCCTTAGTCTTCTAGTAGCTTGAATATGTGTGCTAATATAAATCAGCAAATGCAACTGATACAAATGCCCTCAAAGGTAAATCCAAAAGGTATCATCACATTCTGTGGAAATTATGCTACATGCAGCCAGAACAAGTTTGATAGCACGTCACGTAAAATCAGATGGGTAAGTGGCAATTGCCACCTATTCATATATATCAAAAATGTTGGATGTCAAGCATCCATCACAGACAACAAAAATATTCTAATGTCGTGGTTTAACCCCAGTCAGCAACCAAGCACCAGGCAGTCGCTCGCTCACTCTCCCCGGTGGGATGGGGGAGAGAATCAGAAGAGTAAAAGCAAGGAATAGGCAAAGCAAAAGCCGCTCGCACAAGCAAAGCAAAACACGGAATTCATTCACTCCTTCCCATCGGCAGGCAGGTGTTCAGCCATCCCCAGGAAGGCAGGGCTCCATCACGCATAACAGTTACTTGGGAAGAGAAACACCATAACTTTAAATGTGTCCCCCCCATCCTTCCTCTTCCCACAGCTTTATATACTGAGCATGACATCATACGGTATGGAATATCCCTTTGGTCAGTTGGGGTCAGCTGTCCCAGCTGTGCCCCCTCCCAGCTTCTTGTGCACCCGGCAGAGCATGGGAAGCTGAAAAACTCCTTGACTAGTGTAAGCACTACTTAGCAACAACTAAAACATCTCTGCATTATCAACACTGTTTCCAGCATAAATCCAAAATGTAGCTCCATGCTAACTACTATGAAAAAGAAAATTAACTCTATCCCAGCTGAAACCAGGACATCTGAGCTTGTATTTTTTTCTCCCTCTACGTAAGAACTGCAATATCAGTAACATCTAATTCAGAAAGATATGATTACAATAGCCAGCAATTTAGAAATGGTAATAAAACAGCAAAAAGAATTATTGTACATTACGTTAATACTATAATTTAGATTTCTGGCATTTTCAGTTAGTCTATAAAGTACTTTGATTCAGTTAATGTAGAAATTACTACAATATAAAAGATATTTCTCTTTCTAAAATATCACCTTGGGGTATTACTTCTTGGTGATTACTACTAACACTTGGGATATGTACTACTTCAATAATAGATACGAGTGTTTTGGCAGTTATTTATAATAATTTTCATGAAGATGACCCTACTGTTTCATTGCTGAGAAACTCTTGGGGTAAAACATACAGCTAACCTCCTAACCTCATCAGAGCAAATGTCTTGCCAAGTCACGGATTCTCCAAAACACATAAATATTATACAATGTCCAACATCACATGTATATATCACATATGAAACCAAACTCAACAATACCACAGATGAGTTACAAGGCAGAAAAAAATATAATATCTAAGCTCTTCACAGGACTCAGAATAAAGTAGCATACTCCCCCCACCAAGAATATTAACTCAGAAATTCATTGCTTCAGCATTTCTGACTAAATAAAATATTCTCATATTTCTCAAATCAAAAAGTGTGGTGGTATTTATTGCATGAAAGATATAAACAGACAGGCTGTGCACCTACAATCTTTCCATAGAGTTTCATGCCTAATGGCCTTTTCTTGTGACTGACAGCTCTGATAGACTCAGCTGAAGGCTAATTTTAATGAAACTCCATTTCCAGAGGGAGACCATTGTGCTAGAATTATTTTTGTCCTAATGATAACTTTCAGCACAAAAAGGTCTCTCCTTTTCTCCTCCATCCTCAATATACTTTTACATTGAAATACCAAACTCTTTTTACACAATTTGGTCTACTGACTTTCAGTCAGCTCTGCAAAAAGATATTTTCTTCATCTTACATAAAGCCAGAATGAAAGCTCATTTTTAATAAAATAGGCCTTGCACAATTTATATAATAGACTGCTCTGTTCAGATGAATAGGATATGTTGGTCAGAAGACCTACAGTCTAGAAGCATTTGACTCAGTATGTGGGATCCAAAGAGACATTCAAATCCCATAAATCCCAGTTTTCCTCTTTAAAGTAAAGATAAGATTTAGAATATGACCACTTAGAAAACAAAAAAAAATGCTTTTTAAACCTGCGTGAAGTGTTAAACAAGAGGGCATTCCACTTCTGAGCCTTCAGACAACAACATGAACCAACACTACTGACCTCACACAGATATGCTAAAAAGCCCAACATCAGCTAGTTCAGCCCTCAGTTCCTTAGGAGACAACACAGCTGTGATACATCTGTCAAGATCTAGGTGAGAAACAAAGGAAGAGCTATGAATCTGGAGTCAGCAAACTGGATGCATACACTTGCTGAAATCCCAGGTTGCAAAGACTGGGAGATGACCATCAGCTGCTGGGGGTATGAGCACACATGCAAGAGAGCACCTGCTCCCAGGCACTTTGGCTTTCTGTTGCCTCTGCTCACTGAAAAATTATTTTGTCCCAGTGAGCTAAATGACTCTTTCAGCCAATATGGCAAATAATATATTAAAAGGCAGCAAAGGAAGAACAAGGGCATGAAGCGTGCTGCAGCTTAAGGTAAAATGAGAGTGCTGCTTACCTCTCAGAAGTAATCTTGAAGGAGTACATGAGGAAATACAGCTGTCTTGTTATTTAAGGTGAAAGATGACTCTAATGTCAATGACACACAAGGACTAAGACACACAACTAAGATTTTGGAAATGTTTCTTTACAAAGTGTTGTTTCTTTATCTACTATTCATCAAACAGCCCTTCCTTGAAGCTAACCGTTTCCTCCAAAACCTTACAAAATTCAGTACTGCAGATCTAAGTCTGTTTTACTCTTCAAAAACAGTGCACAGACTTTAAAACAAGATTGGAAAAATCTGCGTTACAGCTGCGTATTGGGCACCAACAGCAGGGTTTCGACAGCAGAGGGCTGCACCAGTGCCTGCCAGCCGGCTCTGAAACCAGCATAAACAGCCCATCGCCCCCCAAAACCTCAGGCAGCTGGAGAGCCACAGCACCCCAGCTCCCACAGGTTTAAGAGAGGCAGTGGCAGCCATGAGTGGTGGGGGACGCAGCACTGGAAATGCACTACAGGCAGGAGGTGCCTTATGCCAAAAAGGGGGCACCCTGAGGGATTGCAGCTATGGGTGAGGCCCGCCAGAGCAGGGACACCGCTGAGGGACTGCGGCCACGGGCAACCCACACTGGGGCAGCAACACCTCCAAGAGAACGTGGCTGTGGGGAACCCACACCAGGGCAGGGACTCTCCCAAGGGGCTTTGGCCTGTGGGTGTCACTCTAGAGCAGGGGCATTAAGGAAGAGTATGGCAGGAAAAACACTAAAACAAAGAGCAGAAATATACCATTATGGCACATGAACCCATCTCCCGCACCTCTCTTCACCTCACCGAAGGAGCTGGGGCACACTGAACCTAACCTGCAGTGAAAATAAGGGAAGCCAAGACTAGGAAGGGGTTAGGATACATGTTTGGGTTTAAGCTGAGCTTGGGGAAGGAAAGGAATTTACTGGTTTAATTGTTTATGTTTTTTCTTTTTTCTTCCCCCTCAATGCCCAAATCCATGATCAGAAGGTTCTGTTAATTGGTAAAAAATTAAATTCAACCAAGATTCTCAAGTCAAGACTGTTTTGCTCATAACAAACCGCAATACCAAGGTGACAGAGATTATTTTTTAGGCTTTCTTTTTCAGGTAGAAAAATACTAGGCTTTAGCCTTTTTGTCTCAGTACTTGTACAGAACATCATTGGTATAATTATGGCAGTAGGGCATTCAATAGCTTGGGGAAATACAAACAGATTGCAGTAGCATCCCATTGGGTTATCTTTCAACATATGTCTGAGCTAAACAGAGTTGAAAGAAAGTTCATCAAAATAGGTTTCTCCAGACTGACCAGAATTAGGTCCATATCGTTACCCTGCTTAGGAAGCACTGACATTGTAATTACTTCAGGCACCCATCTGGCACAAATCACAACATTATTTCATTTCAGACGGTCTCAGATATTAAATTTTTTTCCTCTCAGTTACACTGTGTCATGAACATGTGAATCACGTCATTTACAACAGGAAAGAAAACAACAGTGATTTCTACCTCGTGATCCTGAAAAGCCCTGGCAATTGCTAATTTTGGGAGATTTACTTTAAGGTTCAAATCATGTTTTAATTGACAGCAAACTGAACATGTAATTCTTTGGTTTCTCTTCAATGACTTCATTCTAGCTCATAGGTGTTTCATATTTATGGGTAACAATTGGTACGCTCCTTGGTAGATGCCAAATACTGATAGAATTAAGTCCAAAAATGTTGAAGTTGTTAGTTTCCTAAATAGGTCAAACAATCTGAAATAGCACAGTGTGTTTACCTTTTTTATTTTTTCAAGTTTTCCCACAAGGAGTTTATATATTCCTTAATGTATTACTTTGAAGGATTAGAAAAAAAGAAAAAAAAATTAAAAAGCAAACAATTCTTGCCTTATGGACTATCTAAGGGAAACATTTGCTCTTGAATTCAAAATTCCAGCCACAGTGGTCTTAATCAGACGCACAGATCACCTTTGTTCATTAACTGAAGAATTATAACTAGCAAAGTCAGCTGTAATGCACAAATACGCAAGGTTACAATTTCAAATTATTTTTCTCTGAATTCTATCTAATTTTTACTCAAAGGTGCTAATTTTCTGACAACTCATGACAGTAAACCTATCCACTATTTTTTTCTAAAAACCAGACAGACAGTTACCACATACGCATTTAAAATTTAGATGGATAATTTTACTTAAAATGTTATACATACATATGTATATCAGATGCATTGCAAAAAATACAAAAGGAGTATAAGAAAAGTAATTTGCATTAAGACATTCAGTGACAGCTTATATATCAGATATCTGTAAAAGACTTGGCATAGATTTCTTCCAAATCAGCAGACTACTATATACCAACTTTCCAACATACATCCCAACGTTGACCACCATTAAGGCAGTCAGTTAGTTTCTGTTCTTCACCATTATGCAGTTGCATTGTTTTTCATAAGCTAGGAAATGGTTATGAGAACAAGTAACTCTATGGGAGGTAAGAATCAAAAAGTGTATTTTCCAAAAGTTTTCCTAGACCAACTTCATCAGTCATCAATATTTTGAGGCTTAATCAGCTAGAAAGGGTTCATTCGGCAAATTACCATTCTAAATCTGTGACTGTCTGTGGTGACATAACTTAAAACGAAACCTCCTGGGGAAAACGCCATCATCTGAAATGACTTTCAGTGCTACACAATCAACACAAGAGCTGTTTCTTAACTTTACACTAAGCATGGTCGTTGCCATCTGGAAATTCACCACTTCAATTCCTACTGATATGCAGCTAACTAGTTTTGCTCTGATACATCCATTCACATAGCTGATCTCACAGACATGAAAGCCACCTCCTTGAGGTTTCCAGTTTTGTTTGAACACTAACAGCATTCATCAGCCTGCTCCATGAACTTCTGAGGCCAACAAGAGAAATGAGTTCTTGGTCTTCTCCAGGTCACTTCACAGCCTGGCTAAATACCATGTATTAACATGGAGGAAGAGAGCAGTGAGGTCATTTAGGCCAGGCTCTTTGGAAACTCAGCCCCACTTACTCCAATGAAAGAGAACTAGTTATTTGTAAGACTCAAAGTAAACTTGAAGTGACAAGGCTGGATGCTTGTAAGGAACAGCTATTTCTGTCATACGTCTGCTGTGTTTTGCTGTAATCTGTGAAGTTATATGTGAGATCCCCTTTAATGGATTGGGAAGCAAAGCTAAAGAGAGCTTTTATGGATGCTACAAACAATGAAAAAGGGTGTTTCTAAAAGGTAGTCCAGATGGTAGGTGAATCTGGGTCAGAGCTGCATCATATGCTCCCAGTTGGAATCTAGAGGATAGAAGGCATGAAAAAATTATTCCTTACTGTAAGTAAGAAAATGAATGCTCTGTCTTTACATAAATGAGTTATTAGGAATTGATGTTATTAGGAGGAAGCTGCATTTCAGAGAGGTGGTTTTATCATGTTTTTCACAATAAAAATGTTTATTAATTAAATATAAGCACCAAAATATAAAACTGCAGTAGAGCTGTAGCAGAACATGCCTGAAGTTCTGACTGCTCATATGTTAGTGTCAATAGGTTATAAATCGTGAAGCTAAAGTCTCCCTTTCCTAGGTGGTAAAACGCTGCAGGACAGATGTGATAGTTCAGTGGTCTCTACTTGGCCTCCTGTCCTCATCACAGCGCACAGTGCTTGGTTTTCTAGGGATGTTTGTTATCAAAAGTACAGTCTCTGTGGGATAATTGCTGGAGGTGACTTAGAAATCAAACTCATATTCACATCTCATGGAAAAGTACAGCATCGTCGAAGCTTCCAGGGCGAAATGCGGCTGATATGAAAGGAATTCATAACACGGTAGCTCCCTGGGCCTGTAACCTTGAATGTTTGCCGCATCGGGGAAGCTTGGTGTACTAACTTCAAGGTAACTGCACGGAGGATGGAGCGGAGTGGAGACACCGCGGCCAAACTCTGTGATAACAAGGGATCTCGAAGACACCATAGAACCGATAAGCTGCGTATTTACGACCCTGAGCCAACGTGCTGTCACAAGTTTGACAAAATGCTGTCCTTTTGGTGAACTTTGCTCATTAACACCTCATTGTAATACTAAAACACACCTCCATCCCAAAGGCTACCCGCCTCCAAGGTGCAACCACCTCCCACTGAGATTGCGCATTGAATTTTTCTAAGCATATACCTTTAAAATCAAAGCGAGAAAGTTTTACACCAATTAGAACAAAGGTATGTATGACTAGAGTCACTCAAGCTCCACCTAAAAGGTAAAAAATAGTATAAATATAGTTTGAGGGAGAGCGGATGTTAGGGAAGATTCCATCGTACCATTCCGACCACTGGGACCAGTCGACAGACTGAGCCTCTCTTCCCCCCCATCGGGATGCCTTTGGGTGAGACTTAGACGTATACATACTTAGAAATCTCTATAGAGTTATTTTATGTTACTTGTAATCAATGCTGCTACTACTATCTGCTAGTAATATTCGCTAATAATATTTGCTATTTTATATATATACATTTATACATTTGCAGACAATCCCTATCGCAGGCAATCCAAATAATCTGTATATCTGTTGCTCAAATAAATCGTGTGCGCTTGGTGTAATCGCAGTAGTTCATTTCAGTGCGATTTCGGCCATGTAGGCTCGCTGAACACGGTTAGACTCACACTCTTACTAAATTGTGGTGTGCGTTGGTCCAGTTGTGGTTCCGGACATGGCTGGACTCACACTCTTAACGCGACAGTCTCCTGAAGAGCTGTTTATTTCTGTTTGCCCAGATGCCCTTCCTGCAGGACCCTGTCTTTTCCAGGTACTTCCCTCAGCTAGTCTGCTTTCTTGGCCTACTGGCATTTACTCCAGAGATCAAAACCACATCTTCTCTGCCCTCTTTCACTCCCTACAGAGATGTCTCAGATCCTCAGCAGCTATTTAAGACTTTTCTCCATAATGGCCATGCTACTCTGAACTCTTTAAAGACACTCTACACAAAACTATTGTTTCAGTACAAGTCTCCATATGAGTATCAATAAACAGTGCATGTATTCTTCCTCCCTTTTGGAATCACATGACGTTCCTATCTTATCTTACTAGCACTTGGGTGATCATAAAGCCTTTTCATACAAAGCCCTTGTACAATAACTGACATGTTCTGAATTGGAAGAGTGAGTAATAGAGCCAGTAATACAATGTACAATTCCACAGACTATCAGCATGTTGCCCTGAGGCATGCCTTCGAGAGGCTTAAATTGAAAAGGAGTAAAAAAAGGTGATATGGCAGCAGGGGAAGCAAAACATGGCATAAACGCTGCCTGGTGCTGTTGCCCTGTTTGCAGCTACAGGAGAGTGATTTGTTGCCTAATGTTGTACACCTGAAACAACACAAGTAAGTCTAACCATGGCTGCCAGTCCTGCATTTTCGTCCCAACCATGGACTCCCGTTCCCTCTCTGGCACATATCTGACCATGGCATGAACCATTTCATCCTGCCAGACCAGCAATAAAACAGGACACCTTACTTCCTGAAAGTGTCTTCATCTGCAATTTCAGCTATTCTCCACTCAGCCTTTGTGAGAGATCTCCAATGTCAGGGTGGTCACGGTGCTGGCCAAGCTCACCTTGGTGCCCAGTTTCAGTTTTGTTCCCAGCTGCTCCAAACTCTGTAAAGTATCCCAGCCCAGGGTATTGATTCAGTCATCTCTGGGAAACTTCACTCCACTTTTTAATGCAAGTGCAGGAAACAAAATAACAAGAAACAAATTCTAAGCTTGCTCTCTTCTGTGCCTAGGGACTAGGCTTGCCCACTCACCCCACCATCTTTATGGTAATGCCTTACAACAGTGCCAGAGACCATGAGTAACTGGCATGCTTGAGCTCATTCCAGTGGCACATCCAGCACCAGGCAATGGGAGGAGAAGATGCTTGACCTAAATCTGCCTTTTGGACAGAATGGACTAGCTGCATCCAAGACACAGATGTTTCAGGGCAATGTGGGAGCATGACGTGTTCATCGCCTCAGCCTGCTTTTAGCCCTGCCCTTTGTCAAACAGCATAGGCACTGAGGCAGCTTGTATTCCTACAGTCCTCCCAAAACACTTGCTTTGCTTGCTCCCTTGTTTGTTTGTTTGTCTGTTTTGAAGCAGCCCTGGTCCTTTTCTGTGTTTCTTCATTCATGCTTCCAGGTATGCCAAGAATTTTGCATTTCAATGTTCACATTGCTGGACGTTTCCTCACTCTGAAGAGAGTCTAGGACCACTGGACTACTTTAGATGTGAACACAGAAGTAACAAAGCATCGCAATTTAAAAATTGTGTGATTCCAGCTGCATTAACTTCACATGAATTATAATAGCAAGGGGCAAAACTGGCTGTGTACTGGCACTGAAATGCTGAATGACATCAGGAGAAATAATGGGCATGCAGACAAACAAATTCAGGTGCAAAGCTACCTCAGTCTGGGAGAAGAGCAAGACTGCCTGAAGTGGGAGAGTTATTCTGGATACAGACTTTCCACTGAAAATAGGAACTATTTCTAGAAGACAGTTATTCTGCTCCCAGGCTGAATTAGTTTGAAATAAAAAGGCAAATGTAATATACATATATATATATATATTTCAAGTCCAATTCTGTATGGAATTGAAATTCCTTATCCACTAAAATAAAAAGTTATTCAGAGAAAACCCCATTTTTTAAAGAAGGTCTTAAGAAAATTTAGTTCATTCAGTTAAAGACAGAGGTCCAAATAGGACCATAAAATATTGCTTCTTCAATTCACTGCTGAATTTCTCTGCAATTAAATTTACTCAGGGTCAAAAAGGAAATTTAATGCACATCCATGTGTTGTGTCTGCATTCTTTTTTCAAATTAAACAGTGTGGTAATTTAATTTTTAAAACATAATACTGCGCAATATCTACACAGAGAGAAGGCTAAGAAAATACAGGAGGCAACAGAGTGCTAAGGAGCCTGGGACTGCCTGGAGAAGGAAATTTGGGCTGGGAATAGGCATAAAAGATTGGAATTAATTACTTCCATGTGTTGCCATCTGTATGGTAATGGCATGGACTGCAAAAGGTTACCGCAGGCAACAAAGCATCCAGCTCCTCTAACCCACTGCCAGTTGCTGTGCCATGCTATTATGTAGCTTTCGAGCAATGCAAGTAGATGCATGCTGGCAGCTAGGGATCTGCCATTTTAACCTTGACCATCAGTCTCTTATGTAGCTTTGCTACCAGTTTTACTGTGCTGTAGCTTCCTAAGTCTCTAAAGACTCTGCTAACACCATGGTGCGCAGTCTTTACACCAGCACCTGTTTTGGGGAATTTCCAGAAGTATCACAGTGTAGCTAACACTGCTACTAAGTTCATAACCAAAGTTTTAGAACCACTTTAGAGATCCCTTAGGATTTCGTTTGATCTTCCTTTGGTTTCCCACAAATGCTACCTTCCCTTTCATCCTTTGATTTAGACACAAGCACTGCCTGGCATGCCCCAAAGAGTTGCTACTGTCCGATATCACAGTATTCTACTGCCTCTACCCTGACTTTTCCTTTCCTTGCAACAAGAACTTTACCAGAAATAATTTCAACATCTAAGAGTTCCCCTACAGCCTGGTTGGATCTCCTCTGAAACATCACAAATGCCAGGCTAACTCCAAAAACATTCTTATTTAGTGGTATCTTCTGACAGATAACAAAAAGTTCTAGGTGCAGCCCAACTATCTGTGTGCTGGAATCATATTTCTGGACTCACAGGAGAAAAACAGAAAATTAGAAAAAAAAGAAAAAAGAAAAAAGAAAAAACCTGCAAACACAGCCCTTTCAGCCTGGACTGATCAGTTACTATATTCTTGATCTTTGATGAGGACTGGGAGTCACTACTCATTCACTACTAGCTCTGTGTTAACTGGTTTATTGAAAGATGCAGGTTGTCTAGTATTTTTTGTCCTCTTATAGACATTACTAAAACAAGTAGCTCATCTAGTTATTCTAATAGCTCACCTAGTGATTTGATTTTTATGTGGGAAAGCCACCCTCACTGTTTTCCTCCAGAAAAATACAAATCAGATAAATTCTGCAGACATACAAGCCTGCAACAGTTTCACTGTATGAATTACATATCTGACAAATCATCGTATTTCTACTTGGAGAACTTTAAGTTTCCATAGGCAGAGCACAGAAGACTTTAAGTTCGGGATTCTCGTTTGCTTTCTGGCTACAATTAAAGAGAAAATTAAAGAGAAAATTAAAACAGTATCTCTGTACTGTTTTATTCTGTCTGTGATTAGGACATTTGTCAAATACCCTTTTCAACTGTTGAACTGGAATGATCGTTATTGCTGACCACCATCTATTATACTCCTCTTTGCTTTCTTTAACCAGTTGGATACTTCATCTTCACATCTTTTTAAATCCACTATACTCACCTTTGTTCAAGCTCAGTTGTAGAATGCCCTTATCTGGAAGTAAAACTTTCTGTGAGGCTTTGCTGTCCTACTTCTGCTGTTTTGTCTCCTTCTTAACCATACTCTTTGCTATTGCCCTCCTTATCACTGCTATAATATTTCATATTTCATCATTCAAAAATATTCCACACTTGTAAAATCAAATTGTTTACTCAAGAAGCTATTGATGAGCAATTTTGCAAAGTGCCAGCAACATTCAAGCTCTACGCATGCAGATTTAGACAGATGCTACCTTTCCCCAGTATATATATTCATTCTCCACATTCAAAAACCTACAAACTTGCCTTACTAAATTCCTTGGTCGCCTGTTCCCATTTCTCAAATGCAAACAGCCACTGTGCAGACATTGCCTCTATCCCCCTATATGTTCAAGTCATTAAATTNATAACATGTTAAATATAAATAAATTATATATTATATAAAATTCATGCTTTCATGGGATCGGTATTGTTTTCAGTAATAATCCCTCCAAAAATCTCAGACAATTAACCTTCAATTGACACAATCTTTACCATCTTTCACCTAAAGTTGCAAAATTTATAATTCTAAGCCAATCAAAGGTCAACTCACATGCTGGCACAAACAATGATGGTTATCACTTTTGCCTGAATATTGAATTATTTGCAACTCGTTCCCATTTGTTGAACTTCACGTCAGCCTTGTCTTTGGCTATACGCAATGCAATTCCCACCTACCAGAAAATTCTATCCTGACTCATGGTCAGTTGGACACTATTGTATGCTGGTAGGACCAGCACAGTCCAAGCGTTCACCTTCAGTNCTATAATATTTCATATTTCATCATTCAAAAATATTCCACACTTGTAAAATCAAATTGTTTACTCAAGAAGCTATTGATGAGCAATTTTGCAAAGTGCCAGCAACATTCAAGCTCTACGCATGCAGATTTAGACAGATGCTACCTTTCCCCAGTATATATATTCATTCTCCACATTCAAAAACCTACAAACTTGCCTTACTAAATTCCTTGGTCGCCTGTTTCCATTTCTCAAATGCAAACAGCCACTGTGCAGACATTGCCTCTATCCCCCTATATGTTCAAGTCATTAAATTCAGTTCCTCACTCACTGCCAGGAAACCACCTATAACTGGTAGAAAAAAAGTCAGGCAATGCTGTGTCCTCTTTCATATGGAGTCTTGCATTCTTTTCCACAACCAGCACCCTATTATTATACATCAATATCTAATTTTTACATTGATATAACATGTTAAATATAAATAAATTATATATTATANATGGTCAGTTGGACACTATTGTATGCTGGTAGGACCAGCACAGTCCAAGCGTTCACCTTCAGTGAGTGCCACATGCGGTGTTTTACTCCTACTTCAAATAACTTGGCTGTCAAGTCATACAAAATTAATTCTAAGTGCAGGAGAAGAAATACACTCTCTGAAGTTGAAAAGCTTGCCAAAGGGAAAAGTAGCATTAATAAGGAAATTGTAATGCTCATTTACTGCATGGAACTTTTCAATATCTTTCTCAAAGTTCTGCAATAGCATAACCAGTGAGAACACAAAAGGCAGAGAACACAAAAGGATGAGATGGTCAGAAACACTGATTTTTATCATTTTCCAGTAACAAGCACTAATGCAGTCTTTCGCTTCCCCCCACGCAGGCACCTCCCAAATCAGATTCTCCCTTTCTATTGGTAATTTCCAGAGTTCTGCAAGTCATATGTACTCAGAAATGACAAAAAGACATCTGCCCACAGCCACATCAGTGACAGCAGCAGCTTTCATAGAGGACAACCATCACTAGCACTTGCCTGCACATACCGTGATTTGGGTTTGGTTTTGATGTGCACAGTTGGGAGAGTGGTTTACTCAGAAGAATTCTTCTGTTCTATCTGTAAAGTTACACCTAGAAAGTTTACTTTGTTTGAGGAATAAGAGTTGATCTTCCTGGAGCTACTGGCATAAAACCAACAGAGAGCAGAGAAAACATAAATAAAAACCGGTGCTATGATACAGGCAAGTGTGCAGAGCTATATAATTTGGGACAATTTGGACTCTCGTTACAATTGTGAAGAAAAACCTTAAGAGTTTCACATACATGAAAAACTCCACAAACTTCTTTAAGATGGTCACATTAAGGGGTATTTCCTAGCAACAGATAATTTAAATTTATCTAATACAAGAGTCTGTAGTGTGCCAGATGAAAATTCAAATAGGAAGATGGAAGGAACACCAAATCCTAAAAAGGAAAGGCAGAGGTTAAGCAGGAGGGAAACCACATTTAAATTCTTGCCTTTGACAGTGAAGCCTGGATTTAACTGAGATTATGGGGAATAAATATAGGTGGAAGAATTCTTTTGGACAGCAAAGACATGGAAATTAGTGTATCATGAAAAGAAGAGTGAGAGAAAGACAGAAAATACAATAGTGTATTTAGAGTGTTTTTCCTCCCAAGATTGCTAACAGAAAGATTTGTGGCAGATGGGCCACAATGGGATAATGCCAGAATTATAAATAAGAATATAAAAAGGGGAGACACAACCAGTTAAAAATATTCAAGAAAAAACACTTTAATAAAATGGAAAAGCACTGATAACATCTGATAGTTTGGACAAAACTGTTTTATGCCATAGGCACAGGTTATGCTTAACGTAACCTGGGTATACACTTAATTTTGTGTATGTCCCTAACCTTTTATACTTTGAATACTCTTACTATATTAATTTTTGTCAAAACTTGAGCTTTAAGATTATCAAGAGGATGGCTTAAAAAGCAAAGGATTTTTCCATTTCAACAGGAAGCAAAAGAGATACAGAAGTTACGCAGTTAATGTATGTATACAAAACAGTGGAGAAAAAAAAACATGAACAGACTTTTGCTAAATACAGCTATTAAATGTATTTTCATTCATTTAACTGTAATGTTTTTATTGACAGCATTAAAGCCATTCAGGAGTGGCTTTATTCATGAATCAAAATGATTATGCACACATCAAATATCTATTATTTCAGGTCTTACTTGAAATCAGCATGTTATCAACCTCTGGGAAAACAGAATAATTAATCAATTCGACATAAAATTGCTTTCCAAAACATGCTGAAGCAAATCAACAAATAAGCCTTTTTTTTGCCTTTTCCAGAGGGGGAAAAAGAATCAAACTCAAACTTACTTGTAAACATATGCACCTGAAAATGGTCTGAAAGCAGGCAGCTTTAGGCTTTAAAGTTATTCACACTTCACAAACAAAATTTTACCACACTAGGGGAGTGAGGAGAGAAATGACAGTTCTACCTTGCTATAGACTTTCACATCAAGATATTTACTGCCGTCCTATCGCTGTCAAATCCGATTATAAACCAGGAATCAGCAAGCAGGAGATTAAAGGCTCATCCGAGAAGACGGAACAAATGAAAATGGTGAAAACTGCCCATACTGTGTCAGTTTTAAAGAAACAGCCATGCAGACAGAGAGACTACTGGAATTACAGATACGAGTGCTCTCAGTCTCTCTCTGACTTGGAAATGTAAATGAAAACTGCTGGAACTGTTGAACAGCAAGTGCTAACATTTTTTAATATATATTGTAGGAGATTCCTCACGAGAACAAGCTTTGTGGAGCACAGGATCAGTGTTATATTAAACAGAGATCCTTGCTGATCCTTGGGCTTTCTCTGTTCTTATTGGTGAATTTTTTCTCCACAGGCACCATATGCATTCAATTTCTATTCTGTAAGAAAAGGAAGTACTTATTGCTGGGCAGTCTGTTAGGCATGTACTTAAGGTGCTGCATGAGCACTAAGGTCATTTGAGCATTTATCTACCTGAAGCTGCTTTAGAGAAGTCACAGCCCAAAACGAAAAACTGACCAGCTGTAAAAGCAGTACAAGAGCCTAGAAATAGAGGTTTAAGTACATAATCTCTATTGGATGGATGGTTCAAGAGTTAAAGAGCAAGATTTTATTGCTCAAGAAGAAAAAGGGGGTGGGGGGGAGGTAAATTTTCTTCCCCACTGCCACCCAACTAAACAAATAAATCACAGAATCATAGAATGGCTTAAGTTGGAAGGGACCTTAAGGATCATCTGGGTCCAACCCCCCTGCCATGGGCAGGGACAAATTCCACTAGATAAGGTTGCTCAAAGCCCCATCCAACCTGGCCTTGAACACTTCCAGGGATGGGGCATCCACAACTTCTCCAGGGAACCTGTTCCAGTGCCTTACTCACCCTCGTAGTGAAGAATTTCTTCCTTACATCTAAGCTAAATATATCCTTTTTCAGTTTAAAGCCATTACCCCTTGTCCTATCACTACATGCCCCTGGAAAGAGTCCCTCTCCAGCTTTCTTGTAGGCCACCTTCAGGGACTGGAAGGCTGCTATAAGGTATCCCCGAAGTCTTCTCTTCTCTGGGCTGAACAATCCCAACTCTCTCAGCCTGTCTTTATAGGAGAGGTGCTCCAGCCCCCTGATCATCTTCGTGGCCCTCCTCTGGACTTGCTCCAACAGGTCCATGTCCTTCATATGTTGGGGGACCCAGAGCTGAACACAGTCCTCCAGTTGCTCACGAGAGCAGAGTAGAGGGGGGAGAATTACCTCCCTTGACCTGCTGGTCATGGTATTTTTTTTGATACAGCCCAGGATACGGTTAGCTTTCTGGGCTACAAGCACACATTGCCAGGTCATGTTGAGCTTCTCATCAACCAACACCCCCAAGTCCTTTTCCTCAGGGCTGCTGTCAATCCATTCTCCACCCAGCCTGTATTTGTGCTTGGGATTGCCCCAACCCATGTGCAGGATCTTGCACTTGGCCTTGTTGAACTTCATGAGGTTTGCATGGGCCCACCTCTCACACCTCTCAAGGTCCCTCTGGATGGCATCCCTTCCCTCCAGTGTGTTACCGCACTACACACCTTAGTATTGTCAGCAAACTTGCTGCGGGTGCACTCAATCCCACTGTCCATGTTGCTCACAAAGATGTTAAAGAGCACCGGTCCCAGTACCAATCCCTGCGGAATGCCACTCGTCACTGGTCTCCACTTGGACATTGAGCTGTTGACCACAAAGCTTCGAGTGCAGCCATCCAGCCAATTCCTTATCCACCAAGTGGTCCATCCATCAAATCAATGTGTCTCCAATTTAGAGACAAGGATGTTGTGTGGGACAGTGTCAAATGCTTTGCACAAGTCCAGGTAGAAGACATCAGTTGCTCTTCCCTTATCCACCAACACTGTAACCCCATTGTAGAAGGTCACCAGGTTTGTCAGGGATGATTTGCCCTTACTGAAGCCATGTTGGCTGTCACCAATTACCTCCTTATTTTATATGTGCCTTAACATAGTTTCCAGGAAGATCTGCTCCATGATCTTGCCGCACACAGAGATGAGACTAACTAGCCTGTTATTCCCCAGGTCTTCCTTTTGTCCCTTTTTAAAAATGGGGGTTATGTTTCCCCTTTTGCAGTCAGTAGGAACTTCACCAGACTGCCATGACTTCTCAAATATGATGGACAGTGGCTTAGCAACTTCATCCACCAGTTCCCTCAGGACCCGAAGATGCATCTCATCAGCTCCCATGGACTTGTGCATCTTCAGGTTCCTTAGATGGTCTCAGACCTGATCTTCTCCTACAGTGGGTGGTTCTTCGTTCTCCCAGTCCCTGCCTTTGCCTTCTGCGGCTTGGGCGGTATGGCTTGAGCTCTTGCTGGTGAACACTGAGGCAAAAAAGTCATTGAATACCTCAGCCTTTTTCATATCCCAGGTAATCAGGTCTCCTGTTTCCTTCTGGAGAGGGCCCACATTTTCCCTAGACTTCCTCTTATCACTGACGTACCTGTAGAAACTTTTCTTGTTGCCCTTGATGTCCCTGGCCAGATTTAATTCTATCAGGGCTTTAGCTTTCCTAACGTGATCCCTGGTTGCTCAGACAATTTCTCAGTATTCCTCCCAGGCCACCTGCCCTTGCTTCCACCTCCTGTAGGCTTCCTTTTAGGGTTTGAGTTTGTCCAGGAGCTCCTTGTTCATCCATGCAGGCCTCCTGGTGGTCTTGCCTGACTTCCCCTTTGCTGGGATGCATCGCTCCTGAGCTTGGAGGAGGTGGTCTTTGAATATTAACCAGCTTTCTCGGGCCCCTCTTCCCTCCAGGGCTTTATCCCATGGTACTCTACCAAGCAGATCCCTGAAGAGGGTGAAGTTTGCTCTCCTGAAGCCCAGAGCAGTGAGCTTGCTGTGCGCCCTCCTTGGTGCCCTAAGCATTTTGAACTCCACCATTTCATGGTCACTGCAGCCAAGGCTGCCCTTGAGCTTCACATTCCCCACCAGCCCCTCCTTGTTGGTGAGAAGAAGGTCCAGCCTAGCATCTCTCCTCGTTGGCTCCTCTATCATTTGGAGACGGAAGTTNCCTCTATCATTTGGAGAAGGAAGTTATCATCAATGCATTCCAGGGACCTCCCAGATTGTTTATGCCCTGTTGTATTGTCCCTCCAACAGATACGGGGGTGGTTGAAGTCCCCCATGAGGACCAGGGCTTGTGAATGCGAGGCTGCTCCTATCAACTTCCCTCTTGCTTATTCACCATGCTACATGAGTTTGCATAGAGGCATTTAAGTTGGGCCCCCGATGAAGCTTACTTACTGGCTGGAGTGGCTGGAATTCCTTAGTGCTGCTCTTCAGGTACTCTCCTGCTGACCTGTGATCCTTCTCCAGGTTCTGGGCAGCTATTGCTGGCACTGGCATCGAACTGGTAGGAGTGGGATGACTGAGGTTCCCCTCCCCTGGCAACTTTAGTTTAAAGACCTCTTCGACAGCTTGGCAAACCTATGACCAAAGATTCTCTTCACCTTCTCCAACATCCGGGAAGTACTGATAAAAAAAACTACGTGTGCTCCAGAGTCCCTTACCGCCGCTCCCAGGGCTCTATAATCCTTCTTGATACTCCTCAGGCTACTCCTGGCTGTATCACTGGTGCCCACATGAAATAACAGCAGCCGATAATAGTCAGTGGACTGTAGGAGGCTTGGTAGTCTCTTTGTGACATCCCTGATACAGCCCCCAGAGTAAGCAGCACACCTCTCCAGAAAGTGCATCAGGTCGGCAAATGGGTGCCTCTGTACCTCTCAGAAGAAAGTCACCTCCTACTATCACCCATCACCTCTTTTTAGTTGCCCTGGTTGTTACACGGGAAGCAGATCTGTCTGCCTTACTCAGCTCCAGCATCTCTGCTGGTGTGACGGGTCTTTCCTCTTCAGTCTGCAGAGCGGTGAAGCGGTTCTGCAAGGGCACTGCAGGCTTCGGGGGAAGTCTCTTGCTCCTGCTGGTCCTTGCCATTGCAGCCGTCCATTCTTCTGCATTATCGGCCCCCCTCCCTTCCGTGTGTGCCAGTGGGGGAGTTTGTGGCTGTTTGAACATGGGCTGCGGGCCCACTGCAGACTGTGCTTGGAACCAGCTATCTACCTCCTTCTCAGCCTCCCTGATATGACACAGCCTTCTCACCGCCTCCTGCGGCTCAGCCACCTGCTGCAGCAGGTCCTCCACCTGAGCGCACCTTTTGCAGGCAGGTCTGCCGCCTGTCCCTGCCCCAGGAGAAAGGTCTAGGCACCTCCTGCAGTCTGAGGTCCGCACTGCAGCCTCTCCCTTCAGCAGCTCTGTCTGGGTGGAGGCATCAGCCACCGCTGGGGTAGCTGGTGCAGACGGCAGAGCCGGAGCTGCAGCCTTTGCTCTCAGACAAGTGCCCACCGTTCTGCCGTGAGGGTCAGGCAGGATGAGTGCCCTTGACCTGGGCAGATGGTCACAGAACGGTGCCCAGTTGCTGGGTTACGTGTACTTCAAGTGTCCCATTTGGACAGTGGAACACCCCTCCTTCGAAGAGGCCCTCCCGCACAACCTGCCGCGCCATGCCCCGGCTGCCCGCGCTCTCTGGGGCTGACTTTTGTGGGAGTACGGCGTGGCCACCATCACTCGTGGCCTCAGCCACGCCCCATCAGCTGCTCTTGTGAGAGCTGCTGGCTCCTGGCAGGTCTCTGCGCTCCCCAGGGCTTTCCCCAGCTCAGGAAACGCCCCTGTACCCTGCAATCCCCTGCCCTGCTGCAAATGCGCCTGCACCAGAGCTGACTGCCTCTGAGATGGCAGTCTGCTTTTTCAGTTGCCACAATGTGATATACATTTGCCAATTACTTTTTACTGATTTTACAGTTTAGCAGCAAACTATGTTTTGGATGTGAGACAATGCAATTTGAAAATGGGTATCCTTCAATTGCCTGATGCTCTCTAAAACCATGATCTTTCTGAGCATGTATAAATATATTGCGGGACGGCAAGTAGTCTCAATCTCTATAAGCAAAGTGACTCATTTGAAGTCTCCCCTTCCAAGAGCAACACCTCAGGGAGGAGGCAGACACACACACAGGCACTCCACACAGTACTTAATTCTAATTTGAGAGCTACGTGGGCCCAAATCCGTGCCTGTTCCTTCATGCACAAGAGCAGGTGCAAGCACATTCAGGGCACTGTCTCCTGTAGCATGCAAGGGTCTCTCCCAGAAATGTGCTGGGTGTAGGAGTAGTGGATCATCAGGACAGAGCAAGTTTAAATTCATTCTCTGTGAACTGCAAATGCAATTTCTCTTGCTGCATCCTGGGAAAAGTACAGCAGCAAAACTATCCTCCCACAGTGGATTTACTGAAGTGATTTTTTAAAAATGAATGGAAACAGAGAAAAAGAAATCCTATGCAGAATAAAACTCCACTGCTTATACATTTTTTCAATTATACTGTCTAAAATGGAAGTTCTACTCTGACTTTTTAAAACAATTTATTTTCTTTCAGCTATCAGTAAAGATAAAAAAAAAATGGGGGGAGGGGGAATCACTACACAGAAGGCCAGAATAATCACTTTCCCTGTCCTCCCTATCCTCCCACATTTTCCTTTATGGGTTTTTCTGTTTTTACTGCCTACATTCTTCACCTGAAGTCAAACCCTCTGTTTATGGCATCACAGTGGTTGCTGTGGAGGTGATTACAATATACAAAGCCAGAACTGATGAGTTCAAATTTGGAACAAGCAGCCGTATCTCATGAAAACTGTCTAAAGTAGTAGGAGATTAAAAAAAAAAAAAAAAAAAAAAAAAGGAAAAAAATGAAGGAAAAAAACCCAGAGCACACATATTGAAAACAATTACATTAACTTCTTGAATGACTGTTTGCCATCGACTTTCAGTATCACAACTGTTTTCAGATATGTTACTCCAATGGCTGTAGAGACTAAGTGCTAAACTATACATATGGAAACAAGCACACAACATGAACAGACAGCGCTAACACAGATGGCAGCAGAGTTCCTAGCCACGCTCCTCAGTAGTGCCTGCTGTGATTGCTATCTTCTGTAGCAAAAACATACAAACAACAAAACGTGGTAACAGACATGCACTACGCAGTGCTGCTCTGACAATGAAAGTACTTCATGTTCACCCTTCATAAAGCACATTTCTCTACACCAGATTCAAGACTCTAAGTTATGAACAGAGAACACAGATTCCTGAAAAAGCTATTAGTTCATTATAATTCCTCCTGCTACACGGATTGGTTTCATACACACCTTCTTGCACACAGACACATTTAAAAACACAACTGTTGAAGTATGGGTGCTAATTCACAAGAAACATGTTAAAGACTATGAACAGGAGAATCTGTCTTGGCATTTGCATCACAAAGTCAGCCATTGCCAAATTTTCACAACTTTGGTAGCAGATACAGTCCTTATTTTTTCCCCACATTAGGAAAATCATAAATGACTTAAATTAACTGAATTAGTTTCTAAACCACATGTTGTCCTTAACTTTGACACTTGAAGTGTTACTAGGAGAGTGAGGTCCAAGGAAAACCATTAAACAAAGATTTCTGAATCAGACCTATGCTGGTAGAAATGCTTACCCATCTACTTGTTAAAAGCAAAACCTGCAAAGAGCACTGGGACAAAGATAAAAATCAGGTATCAGATTTAAAAAAAAAATAGTTGGGGACAACACAAGCAAGCAAAAAATTTCAAAACTGAGACTTTAATGGCCATAGAACTCAATGAAAGATCCTACTAAAATATTTTTAAGCAAAGAAAGTGATTCTCTAAACAATCTTTTAACATGAGTGCTTTGATAGTGCTCATGGCTCAATGTATCCTATAACATGATTGCAGAAGCATTAACAAATGAATTATACCAAATAGCTGAATTTATTAGGATATTTAAGACAATGACAGTTAATACCAAAAATTATCAAGTGCTTTCTTGGAAAGCAAAACAGTACTCTTCTATACCAGGAAAATATATTACAATCAAGGTTGTACTACTGCATCCAGGCTGTGTTGCATGACAATTTCTAACACAGGAATACTGTCGGAAAACAGTGAAATTCACTGGTAGGCTTGTACACAAGAATATGCCAGGACATAAAGATTAACTAGAGCTACAGCTTCTTCAGCAGATTCCTCAAGCCAGACACAGAGGTCACCTGGAGAAACCCACCCACCCTGCTGGCAGGGTGGCACGTGGAGCTTCAGAGCAGGCATGCTACTCCCCCAAAGCTGGGAGCCAGAGAGCACTGGGAGCCTAGATCAAACAGGACCATCAGGGTTCCAGACTCCTTGCCAAAGAAGCCAGAAACAGACTCCAGAAAGTTTGTGAAAGGCTCCTGTTGTTCACAAATATGCTCCGTGAACATCAGGCCTGTAGCTACAGGGCTCCAATTTGACTACAGCTTCCTTGCTCTTGGCTGCAGAGTTTAAGAAGTGCAGTTAGAGATCACTGAAATGCAGAATGTTTGGTTAATGGACAACTTTAATTTTATTTATTTATTTATTTTTAAATCTGATTTGGACTAGAGGAGTGGATGATTCACAGGAATACACTGAGCTTGTATTTACTTCTACAGATTTGTGGGCAGCTACCCACAAAGGCCAAGAGGCACACAAGCTTTCTACTTACAGAACCTCGTGAAATGGCCTCTGCTGCAGAGCACGGTGCAGGAATCCAGGCAGACAACACTTAACTAGATCCAACACTAGCTCTCTTCCTTCAACACTGTTGAAGAGAGCTGCACCAGAGATTGGTGGTCTTACCCTAGACGAGAGTAAAAGGTAGAAATGCACATTGAGTCTGGGCCTCTAAGTCAAGTCCAATGCATACAGGATACAAGCTCAGCATATTTAAGGAAGAGACAAAGCAAAACAGAGTGGACTGAAGAGTAAAGTCCTCAGTCCTGTTAACAAAAATAATAATAATAATAAAAAAACCCCACCAAAACAAACAGCAAAGCATTATCTTTCAGACTCTTTCCATAATGACCAGAGACCTCTGTGGTACAACTACACTGGAACATTTCAATTATTCAAGTTGCCAAGACCCTTCTTGCCATAAAACCTTACCTGTACTTCTGATACATGCAACAGATAGTTGCAGGGCCAGATACTTGGCACACTCTTCTGTATTTCTCAAAAAGTTACTAGGTGCACTCTGATAAAGGGTTGCAAGCCTAGGAAGAGTTTTCACTTTTTTTATTCAGAGAGCCATGGATATAAGCAAATGATAGCTTTCTATGGTATCTGTTCTGGAACATTCTAAAATGAAGCAGTTTGCACTATGTTTTGCAAGTGATACTTCAGATCAGCAGTGGAATCATTTTAGCAGCACTTACTCTTGGCCTGATTTCTAGGAAGATGGGGCCATTACCTAGAACTCCCACTTTTTCCAAAGCTTTCAGGCTTGACTTTGAGTTTCAACCTGTGAAAAACTAACCAGCTGCCAGATGTTGTACACTATCCTTCCTTGGATGTTTTCAAGACTGGACTGAAGAAAGCCCTGAGCAACCTGATCTGATCTCACAGCTACACAGAGCAGGAGACTGGTCTAGAGACCTTCCTTAGGATCCTGCCAACCTCAATTATCTTACGCATTCCTCAGGTTTCCATTAGATATGCTGAATATAATCAGAACTTAATGGATCTAAATATTTTAACTTGATCGAAAAAAAAATAAAAATGTCATGTACCATTGTCATACCATACCAATAAAGAATTTTGCAACTTTCCTCTTTTTACACTGAGAAAATCGTAAAACAGTTTCAGTTTGCAGAATACAAAAGCCATTGGCTAAAAATGCCCATCTACCATCAAACTGGCATCATGATGCTACAGAAATAAGACAGGGGAAAAAAAGCTAGCCACGATCCAGGATGCATCTTCAGATTTACCCTTCCTGCAATGGAACAACGGCTCAAAGCTATTAAGAACTCTGAAAAACTCTCAGGTGTCACTTAATCATCACTTCTGTGAGATCATTTGTCTGCTCCAGTCCCTGGAACAGGTGGCAAAACAGAAGAATTCAAAAAGTCTGCAAAATAAGCTCACCAACTGATACGGTATGCACAGCAAGAGGCTATGTCCCACAAGATCACATCATACCAAGATCAGAATCTCACTCCAGTTACTACAGTTTCTACAAGGTGATCCTTTTCCCACCTTTACATTTGTAATATAGCCCTCTCCCAAAAAGTAAAGTAATTGAGCTAGGACTAGCTTCTCAGCCTGGACATTAAGATAACAAAGACTACACACACAAAAAAAACCCAGAATATACTCCTATTCTGATCAGATCATTACCACCTCTCAGCAAAAAATAACAAGACATCCTCCAGTTGCACAATGAATAAAACCAGTGGTAAGTTCTCTTTGGCTTTGTTAGAATTTGCCTTGGTAGGCCAAAGGCTTGTAGCAATTTAGGCTGCACCCAGCTGTACCGTTAACACAAACGACTAATCATCCCTCAGACTACTTCAATGTTAACTGAAATCAATACCTGGACTGGGAGCAGCCTGCCGTAGAGAATCTACAGAAGTCCAACGTCATCCAGACTGGCAAAGACCGTGTTTCCCTAAAGCACTTCTTGTGTTCTAAAGACCACTTTCCTCCAGTTTTTAAATGGATTTGCAGATCTGAATCTCTCTTGGAATTCCAAAGAGCTAGGCAGCCAAAAATTCACACCTCTAGCTTAAATAAAAATTGAAGATTGCATTCCCATCCCCTGTAACTCCAGCTTAATATAAGCCATATATTAATGATGTTGAGACATCGTTATCGGGATGTCTTATATTTAAAAATTATGCAGAAGCCCGGAGACATTCTGCCCAGCACAGAACACAGCGACTCATCTGCTTTGTGATCCTGGATGATGTGAATCACAAGGGTGCCTTGAACCTTCTGCATACAGCTTCTCATTACAGAACCTCCTCTCACCTCCTAAAAAAATTTTACTCACACCCACTTCTTGTCTAGCAGCAACCATGACCTCCCACATGAAACCACTGTGACTATCAGCCAAAATGAAGAAACTGGTGAGGACACCTGATTATACTATGCAAATTTACTCAACCCAACTTCTGGAGAAAGAATATCTCTTCTCAACCTCCCATTCCTCCCCCTCACTACAAATGCCAGCAGTTTAGACAGCTCCATAGTTTCAGAGCTTCAGAGTGAAAAGTATTGAACAAAATACTGGAGTGGTTTGTACAGCAAAGCTCAATGCAGTCATTGACAATAACAAGTCTTTTTTCTCATTTCTTTCCACAGGCTCTTAGGTTCGTTGTCACAAACTAACAGTTCTACTTTAATATGCCTTCAGGAGAAGGTTCTACCCACTAATTCCTGCTCCTCATTTCTACTTTTCAATACTCTCCACAGGAATGTAGTATCAATAACTCTTAAAGAAAACTGGTCATAGAGAGCACGCAAAAATATTCTTAGACATCACAGTGCACAAGACAAGATCACAAAGCCGTCTTAAAAAGAACAGATCATTTAGATTTATACAACATTTAGTTTTATTTATTAAGCAGATCCTTCAGTAGTTGCTTTCCAAATGCAACAAAGTTGTTTTTTTCATGGAAACAAACAAAATCATTTCCATGATACCACCACAAAGTAAGTTAAGGCCACATGCTATTAAATGAGTCAAGGTACAGCCAGTGTAATACATTTTAACAAAAGGACATTTATTTGCAAAACACTCTGCTTAAATAGCAACCAGAGTGCTATCTGCAAGCCCACTCACATGGCAAGAGGTGTGAATTTGCATTTGCTGGCACAGCCTCCCTGCCGCGTAACCCCTTCATTTGCACTGTCACTTGTCTGCTCTGTTAAGGTTATTAAATGAACCAAAGAATGCCACTATAGTTTTGTTTCACTTTTCATTTAATGCTTCAATATTTTAGTCAGTGCTAATTTAAAATCTATCAACACAACAGAACATAACAAAGTGAACCTACAACAACAACAGTCCTGGTTTAACTGTTATACATATGTGTGTGTCGCAACTCTGCTACGATTTTGTATGACTGGAAATACTACAGCCTCTACCCAATTTCATATACACGGAGACACAATATGAAAATGCTACCCTACGGTTTCGTGAGAAAGAAAGGTTGAATCCTAAGAGGATAAAGATATTCCAGGTTTTGTGATGGCTTATCCTTCTGCTGCTCTGTGTAAGGTCCAGCCCAAATACATATGGGAAAGCAGTCAGAGTTGCCGCGGTTCCAATCAGTTATTATGGCGACGTGATGAAACAAATTCAGTGCATAAACAGACATTCCAGCTTTAGTTAATGGACAAGATGATTCATTGTTATAACATGGCAAGGCTAAATGGAAAGACAAAGACAGAGATGCTAAACTGAATACTAAGACTGGAAACTTCCAGATGTGAGTATAAAATGCCCCTGAGCCAGGGTTACTCAAAATATAAAATACTTCAGAATGTACTAAAATGAGATAGTTTCTATAGTTCTGTCAGAGTAATCATTTCACCTAGCTTCACAATTTTAAAAACCAAGATCAGGAAAGTGGGGGCTTTTCCCCTTTTAAAGCACACCTTGCATTTCCCAGCAAAGTGATTTGTGACCTCTGTCTGATTAAAACTCTCCAAATCTTCCTTGAAAAAAAGGTCAGAAAAAGAAATCTAGTTATGGAATGGAAGGGAAGTCTTTGGTTTCCTAACTACGTTTCCGTGCCAAAATTAGACTTAAATTAACATCATAAAACCCAATTTGGAGTCTGCTTCTAAGATCTAGATGGTGGGTTTGTCATTCTATTGTAAATTCAAATTTAGAATAATCCATGGATTTGTAGCTCTGATTACTTACTTCTAATTGTGCAAGTTGTAACGCTAGGTTTATCAGTATTATAAATAACCTCTTCCATGAACTAGGGAGAAAAAGGCACATACAACCATGTAACAGGTATCTACTGGTTTTATCATGCATGTTTTTGGCCATGAAAAGTATTACCCTTTATATAGTAACAACACTGTGAACTAATTTGAAAAATGAAAACAAAAAACCCAAAACAACAGAAAAAAAGCCCAAAACATACACACAGTGGAACTTAACTCCTAAATGGGACAAGTTCTTTAAGAAGTTGCCTATTGTGTATATAGTCTGATTAAGATAAGTAAAGAGGTATCAGCTGGCACTTACATCAAGCAAAAGGCTAAGCAAGTTAAAATGTTTGGTAAACCAACCCTTCTTGCTGTCCAGGTAAAACCCTATACCCATCCATCTGTTTTGAAAGCCATGCCTTCACAGCATGGTCTGCATTACACGACAAACACACACTCACTGACTAGTGAGACCCCAAAAGTGGCTGAGGCAAAGTGTTAGTAGATCTAAGTAGAAATAATATCAATATTCACACTTTCCAGACATATCAGCTAGAAAAATGTTTTAATATTTAAAATCTACCTGCAGATTATACCAGCTGATCACAGAAAAGAAGTTTACTTACTTCAAGAGAGAACTTCTATTCTTTTATATTAAGCAGATTTTTATATATATATATATAAACGCCTACATGAATTCCAGACATTTACTTTTACAAATACTACAATAAGCCACACATAAGAAGTGAGGCATAGAGAACTACGCCTCCAGCAAAACAGAAGATTTGGTTATGACTACCTCAATATGACCAAGAACATTATTTCCCAGGAGACAGAGAAGGAAAAAAGGAACAAGCCAACAGAAAATACTGAAGCACATTCTTGAATATTTCAAGAAACGTGTGAAGATGAGAGCATCTGACACTGGAAAGCTCAAGCACAACTTCATTTTCCTACTATCAACTGTAGAATTAGTCTAGTCCAGTCCAGCCCAGTAGCAACCAGAAGTCATTAGCATAAGCGCATGCACCTAAGCTTATACGACAGTAAAACAATGGACAGGTTTGTAGGTATTTTTTTGTCCCTTCCCATTTTTCCATCAGTTCAACACAGTTAGAGCTCTGAGTCTACCTGTCTGGAGCGATAATATGCTGACTTCTATTCCTACCGCACTGCAACCTTTCCGTTACACGCAGATGGAATAAACACCAAACAGAAATGGAGACAACAGTTTTAGTCTTGTTCTGTGACAGCTCTAGACAGGTGAAAACTAAAATTAGTCATCAGGTCCAGGTGAAGGAGAGGTCTGTGTTGCTACAGCTCACATTTATTTATCCAGCCTACCTGGGCACGATCCAACATTCTGGCACGACACCAACTGATTTCATTGTGCTGGCTGAAGCACGGAGGACTTCCACTCCCCAGCCTAAATATGGCACATTTTGTGAGCAGTTTAAAAAAAAAAGTCAAATAAATTAATAAGTAATCATTTTCTGCCTAAAATATCACCAATGGGTACACACACTCTCCTACACATATATCCAGCATTATTTACTTGTGATATTTTCCCCTGGTAATTGTTTTAATACTAAGGATGCAGAACTACTTTTTCACTACAAAACTTTCACATAGCTTTAAAAAGGGATATAAAACATTGCTTTCTCTCCAGAAGTTATTTTTGGTGGTGTCAAGTAACTTAAAACATCTTTCTGTTTCACAACTTCTGGTCACAAACTTTCCATATTTACTCCTCAAGGGAGAAGATTTTTTCATACAAGTATTTCAAAGTTTTCTTAGGCAGGACAGTAAAATACTACTTGATTTACACTCTGGTTTCCTTTATGCTACTCCTTAACGTCTTCTGCTTAGAGAGTATCTGTAACAGAACTCTGGCCACAGCCATCCATCCACCTAGGTTTTCAAGCTCCTGGGAGATTTTACAGGTAAGGTGCCAATGCTAACCCAACATTAAATCATTTAAAAATAGGCTTTTTACAAGACCATTAATGTTCACCATCTTAACAGGATCTTGAGCTTTTTTTCTGGAGTCTTGACAAAGACTTCGTTTACTGTCTAGACCACAACAGGTGGAAAGGCTTTATGTTGCATGAAACTACAAAAAGTGTAAAACAAGAACTTCTGCACATGAGATCATAGGGAAAATTTCATAACTGTGTTTTAAAATATTTGAAGAGTACAGAAAAGTCTCTACAATTATTCGTATAAAGGGTGCAAAGAACATCAAAGCTGGCAAATACTTGTAACTTGACTCAGTTAAACAGCAGGTTTGCTCAAGTGTTCACAACTCAATATGCACCCTGCCGGTTTAGACCCTGAAGCGACGCCTGAACAAACATATCTTAATCCAAACATACACAGAAATATTGTGTTTGGTCCTCAGCTGATGTCAGTCATAACAGTGCCATTGAGATCCATAGAGCTATGCCACTTTTTACCAACACAGGCTGGTTGCCCATTGAAACGGTTTTGCAGCAAAAAGAGGACAGGGAAGAACAACATTACTTCCTAAAACTGTAAGTATTTCATACTTTCGATATCTCCCAGTTCTCTTGTGGATAGTTCTCACTTCACTTTGATAATTGCATATATGCATGTATGAATGAGTCAAACCTATAAGTCTGTTTGCCAGTTAAAAATTGCTGGCAGCTCACATACCACAATTTTACTTTTAGGTGTAGCTTACCTATAACCCCTCTAATGCTTTAGCTTGAACATTTGAAGTAAATTTTCCATTCCTGCATGAAGTGGTTAATACTGTCTACAAAAGCTGAAATTTACTTAAGAGTCCATTCTTGGAAAAGACTGTTTCTATAACTTTGTAAATTTAAGAAGCATACTGAAGTAATACTACACTTCTTTTCCTGCCCAAAAATCTCCTTGTAACACACAATCAGCATTAAGGACATACAAATTAGGCCTAATTTTGTTTTTACCTTACATTTGGAGCTGTTTACGGATAGTAAATGACCTGGTAAATAAGTCCAGTGCACCTTGCAAAAACAGTACAGCAGAAAGAATGATTATCCTTAAAGCACAGCTGAAAATTAATCGGGGTGCTATATGTGCTGCAGTGTAATTTAGTGTTCCATGTTGTTACCGTACTTACTTATACACCTATATACACTTATATGAAGCAACTCAGACAGACTGAAGCATACCACACCTTTTTGTTAAGCTAAATTGCAACCAAGTTATAAAATACCTCCCTAAATTAACTAATTTATGGTAGAGCTACTTTGATAATATTTTAATCATGGCAGCATACTGCAGTACTATAACCTTTGCCATAAATGCATAGCTGTATCGGGCAAAGGTTTTCAGTTTGGCCCAACACCTTACACCACACAATCTGTGGGTTCAATTCTGGCTCTTCTCCAGTCAGTGGCAAAATTCCCACCGACTTCACTGCATCCAGGATTTTGGTCTATGTGCCTAGCTACTGTATAACACCCATGAATAACAGGTACATAACTTAGAGTAAATCCCACCAACTCTCTTTTTCATGCGAGTTATTCCCAACTACCAGCATTACACTCAGAATTAACAGGATAAATATTTACAACTATTTTTAAACAGACATTTTTATTCTCTAACTGGATAACACCTCCTTTCTTGCACAGTCATTTTAGTCGTTTTTTGATACCCACTGACAAAACCTTTGCTCAGACTCTTTTAGTCTGTTTCCTCTTTGCCTTATGAAAGAGGCACAAACAAGCAAAAGAGAAAAGAAGGTATAGCTGCAAAATTACTCTAGCTCAGCTCAGAAATACCCAAGTGACAGTCGGTGGGAGAAGCAACTTCTAGTTTCCTTTCATTTCAGACCTGCACTTGGGGGTATTATTTTCATGGCGAGCACCTTCTTCAGAACGCTGTCGCCTGAGACACCGGCTCTTCGTCATCCCAACACCATTGTCATCAAGATTACTGCGTGCGTTACAGCGCTCTATATACTTGTGAAGAGTACAAATTAATCCTTCAGCCAAATTGTTTTCTCTAGAAAAGGCACAAAGTTACTTTGGGGACTGACATATCCAACACCCAACAAGCACAAATTAAAGCAGAACTCAAACACCACTTAAAACAGTTACTTAATCCTTGAGGGGTTAGGTCAGAGACTTCTGCCAACACACTCAAATAGCGGCTGTAAAACCTACAGGGAACGCACAGCTTGGACAAATTCTAGGGAGATTTCCAGGCACTGCGACCGTATCTCCAAGAGCAGTTGGGTTTGCTCATCAAAGCAGACAACGGTGACAGCCAAGCGGTACAGTAAGGAAACGGTACATGACAGATCTGGCTCTAAGTAACCGCATTCACTGTTCAGCACACAACGGGTCACAAACCTGAACACTTGTTTTCAATAGTTCTTGTGACACCGTTCCCTTCTGTTTTCCAAGTCAGGAATCTGGTTTTGGAAGAACTGTTTGCCTGCCGCTTAGCCTTGGAAGACAGCATCTATCTCCCCGAACAATTAAGGGGGGGGACACAAGAGCACACAAGGCAAGTATTCTTAACGGTGCTTCCCGGGCGTTAAGACCAGCCAGAAACAAGCCAAAAAAGATTTCGAGGACTCTTCCCAGATTCACTGGCGTTTGCCAGGCTGCAAATGCCTTCTACAACAGTCAAAGAAGCCGCTATCAAAGCAAGCTGCCAAAACGCACGCGAACACTATTCCTCTCCCCTAACCTCGGTATGTGGTAAATGAAAGGCATGAGGCGCAGCTCCGCGGAGTTCGGGCGCGGGGATCTCCCCGCTCCGCGCCCGCTGAAGGGGAAAGGAAAGGAAGATCCCCCCGACCCAAAGGAGCCGAGCGGCTAAAACAAGTGACAGCCAAGTTGGCCTCGGGGGTGCCCCGCACGGACCTCGGGGCTCCCCGTCGCACCGAGCCCCGCCGCGGCCGCCCCCTTACCGT
>WEKW01004717.1:20366-37988 GCA_013389905.1 Sula dactylatra | reverse complement strand
CCCGGCCCGGCCGCCCGCCGCCCCCCCCCTCGCACCGTGGGGAGGGAGAACGTCGGAGGAGGCGGTGGTGGTGGTGGTGGGCTCCCGGGAGCAGAAGGCTTCCGCGCTTGGGAAATGACAGTCCTCAGCATAAACCTCCTCCTGCCCGCCGGCAGGTCCTCCTACAGCAGCTCCACTGAGAAAAAAAAAAAAAAAACACATGTGTACGTTACCTCCTGCCATCAAAATCATTGCTTCTGCACACTCCTGACTCCATAACGATGAGTAACTCAACCTGAGATTCCCACTTCCCACCAGCCCATGTGTGGTGAGACACCAGCCTCCCTCCCTCACCTCCGCGGAGCACCCTCTTCCTCGCAAGAGTCCCGGGGACTCGCCCCACCATCGCCTTCCTCCCCTTGCGTTAGTTAGTACGGGGCATCCAAAATTTCTGCCAAAGGATCATTGCAAAGTAAGAGACGTGAAGTTGTCTGAAAAGTGTTGTCTTCTTAAAATCAGATCTAGTGATTAAAAAGTTACAGGCACAGAGAGATGGAATACTAGCAATTTTCAGGCAAGAAAAAATAGTTTGAAACGCAGTGGTAGTCCCAAGGATTTGGCAGAGCGGTATGTTTCCTAAGCACAAATAACACACATAACTTTTGTTTGCAATCTTGATAATAAATCCACCTGTATGTCGAACAGTCTGCACAACAGACACTGCAACAGCCCTGAAAAGGTATTCCATAGTTGATTTTTAATTTTTCAAACAGATGTATATTTATATGTCAGCAGAACCTCCACCAGGCATATCCTTCTTTCTATCTGGACGCTTTGATATACAGAGAAAATGTATGCAGAATTTGCACTGATCCTTCTTTTGGGGAGAAAAAAAAAAGGGGGGGGAAATAAACTTCCTTCCTGTGCCGCTGTATTCCATCTGTTTCCTTGACTTCAAGAATCTTGTGGAGAAGGGTAATTAGGATTCATTTTTATCATAACTTTAAAACTTATTCTTTAGAAACTGATTCAGAATGAAGTTGCCTTTTTTATTGTTTTTTGGTTTTGAAATACTCTCTTTGGCTTTGAAACTCAAACAGCCAAGGTGTAAAGGAGCCACAGCCTACGATGCAACAGCACTGCTTTGTCCTCCAGTTAAAAATTATTCACCCTTTTTCCAATGCTGATCTCCTCGAACAGACTCTGCTAATCCATTATCCATCCTAAGCCCTGATTTCCCCCTAGCCATTCTGCCTCACCTGTGAATTCTGGCTTGCAGAAGTGAGTCAGTCCAACGTTGTCGTCTGCTGAAGCCATTGGTGTTTGAACACGCTGCATCGGGGTGGTTTTCATTAGCGCTGAGAATGATTCATGTGAACAAGGATCACTGACCTTGACCTGACATGTACAGATACACCCCGTGGTGATGAATGTAGTAGAACAAACAGATATGACTGCTTATTCCCTCATGTAGTGTTGTTCTTGCCCAACGCTATCGCACTATAATACAAATAATGACTCATTTGCTTTCCCTCATAATATCACATTTAGAAACCTGCTATTCATCTCCCCTTGAAGGATCTTGAATAAACATACTCCCAAAATGACTGATTTAAATCACATATATTTCTATCACTTGATCCTGTTTCTGTTGTTATTGATAAAGACTACACAAGTGGGTGTGTGGTGTATCATGTCACTGCTGTTCTACACAAGGATGTTTTTTACAGTGAATAGTCTTTTGTTAAACGTACTTTTATAATAGCTTTTACACAGGGGAGCAGGCAGAAAGAAAAACAAAGGAAAATACATCTGGAGATATATCTGCTTTTGCACAGAATATGAAACTCCTACTGCAATTAGTTGGAATGCAAATTAAGAACAGGGTATAAAAAAGTTTTGTAGGGAGCAATATTTTTGAATTATATAAAAATATATAGCATATAAAACAAGGAAATAGTGAGATGGAAATGTCTGCAATATTTGTATGCAGAATTGATATTCTAGAACAGGTTTAATAAATAGGAAAAAAAGACTTATAGCCACCTTACATACTTAAATTTGTCTTTGTGCAAACAGGTATTTTTGCAGAAACTTCCACAGCTGAAAAAATATATCTGCAATTCTTTCTTGAATGATTGATTTTTTCATGATCAACATTTAATAACTTTACTTTTTTTGGGTTTTTTTTTTTGTTTGTTTTTAAAGGAGTGAAAGACACCAGAGTCTTCTTAAATGTTATTGTACAGTGTAGTACCTCTGTTTTAAAGGACCATCACACTTATTCATCATATGCCAACAAAAGGTGTAATGGAGAATATGAGCAGCCTCTGTTGAAAAGAAAAGGTACAGATATCATAAAATGATAATACTGAAATGTGATATGATACCCCTATGTATCATACTGGTTTTCCCTTAGTGTAACATCATAAGTTTCAGGCTAATTTTTGTTTATTCTTCTTTATGTTTTCTGCTCATTTAATGTTGAAGATGTACAGCTGTTTTCGTGTATTAACTTGGGGCCATTTTTCCACTGGTGAAGGAGTATTTGGATGTCATATCTCTCTGTTTAACGTGTTCTTTGCACAGATGCATTAAACAGATCGGTGATTTGAATATGTGTTCTAAATTTTGCTTACACTGAACCGGCTTATTCAAACCTTGACAAATAAGAGCATTGCCATACTTGTTTTTTTGATTAGGCATCTGTTGGTTTACCTAAGAATAACATGGAAGAATTTCCAATAGCATCATTTCTCAGTACTGAGATGATTACAGTTGCTTCCTTCGGAAAGGGGAATACACAGTAACTTCTGAGGACATGACCTCAAATTTGTAAAGCTTCAGATCAGTCCATGGTAGCAATCCAGCTCTAGTCTAGAAGCCCTGAGGCAGTTCTGCCCCTTCTCACCTTCCAGTCCAAAACTTGCTGGCAACATGCTTGTAACTTACTATTAACAAGAATTTCCTCTTACTGTGTTTTGATACCAAAGATATCTATCTACCTTCTCCTGACCTGGCCAAGTAGAGGAAAGCCAGATGGGGTAGAAAAGCACTTCATAAGATGACACTGATTCCTTGCATAGCACCACTTCCCGTTCCACATTGAAATCTGTGCCCCTCTAGGAGATGCTTTCAGGTTATAATCCATTATGTAAATATGCAAGTGATTTTGTACAAACCAGACAAAAGCAGAATAACCACAAGCATCTTTTTGCTGGGCTAACTTACCTGCTCACAGCTGCCCTCATCTGCTTTGTGCAGGTGCAAAGCTGTGATAAAGCAGCTAAACTGGCACCTCTACCCCAGCTTGCTTTTTCACAGCAATATTCTCAGCTATATTCGTGTATTGCTTTGGGTTGGCCTGTGTGCACTCCTGTTGTGGTTTAGCCTCAGTCAGCAACTAAGCACCACACAGCCGCTCGCTCACTCCCCCCACCCCTGTGGGATGGGGGAGAGAATTGGAGGAGCAAAAGCAAGAAAACTCATGGGTTGAGATAAGAACAGTTTAATAATTAAAATAAAATAGTAAGAATAGTAATGGTAATGATAATAATAATAATGATAATGATAATATAATAAAAAGAAATAACGAGAGAGAGAAACGAAACCCAGGGAAAAGGGAAAAAAAAACCACAAGTGCTGCAACCGCTCACCACTCGCTGACCGACACCGCCAGTCCCCGAGACGCAATCGCTGCTTCCCCCGGCCAACTCCCTCCAGTTCATATACTGGGCATGACGTCACATGATATGGAATACCCTTTGGCCAATTCAGATCAGCTCTCTTGGTTGTATCCCCTCCCCTCCCGGCTTCTTGTGCACCTGGCAGAGCATGGGAAGCTGGAAAAGTCCTTGACTGGTGTAAGCACTACCCAGCAACAACTAAAAACATCAGTGTGTTATCACATTATTTTCATACTAAGTCTAAAACACAGCACTATACCAGCTACAGTGAAGAAAATTAACTATCCCAGCTAAAACCATGACAACTCCTCTTATGGTGCTAGAGGGATTGGAAAAACAACGGGGTTTCTCTGGAACCAGCCTCAAGGCAAGGCACAGTGCAGCAGTTGGGCTGTGGTGGCTCTTGCCTTGGCAACAGCAGCGTCCACCCCCACCACAACTTCATAATCCTCAGTATAATCTTCCTGAGCCTTCCTTCTTTCATGTGCTAGGAGCAGCGATGCACACACTGGCACCAGCCCACTGCACCTGCACAGTGGGCAGCGGGGATCCCCACCAGACCAAAACCATGAAAGCACTGCTGGCCGAGGCTTTTTGAGGAAAACTTCAAGGCCAACCTTAAAAAAGTCATATTCTTTGCTTCCTGTGCTCACAACTGTTTGATGGAGCTGGGGTGGGTTTAGAGGGCCAGATATTCATCATGAAAGGGAATGTACAATGGAGTCAGATCTTAGTACTGAAAGTCTGACTGAAAAGACGGCTGCTATAATTTTATTTTGAATAAAGCAAAAGTAGTGACTTCTCTTTGTATCCACAAAGTTTAATTTTCAGGTTACATATTCCCAAAATTCAACATATACTTGACTTCCCAAAATCTTTCTTTTAAGTGCAATGTCGTTTCTCGTACTCCTAAAAACTAGGGAAAAGAGACTGCAGCTTTGAAACAATGTCACACTGGAAAGCAACACTTCTGTTCTCTATGCCCTTGCCTGTGTTTCTTTCAGTGCACCTCTGTTGCTCCAGCTATTATGTCCAACGGCAGAAAACTTGTTTTCCAGCAAGTGGAATTGAAGGGGTGCATTTCCAATGGGTAGGACAGAAGATACAATCCATAAACTGCACCTACCCCTGTCATGCCACACAGAGTTTGACCCAGTGAACTGTAAAAAGCAATTGAGGGTCTACCCAAAGAGTCAGGGGTGCTGGGTGGATTCACCATCAGGCAGAATTCCCATTTCTTGCAAAGAGGGCATAAATATGGAGATTCAGAAAGCCCACAGGATACAGCTTTGACCTTCGAGCCTTTCAGTTACTATTATAGAAGCTTAAATTTGAAATTAACTTGTTACACGTTGAATATCCTGCCAAAAGTCTATTTTACTCAAACTTTTACACAAATCTGATCAGAGGGAGCTACTTGAATCACAGTCCTCTCTGAGAGGTACTGTTGTGGGACAGGGTTGTCTGCACACTTTTGTCTTTTCATCCAATGTACTGAACAACTACAAGATTTGCAATCTCAGGTTCATTTATCCTAGTACTGATATTTCAATATTTCACTACGTAACTTAGAGCAGGCTGAGGAAACTGCATGTACAAGTACATCATCAACCCAGTGAGCAAACATTTAGAGAGATATAAGCATATATTTCCAGGCAGCACCATTTAGTAGCTCACAAATAAACCGGGAGGTTTCTGAATGAAATAATAGTTATAAAAGCAAGTATAAAGAAAAGCTGAGTATTTATTGCTCTTTCAGGTCAGTCAATTTTTGGTGAAAAACAAAACTCATGTAAAAGCAATTTCTGTTTTCAAAGCTATGGAGTAATTTCAGGGGAGCCTCTTGGTCCCTCATATTACCTAATGAAATGGAAATGCTACTCGAGCTGGATCGGAAGACAGATAAACTTTAGGATGTGCAAGAGACAGGATCCCAAGAGGGCACACTGCTCTCAGGTATTTACTAGGTCTTCTGCTCTGGATAAAATCCCTGAGGAATGGGATTTTATGTCAATATAGAGAAAAGTATGCCCAGGGATCTTTGAGAGAAGATTTATAGAAGGTCAGTCATAAAAGGCTAAATTCAGCTTATTATTACCCCAGTCACAGAATTTAAGAAAGAAATAACTATGGTAAGAAAGTTAAAGAGGTCTTCCTTTTTGCTTCTTTGCAAAACAAAATAGATTTTCCCTGAATCTTCTGAATTCCTTAGCAAACAAATTTAGCAGTTTGGGAGAAAATTCCCATTTCTTCCTTTTATGACACTCATTTTGTGTGACCTGCAACTCCTACGTTATTTCCTATGTTGGTTATCAGTCTTTCTTGGTGTTCAGCTTGGTCCCTGTTACAAATATGTTTCCCTGTCACTATGTCAGAAACATATTTGCTGGGCTTTATTTTAAAAGAGTAGTAGTAATATAAGTTTAATTATACTACTATGTAGTAATTATATTACTATGTTACAGTTTAACATAACTGATGATAGAATCTGGACTAAGAATTTAGTCCTTACAGAAGTAAGCAGAAATGTACATTTCATGTCCTAACTAAAAGAAAGCCATTGCCCTGCAGTGGGAACATACCCTGCAAAAAAAAAAATAAAAAAAAAAAGAGCTAGCTCTTTTTCACCTGTCACCTTCTTAAAGGTTCAGTGAGTCAGACACAGCCTTAGTTTCTATTTGCAGCTCTGTAGGAAACTGCAGAAAACCTATTGCCAGGGGCTGCAAAAGGAACGTACTGAATGAAACATTACATCTCCTGGCTGTGCATCTCCCTGCCAACAGCCACAACATCTGTAGCATCCCTCCGGCATACGAAGGTTGCAGGAGCTTGCAGAAAACCTCATGCAGGTTTTATGGTACTAGTGACTGTGAACAGTTTGTTTGTTCTTCATTTCTCTGACCGTAATTCAGGGTTTCTTTCTCTATTCCACCAGAGTTATGCTTGAATATGGCATCAGAAATTGGGCCCTAACTGCAGTGGCTAAAAGCACATCAAACACAAGCTATGCTCCATCCTTACTGAGTAGCATGTTAATGTAACTAAACTCATACATTTATGGAGGTTTAATCACCCATTAAATCTACTACAAGTACATTACACGGCTTTTCCCTGGCTTTTAGTCAAAAACTGTTGCTTTAGGTGTCTTTGGTAAAGACAATGCGCTATTGTGAAGCCCCATGGAGTAAGACAGATCTGCAATTTTAAACGTGTCTCAAAATTACATAATTTGATCTGTTTCCCCTACTTCAATACCCACCTAATTATTGGAAGAATGGCTGCAAGAATATTTAAAGTATAAATATGTATCTAACAACCACTCCAATATAACTTTAAGAAAATATTCCGTGTACTTCTATGTATCATTAATGAAGAATATGGAATCAAAACAAGGAAATTCCTTTGGAATTAGGTGTACAGGATATCCCTGATCACTAGCATTAGTTCTTTTTCCTTTGGCTGGTTCCCCACTAGTCACCATGTAACAACATTTCTTTAAATTTTCAGTTGCCTTCATCCTTCGTCAAGTTTCTGTGGTGCTTTCACTGGCCTCTGATGGAACCATTTCTGTTCAGGGTTTATTATCTCTTCCTTTTAATTTTGGACCCATGCAGTGTTCAGGGATCATTCAGAGTTGAGGGGATAGCCAGAGCTCTGTCACATCCAGTAGTTGAATTCCAGGACATGGACACTGATGCCCTGACCGACTAGCAGAGCACGCTGATGGGCTCCAAGGTTATTTCAGTATTACTGCATGACACCTCGGTCTCAGTGCTTCCTCCTTCTTTGATGCGTTATGAAGAGAACTATCACAATACAATGGCACACACTATTTAACCTTCTCGAAACCTATTTGCCCTGAATAATAGAATTTTCGCAATTTTGCTCTTTTGGCCTGCAGAGGAAAGGGTTCAGAGGTGGAAGGGTGACATTTAGACCATCAGCAGGAGGCTAGCCAATGTGTCTCTTTTCCCTGTGAAAACTTTTCTCTTCATACACACACCAGAAAAATATTCTTACCCTGGAGTGAGAAGCAGATGCTGGTAATGTTCACAATTATGATGCATGTCAGGTCATGTGCTGTCTAGTTGATTGGCACATCTCACAGCTGGCAGAGACCAGAACTGTGTGAAATGTGAGATGGGGGTTGTTGTCAGCACTTCTTCGACGCTGCATCTGCAGCAGCAGGAGCTCTACCACCAGGCACAGTTCTGACAGATGCATTTTGGCCTCACCTATGTGATCTTTCAGTCTTGGTCAAAATAAACATTTCCACAGTACTGCATGAGTAAAGAAGAAGAAAACAGCATTTGAGTCCGATGTAGGAAAAGGGGACAGGAGACAAGAAGCAGCTTCTGTTTTACCCAATGCACAGCTCAGCTGTATAACACACTGCTCCCAAAAGCCAGTACCATGTTGCTGACCACAGGAAAGCAGCATTCCTCTCCAGGGTTGCTTCAGCCTGTCACAACCAGACTCTGTCTTTCCTATAAACAAGAGATAAAAATACAGTATAATGTTTGACACCTCCTGAGTTCCCCATACATTTTTTCACATTGAGCTTTAATAACTGCAGGACTAAGGGATATGGGAATACATGACATGTATCAGATACATGGAACCACCTGACTTCGAAAAACTGACAAACCACAAATAGAGTTGTTAATAATGATGCGTGTCTTGCTATTTTTTTTCTGTCTAGCTGCAGTAAAACTAAAAGGCACTACACACATATAACTGCTCCAAATCTGCCTCTGCTATTTCTATTTCCATTCCTTATTTTTCAGCATGAATACATTGGATCTTTCAAGGTTTCATAAGCCTATACCTCTCAGAGGCATTCTCTATATAGATACAGTTATATACATCATGTGTAACTTAGTCGTTTCTTAAATAGTTGGCAGTTCATCTCCATTTCAATCATTCATTGGCCCATGCTAATATAAAACAAGCAATGATTCCTATCAATATTTGGAGAGTTAAAACTTATCAGAGAGTTATTTATAACCTGGCATTTTTATCCCATGGGACACCTGCAGCATGAGTTTGGTTCAATGGCAGAAAAGATAATTCTAGGTAACTGCAGTCTTCAAAACTTAGCACAGGAATAAAAATGTAGGTTTGCCAAAACCAAAGATGTAAAGCACACACACTAGGCTTTATTTCTGAACACAAGGTTATACATTTGTTTTCAGAACTCAAACTCAATACAAATTTGAGCACAGCTGCACACAAAAAAGTAAATAAATATTGATATTTCAAGTCTACATACCTAGAGCCCTTCTTGACTTCTAGAAGCACTCTGTACAGCACTGCTGATAAAGACCAGAGACAAAAAGCCTGAATATAAAAAGCTGCAGCAGTTCAACAGAACAATGCAACACCCTTTTAGACTTAGGTGCATGTGGCACTACAGTCAGTCCTTCCACTCGTACTTAACCAGCAATGTTAAATATTCATTTACACAGAAGGAAACAATTTCTAAAAGGTATTATATTTTGCTCTACAATTTCCTAATTTACAACAGAATAAAGAAGATACACGAACCTCTGCACCTGATAAAGTCAATTGACTTCAAAGGGCTTGGGAATTTACCCAGAATTTTCCAAAATATTTTGGATAATATAATACTGAGTTTAGGTCAACATTAGATTAAAGTCTCAAAAATACCGGTCTGATTCTGTAAAATTTTCATCTTAAATGATGATACTGATTTTAATAAATCTTCCTGTATGAACTGCAGGATTGAGAATATGCAGATGTTGAATAATTCATAGCTAGAAGTATTATTTATTCTGATAAGATGGAAGTTCACTGAATTGATCTACAAACACTGGAATTAAATTTAATGGTGTTTCAGAGAATAGAACTTTCCTACCATGTAGACTATAATTATATTTTCTAAATCACACTTGGTTGAAATTTTAGGTACAATAACTTTAAAGAGCCTAGCAAGAATATGATAAATCCAAGGCATGTAAAATATTAGGTAGTATTCCCATACTTTGGAGCAGGTTAATATTTTCTATATCCAAATATCAAAGGAAGAGAAACTCAGTTTGGATCAAAGCTCAGCTTACATTATTTATTTTCTATTCTTGTGTCTGTCAATGGGAAACTTGCCTCAGTAAAGACAAAGGATGATATCTAATATATAGCATATATCTAACACATAGCACAATCTCTTAAAATTAGGGAATACAATGTGTAAATTATAAATATTTCACTCCCAAAAGAGAATCAATAATGTTGTGCTACGTGTCTATGGGAAGACCTGCCTCAAAGGTGGAGTCAAAGGGAACTCTCTTAGAAAACTGGCAGTTCACAAAGCTATTAGAGACTGCTAAAAGTAAAATACAGAAATACTCCAGGGAGCAGAAGTAAAAATTCCCACAGGTCTTCCTAACAAAGTGATGCTGATTCTTGTTTCTTCTGTGACATAAATATGTCAATTTTTCATCATATAAGAATTTATGTATCTTATAATAATTATCACTCACAATCAGCTGAAACACTGAAAACATGCTCCTTCCTTGGATGAGTCGATAAGGCCAATGGCTAATGTCCACTCCTAAAAGAGATATAGATTTAATTCTGAAATGGCAGAAAAGGGATCTGAGCCAGAATTTGTCACTTTCTAAATAAATATCATAACCACAAGGCTATCAACTAAAAGGGAGGTTTCTTTCTTCAGCCATATTTTGATTTAAAATTATATTTAAAATAGTGGCCCAAGCTACATTTGTGGGGCAGCCAGATCCTTGTTACTCATTAGGCATGCTCCTAAGAGTTCCTGCTAAACTGTTTTTCTCAGGGTTTTTTAAGCAGAGATACTGACTGGATCCAGATCCCGACTGAGCTTAGGTATGAGCCAGGTGCCAAGCCAGGTACCTGCACTCTAAGTCCCTGATTTTGCCTGGTTTCCAGTGAAAACTCAGAAAGAACTTCAGGATTTTCAGCTCAGCCCTGTAAGTACTTGTTCTTGCAAGCAAGGGATTTGTGGGAAAAGTCCCTTAACTTTTCATGTTCCAAGTTTCACACGCCAGAAAAATTTAATAGATTGTTCTGTGGTTTTTGAAATCATGCTGAATACAGACCTAGTGCCAGCAGTTTTTAAATAATCTCCTTCACTATTAGACATAACACTGCGGTGGAAGTTTGAACTAAAACTTGCTTCCTTAATTAAATATTATCCCCCTGCCATTCTGACCTACAACCTATAAAGAAAGCTCTAGAGTATATGCTTAAGTATGCATATAGTCCCATTAATTTCACTGAGCATAATGAGAAAACCAAATAAGAGTTTATGTTTAATTTATTATTTTAACATTGTTCAGAAGGATTGAACAATTAAATGTTTCTTTGGAGAGATACATTGAAGACATTGTGCTCAAGCACATGGTTTTTTCAGCAGAGGAGAATTCCATTTCCTTAATGGCAAATTCTGGATTTTCACAGATATTGGAATTGCTCAAATGACATGGATGTATAGGAAGCTGTAGAGGGTATGAGAAAATTGAAATTTTTAAAAAAAAAAACCACTCCATATTGATTTATAAACAACTTCGCATTTATAGTTTATACTATTAAAAATCCTCTTTGTTATTTGGGAGCATCTGAACTGAGAAGAGAGATAAAAATATTTGTGGTCCTAAAACATTCATAGATTCTGTAACTGATATTCAGTAACTATTATTTAAATTGTGCCTTCTTTGTTTCACCCTAGGGAAAAAAGAAAATCAGTTATCTATTTGCAAAGGCATATGGCATCACATGATCAATCCTCTATCCCATCCCAGAAGCACATGCAGAGCAAAAGTCCTTCATCTAATTACTTAGAAATATCACATATACCTGCCAAAAGTAATGAGATGTATACCAATGAGATAATAGAAGAAAAAATATTGCAAATTCAGGTTTTGACGTATAACATTTTACCAGCTTGTACCTTGTGAAATTATGGTACAGAATTTCATTCAGAAGTCCTATATTTGCCCTCGTTAGTGATAAAGCTCTCAAAAATCTAGGATTAAATGTATCTTTTTAAACCATTTAGTCTTTCATTTATTAAAAAGACTATAAAAGAGCAAATTGAAAACTCATACAGTTATTCTTTGTCATTAAGGAATAACAAAAGATCCAGTTGCTGTCAGTTTTCAAAAGATTTGGTTCCTGGTCTAAGGAAGTAAATTTTTTTTTTTTTTCCCAAAATATCAAGCTAGTTATATGCACTGCACATGTTATATTTAATTACAAAATAGTCCTTTCTGTGTTAAACAGCTAGCTGCAGATAAAACTCAGTTTCTTATTATATACTCTAGAACTCTCCAATCAAAACATTTTTAGCGTCCAAGTGGCAAACCTAGGTGTATATGTTGCCACTAGACATAAAATGAATCATTAGTCCATTTCTTTGAACTACTGATACTGACAAAGTAGCTGTTTAACAGTAGGAAAAATGTGTCTTAGAAATAATTTTATACAAAATAGAATTTTAAACAAAATTTTTGTCGTATTTAAATAGGATTCCTCTCCCCTTACCAGCTCACTTGAGTGCTGAGGTCTTAGGCTGATCCTGCCAACTTTGCCTCAGTGACTCAGTCTAACTAAGCTTTTTTGATTTTGGTGTTTGTGTTGTTTTTACATTCCATGGTACTGTGCCATTTTGAAAACACAGATTGTGTTTTTATTAATAAAATATGTAGAGTCATTCTGTCATATAGGATAACTCAGTCCCCCTGTGGTCTTTTCCAAAAACCTAAAAAGAAATGTTAAAAAAGGGGGTTGGGGGGTGGATCAAGAAAACAATTAAATTGAGTTAATTGACATAATTCTGGACTCAAAAGTGTTCACTTGGCTATAAGTCCTGCATTTAATGAAGTATTTGTCTGCACAATCCATCTGTGTGTAAGTGCTTGAGAAAAAAATTAGACAGAAAGTATAAACAAAACTTTTAATAAAACCATTAACAAATAGATAAGTTGACATTTATCTTTGATATGTCAACTACAGATGAATCTCATTACTACATTAACACATTTCCCCATAAATTTCCCTTGGGCACACAAGGCTTTTTTACTGCACTTGCTGTCTTAGACCCAACCTGTCATTAACTGCACATTTTTCAGCTGGGCAAACAGCAATTCCTGCAGCGCCCTCAAAGAAAAAGAAAGTTTTCTCTCATCCTCTCATCCTCTCTTGTCCATTGATAGGATGTCCTCACATTGTTGCAAAAACTGTTACCCTTGGACATCCCTATGTCACTTGGGATTCCTGCAGTAGCATCCTCAGAAAGCTGGTGAAACAATCTAGATAAAATTAACAGTATATAAATTCCACTCTTCTGTTCCTCATTTTCAGAAATCCTGTACCTTTTTATTTCACTGAAATGCACACGTTCTTTGCAAAGTGGAACTGAGGCTACTTTCACATGGTGCTTCTCACATAACTTTTTGGTTGCAAAGCTGACTTGTGCACATTTTGCCTTCAGGCAGTTAGTCCAAACATAAATTTCAATATTAGCCATTCTTCCTGAGGATCATGGCCCAGTACTAGGGATTTTGCCATCCTCTTGGTTCATGATATGTGTCAAGCAAATCTTTAAAATTCCTGCAGAGTGACGTTCTCCATTGCAATACTTCTATCCTTTTCCAATGCTAGCCATTGTCTTACCTTGTATGGTTTTCCACAGTTTATATAGCTTAATGCACTGTTTTGTGACCCAAACTGGGGTTCTGTATGCTTTTTGCCTAGTAAATGGGATTCCCTTTTGCATCAGAATACTGTTCACTTTCCACAGTCTAAGCATAGGGGGTTCTCTTCCTTTACTTCACAAATACCAGTAATTTTTGCATTGGCTTAATACTGAGTCACCTAGGAGTGTGTTTCGTCCAAGATCCCAGGGAAGGTCTTTTCCTTATCAGGCATTCAAGAAACCTTCACCTGTAAATTGTGAGATTTCCATCCAAAAGCCTCAGTGGGTACCATGTCAAGAACATTTGTGTAGCTGAGCAGCAAGTACAGACACATCCATCCAAACAACTCACTCAGCTCTTTTGGAAAATTCGTAAAATGGGTAACCAACCTTGCCTTAAATAAGGCTATACATTAATCTTTCTCTTGACAAGGCAGTTCCAGTGAGCCTTGGCTCAGCTAACTTCACTTTTTGCCATTCTCTTCAAGCCAAAGCATGTTTTTCAGCAAAGAGAAACCTCCTCTACGGTACACTGGTAGAGACAGAGAATCTTTTTATTAATAGATTGAGAGCAATCTCTCTGATTTAAAGTGTTTATGGTTTATGTAAAGCCTATATGTCATTAATGTATTTTTAAATATATTATACTGTACAGTGAAGTTAGTACAGGTGTTCCTCTGCAAAGATAATTTTGCTCTAGAATATGGAAGATATATATTGGAAATGGCTTTGTTCAACAGAAAAAGAGATTTTACATGGTTTTGGTAGCTTCCTACTTTTTACATATATTCTGTGTAGGTAGGTGAGCTACAGCTGAGCTGAGCTGGCTTCACATACACTAGCCAGCAGCAGTAAGGAATGTGAGACCCAGCCTAGCAGCACATGAGGCTGGATCGAGGCTGGAAGTGGTACAGCAGTGCAAATAGCTTTTGTGCCAGTAAGTATGCTGGTAAAATGCTGTACTGTACATCTTTATCTATTCAAATCTACATCGCCTCAAGGAGATCTGCACTGGACTCCAGTCCTCAAAGCTGACATATCCTTACAGAACACAGAGATAATTAAATCTGCTCTCCCACTGCTTGTAAAAGAAATGTGAAAAAGGCCTTATACACGCAGTATGAAAACACAGGAACACAGCAAAGAAAATGGGTTGAGTAGAGAGAGAAAAATGAAAATTACACCTGCTAATGGAGAACAATCTACAAGCACTGAATGTATAATCAAAATAAATAAACTAATCAAACTAAATAAATGTAATAAGCAATTTTTAGAAAGTTTTGTGTGAAAATCCAGATATAGCCTATCTTTTCCCAGTGGATCTTCATTTGCAAGTTAGATGTTTACTGTTCCCTGGGGGTTTCTTTTCCCCCATAATTATCATATTGGATTAAATATTATCATCTTAAGATACAATGCCAAAGTACAGCACTTAAGTACTTGATAGTGCATTCTATGTATCTTCAAATAACATGGCAATGACAATTGCACTGAAAGTAGAGCAGAAATACTAAAATGCTACCTATTTCTATAAAGAATGCTCAACTTGCAACTACACAAATGAATATAATTTCCATTATGCAAAAATATGTAGTTGGACGTCACAGAGTCTTTGTGTATACATACACACGTGCAAAGAAGAATAACAATTAGAAATGCTGACATTTTTCTTTCATTCCAACCTTTTAGTACTTTTCCATTGATGCATTCTAAAAAAATGGGCATAATTTGTGAGAATCTCAGTGAGAAGTTCTCCTAGGGCTTTTGAAATGAAGTGTGATGCATACCCTTTAGGCTATATTTTCCTTTGAAAAGTTCTATTACATCGAAGTTTTTGCTTCTAAACAAGATTGATATGCTCTGATAAATTACACATAATACAAGATGGTCATTAGCTTCTAGCATTTTTATTTCAATATTTAAGACAGAAAGGAAGATGTTCAACTTTGTTAACACCAATTTTGGCTACAGTTTACTAATCTGCATTAGTTAAACTTTTTCAAAGAAAATTAGAAAAGCAGCATCAAACAAATGTTCCTTTTTTTTTTAAAAATTTACCAAATGCTATTTTTTCTCTGATGTAGAAAAAAGTGAGCCAGATTTATCTCTACTTTTGTTTTACTGAAACCAAAGGAAATTACATCACAGCTGAATTGAGCTCAGATTGATTGAATGTGTAACACAACATAGCATCCATGCACACCTTAATGTGTACACTGAAAACTGATTGTTCTACTTCTGTGCCAGATTATGGAGCTGACACTGATGTAGTCATAACAAAAAAAAAAAAAAAAAAGGCTATGAAAGAGAAAATCCGCTGCAGGACTAGGTCTGGAATACATGACCTAATTTAAAGCAGAAATCTCATTGATTTCAGCCTCACGGCCCAAAGGCAAAAGGTCCAGCGCTGTTGCCAGTGAAGCCAGTGGTAAAACTCCTACTGGATGCAATGTGAGTTGGTTGGTTTTTATACCAGGTTTGCATCATAAAGACATTGAGTGAAATGTCAGTCCTATCAGCATCAGCAGGATTTTTGCTGCTCACCAAGTGAGGACCAAGATTGCATTTCTTAAATTTGCAAAACTAAAGCCAAGTAATTGCTGGCACTGACTGCACCTGATATTTTGCAGAATTCTTTTCTTACTCTTAAAAATTTTACTATCTGTCAATGTTACTACAACTTACTTCCCAACAGAACTAGGGAAGGAATTGTCTGCCTGTACCGGTGAGGCTGCATCTCAAATACTGTGTTCAGTTTTGGGCCCCTCACTACAAGAAAGATATTGAGTTGCTGGAGCATGTCCAGAGAAGGGCAACAAAGCTGGTGAAGCGTCTAGAGAACAAGTCTTATGAGGAGTGGCTGAGGGAACTGGGGGGGTTTAGTCTGGAGAAGAGGAGGCTGAGGGGAGACCTTGTTGCTCTCTACAGCTACCTGAAAGGAGGCTGTAGGGAGGTGTAAGAGACTAGACTGGGGAGCTTTTGTCCTAGAAGATTGCTTGGGCGAGAAACAGACCTGTGGATTTCTTGTCTAGGTGAAAAGTTGTAAATTTCTGCTAAGCAGCTGCAAGGCCACAGAAATCAGGAATGTGGAGGCATGCCGTCACCCTGGAAGCAACCACCGTTATCAGAAACTGCACCCCTTGAGCAGAGATAAAAGGACTGTTGAGACAGACCCTGGTGCAATCACCCACCACCAAACCACTGAGAGGCTTGGACCCCCAGGACACTGCAGATCCGTGGTGGTGACTATTCTTGCAACTCTATTCTGACTGCTTGCTTGATTTCTGCCCTCTTATTCTACCCTATCCTATTGCTATTATTTCTGTTTGCTTTTTGGTAATAAAAGTTGTTCCGGACATATGGCATTTGACCTCATTTGTGTCTTAATCTTGCTCTTGGGATCGTATCGAACCTCCCTCCCAACACTGCATCGGGACGTGAGGTGAGCGTCAGTCTCTTTTCCCAAGTAACAAGCGATAGGACAAAAAGAAATGGCCTCAAGCTGCACCAGGGGAGGTTTAGATTAGATACTAGGAAAAATTTCTTCACTCTAAGTGTTGTCAAGCATTGGAACAGGCTGCCAAGGGAAGTGGTTGAGTCACCATCCTTGGAGGTATTTGAAAGATGTGTAGATGTGGTGCTTAGGGATGTGATTTAGTGGTGGACTTGGCAGTGTTAGGTTAACGGTTGGACTTGATGATCTTAAAGGTCTTTTCCAACCTAAATTATTCTATTACTTGTTTTTACTTAATTTTTCTGTATTTATTTTTCTCTCTAAACCTTTTCTGGTCTCTTTTATAACACAACTTCTTTTCTCAACCCCTCTCACTCCAAGCAGTGTGATTTTGGAGTCACACAAGGAGCACAGATAGATTTATAGTTCAGGGGATTTAGGAAACTGAAAAACTTTGGGAAAAACTGTTTATATTTAATTGTTCAGAGGATAAAACAAAATCAGAACATTATTTAGATGTGTCAAAATAGTAAGGAAGTAGTAGTTAACTATAGTAATAGTTAGCAATATGTATAAATCTTAGCTCCTCTGTTGGTACTTTCTGTCCTTAGGTATCAGTAGTCTATTTCCTTAATGTCTTGTTCATTTCTACACCAGTGATAAAATTAGACCAAGTCTATTATTTAAGGATCCCTCCATAGGTGTTAGAGAAGAATAAAGATACATTTGTAATAGAGGCCAATCTTTGCTTCCAAAAAACCTACCATATTTCCACTATGAATATCCATGGTGTCATGAAATGACTTGGT
>WEKW01004717.1:1529-19642 GCA_013389905.1 Sula dactylatra | reverse complement strand
ACATGGAAGAACATTCAGTAATGAGACAAGAAACCAAAACATACAGTCATAGGATAATGGAGGATGATCAAAGCTTAACATTTGATGATTCCTTAGTAATTGTGTAGAATGTTTATAACCTGTCTCCTTTTTAAGAATCTGGGGGGGGCGGGNTGCCAGTAATAGCCATTTTCTTACATCTTCCTTGCCTCATGTTGACATTCTTTAGGAAAAATGGAAATTAAAAATCTTAAGTTTTACAAGGATTTTAAAACCTTTTCTTAAATGTTACAATTCACATAGAAATGTCTGGTTATCGGAAGACCAAGAAACAGTCAGAAAGATGCCATGTTACCCTCAATTCTCACTACTATGATGAGTTTCCTGGCATAAGTAGATTTTTATTGTAATTCCAATTTAACAATTTTCAAATAACATGAAAACAGCATTTAAACTTTACCCACATGTCATCCCCTTGTACCTCAGATATCTACCTAAAGCAGCAGAGAACAGGGTATAATACAATCTGGGTAGGAGAGAGAGGAATTACAGCTGTGCAATGAAGGAATAAGAACAAAAGAAAATTTTGAACAAATTAGGATCTGCCAATATTAAAATAATTCTTGTTTCACATCTAAGAAAAGAGAAAGCAGAAGGAAACCCCAGAAAAGCCTTTCTAGATGGAGAAAAAGCGAGTGTCAGCACAATAAGTGCAACCATCAGCCTGGCATTCCAAGCTATTCTTTTCTCACCAAACCTTAGATAAGCAACTCCTGTGCAGTTTATTTCTACAAGCAAAAAGGAACCATTGCTACTTTAACTATCTGAGGTCATCTATAATATATGTTTCCCTGGCATACCAAGTAGGCAGGACTAAAATCTCTGCTTACTTGGAGATTAACTCTTGAATTGCAATTTGTGATTCAACACGAACAGACATTTTATGGCCTACAGCTGGTATTTTTATGTGGAATAACGCATGTATTAGAGGTTTAAGTTCTTTATTAATGTAAAAGAGGATTAAAACATTTGCAGGTGAACAATGTCTTTAAAAGATGTTGAGGTAGGAAAATGATCAAATACCAGGCAAGATATTTATGCCTAGTGAATATTTTATATCAGTGTTTTAATACTTCTGCAAAGCAATAAATCTGGAAATAGTGAAGTAATTCTTAACTTGAGTAGACTAGAAAAAAGCAATTTTATTCTAGATCCCAGCCCAACACCTAATGTCAATGAACCTACACAGTTTGAACACTACGTCCAGTCCTGAGTGAAAACAGACAGTAATAGCCTGTAATTCATCCCTAATGTAAGTGCTGAAATCACTGGAAGCACGCCTGCTTACATTAGATTGGAATTTTTTTTTTTTTAGCTACTATGCCTTAAAGTATTTATTATCAACTACATAAAATACTCTGTTTAAGAACATATGGCTTGGCAAAACATCACCCTTTGCTTTAATGTTTCTGGAGTTTGTGTTAAACAGTCTTTATAAACTGTTGAAGGAAGAAAATAGCTGAAGAGTAAAATCACAAGAACAGTTTGAGATATGAAAGCATTCTCACAAGGGACTTGTTTTTAAAGGCAGTCAGAGTACTATTAAAAAGAGTGGTAATAGAAGCAACAGCAAGTCAAGCGTATACATACCACTTAGCGTCTGCCTGGGTAGCTCACAGTCTTCCACTCCCAGAATTAGTGAATTTTTTGCTTTGATGACTCTTTCAGTCTTTGTGGCAAAGCTGCCCCTGCATGGACACATCTTCATTGTGTTTTTCATCCTTGCAGATGTAAGTTGTTAAGTGTTGGGAAGACATTTGTAAACAATTTCATTTTTAAAGTACAAGTAATGAATCTGAATGCCAACTTCTGTTAAAGCAGTTATTTGATAAGCTTGAAGTGAGATTCAGAGGGACAGAAGAAAGGACACAGTCACTGGAAGGATATAATTTAGTGCTTAGAAAGGAACTTAGAAGCAAATCACAGCTATAATTCAGGCTAATGTTTCATATCATTTTAAAAGGGAGTCATTAGAAAATGCTTTGAAGCATAAGAATGTCTGCCCATCGGGCTTCCAGACTGGTCTAGGAAGGGAAGATCTCAAACAGTTTAATAGAAAGTTATGTAAAGATCCAGACTTCAAGATAAAAATAGACAATGTGCTACGCAGAAAATTATCATCATTTCTGGTGCCCTTGGGTTTTGCCCTGCAAGTGCTTACTCACTTAAAAAAACCCTAATATTTCCAAATGCCACTTACTTTCTAATTAGAGTATTATTACTTACATGAGTAAGCATTTGCAAGATAAGTGCTTTTGCAAGCAGTCTGAGAGAGGCCACCAAGTGAATGAGCACTGGAATGGAATGATCCATTTAGCTACCCAGGGAGCCCAGGTATACCTGAGTCCTGCCCTACAGGCAATAAACTACCTTTCTGTGAGTAAGCAGGACTTGTAATCAGCAAAGGTCCTTACATGAGAACTACATTTACTTCTGCAATTACTATAAACCAAAATAAATAAATAGCAAGCCATAGGTGTCTGACAGCACTTTGGGGATCAGAAGGTCTCAGGTAGTTAAACACAAGTAAAGTTGTGGATTCAACTGCAGTTTGGATTTGGGAGCTGCAAAGAAGCCCTCATATAAAGGGAAAGGTGTACTGTATCAAGTGACACCCCAAGAGAAGGAAGGCTGTAGCCTCTTCACCTTCCAGTAAATCCACATCTGCCTCCAACAGTCCTATGTCTTTATTGTGCTCAAAAATAATTTGGATGAAAAGCAGTAGCAGAAGAAAATATCCTCCTGGATTGATCATCAAGAATTTAAAGGCGGCTATTTAAAAATTTGGAATTTACTACCAAATAGACATATATGCCCTGAGAAACCAGAGGGTTAACAGAAACAACAAAAGATGTTAATGTTCCAGTGATGTTAAATTTATTAGATGGCCAGCATGGCTGTATTCCTGAGATACAAGAAATTTTTGCATCAATTCAGTTGCCTATACAAGCATCTAGTGCCATTTGAGACCTCTGTTATTAAAAGACATCTGCACAGTGATGGCAAAGATGAACCAAGGCCAATGGGAGTCCACACTGCTGGGACAAGCAGCTGGAGGACAGGGGATGCTGCAAAGAATATCAAACAGCACCAGATGTCTACATTTAGGAGACTGAATCAAGACATCTATAACCTGAAGTGATTCCATAGCAGCTGCCTGATATACTAAACCCCTCTATGAAAGACATATCACTGATCAAGCCCTGTGAATTGGGAAGGTCAAGCATGAGGCTACCTATTCACAGCCTTGCTTAGAAATAAACAGATAGGTACTGGTTAAAGAAGAGACAGACTCCAGTGAAGTGGATGAGTGGATGGGACCAGGTTTTTTCCTGTGCCTGGGTGCAAGCACACTGACTGCTTGGTATACAAGTTGTTGATGTTAATTCTTTTTTTCAAAAGACACACATAAAAGCTGTTGCTTTGGGTCCAGCAGCTTCCACTGCACTTCAGCAAGTGCAAGCCAGCGTCTGCTCAGGTCTTTGGATGGAATTGTAAAGCACTTTAATTTCACATGGATTTTAACCCAAAATCATGAAGCCTGGCATTTCACAGAATCAAAAAACCACAGAATGGTTGAGGTTGGAAGGGTCCTCTGGAGGTCATCTTGCTCAAACCCCCTGCTCAAGCAGGGACACCTAGAGCAGGTAGCGCAGGACCCTGACCAGAGGGCTTTTGAGCATCTGTAAGGATGAAGACTCCACAACCTTCCTGGGCAGTCTGCGCCAGTGCTCCATCACCCTCAGAGTGAAAAAGTGTTTCCTGGTGTTCAGAGGGAGCCTCCTGTGTTTCAGTTTGTGCCCACTGCCTCTGGTTCTGTCACTGGGCGCCACTGAAAAAAGCCTGGCTCTGTCCTCTTTGCACCCTACCTTCAGGTATTTATACACATTGATAAGATCCTCCTGAGCCTCTTCTTCTCCAGGCTGAACAGCCCCAGCTGTATCAGGCTTTCCTCATAGTAGAGAAGCTCCAGTACCTTCATTATCTTAGTGATGCTTTGCTGGATTTTCTCCATCTCTCTCTCTTATACTGGGAAGCCCAGAAATGGATCCAGCACTGCAGATGTGGCTTCACCAGTGCTGAGAAGAGGGTAACGGTACTATACTTGAAGATACCCTAAAATACACACCCAGTAGAAAAGGTGGGATTTTTTCCACAATTTGCAGCTCTGTAGATGGGAAATTTTTCAGCACTATCTATAAACTAACAGGAAAGAGGAGAGTCTGTCACGTTATAAAATTGCTGGCATGTAATAAAAAAACTCAAGACAGACAAACAAAACTATGAAAAAAGGAAGTTGCTTAGTGTTGATCTCTGCTAGTTGACACACATTTTTATACGTAGTTTCTTATACAGAGCTGAAGTATCCACCCAAAAACCTCTGTACATTCAAAAGGAGTGTCAACGCTTATCTGCAGAGAAACCAATAGACATAGCACAAGCTAAATAAAGTTATAAAAAACAGTTAATCTTAATTCATGCAGGAGCAAATTATTTTGTCACTATATTGTCATAAAGTAGTTCCTTCCACAACATAGACACACTAGCTCCATCATTTGTTATCCGATCACAGCAAAACTCCCCAAAGCATGAGGTAGTGTGCCTTAGATGGACCCTCTCATACAATGTTAACATATTTTAAAAAATCAGCTCAAATTAACCTATAATTTCCTGAAATTTATTTATAAATTCCTGTTGAAGCCAGGGAAGAATGATAGCCACATTATGACAGAGTTACTGAACTCATTATGATGATTATTCTAACAAATATGCAAGAAAATTCTCAAAGCACACACAGTGGTACACACTGAGTACCCAAGTTTAGACACAAAATGAGGAATTTCAGAAGCCAAATGCAGAAACAATGCCACTTTGAAGAATTTTTCTCTATATTGGATACAGAAGTGACTTGTGAATTCAAGCAGCCAGGAAGAGACACCAAGTCTCATTTCTCCTTCAGAATATAGCTTTCCAAAATTTTTCTACTTTCTAGTTCCTCATGTTGCATTCTCTCCTTATCTCATACACCTGAAAATGCCATCCCCTATTTGATCCATTTAGGATCTTTAATTCAGATAATAGGCGCCTTTGCAATTTTCTAGATCTATTCTTGTTGAAGCAGCATATGAGTCATGTAAGTGGAAAGTCCTAGACGTGATCCCTCAGGAGTTTATCTCAGTCCTCTGCTACTATGGAAAGCTCAGAGACATTGATTTTACAGCTGAAAAAGGAACATTACTTGCCCTCTATGGAAAATAAATGACATTCCAAACACCTGACCAGCTTTTATTGAGACTGATTCCTACTGAGGAAGGTTTTCACAAGTTCAATCAATATTCATCCTATGGCTTAGTAAGCATCTCTTACAAGTAACAGGTTGACTGGGAGAGCTTCAGCCAGTTGCTGGCTCCCACTCACCACCTCAGATACATAAAAAGTCTCACTTTGGCAGTACCAAGGGTTTGAGGAGAACCCCAGATGCCACATCTAACATGAGCCAGAGCTGTCATGCTCTACACAGCTAAGGTGGTGTGTGATATCTCTCAGCCCTTCAAACCATACCCATATCCCCCAAACCTGAAATGATGCAGGGGAAGAGTTCAAGCCATTCTGCTGACACCAGTGCTGTATTAATCCCACATAGCTTCTACTTGAACTGCATGTAGGGGAAAGATGCAAGTTCCAGCTTGGAATCATAAATCATTTAGGTTGGAAAAGACCTTTAAGATCATCAAGTCCAACCGTTAACCTAGCACTGCTAAGTCCACCACTAAATCACATCCCTAAGCACCACATCTACACATCTTTCAAATACCTCCAAGGATGGTGACTCAACCACTTCCCTTGGCAGCCTGTTCCAATGCTTGACAACACTTAGAGTGAAGAAATTTTTCCTAGTATCCAATCTAAACCTCCCCTGGTGCAGCCTGAGGCCATTTCCTTTTGTCCTATCGCTTGTTACTTGGGAAAAGAGACTGACACTCACCTTGTTACAACATCCTTTCAGGTAGTTGTGGACAGTGATAAGGTCTCCCCTCAGCCTCCTCTTCTCCAGACTAAACAACCCCAGTTCCCTCAGCTGCTCGTCATAAGACTTGTTCTCTTTGGGCCCGGCCATCCAGCCAGTTTTTTACCCAGTGAAGAGTACATCTGCCCAAGTCATGAGTAGCCAGTTTCTCCAGGAAAATGATGTAGGAGACAATGTCAAAGGCTATTACATCTAGGTAGACAATATCCACAGCCCTTCCTTCATCTACTAAGCTGGTAGCTTGTGGGTGGCCTGTGGCCAAGTGGTCATAGGTGGACCACTAAGCAAGGTGGACCTTGTCATAGAAGGAAATCAGGCTGGTCAAGCAGTACCTGCCTTTTCTAAACCCATGCTGACTGGGCCTCATCACCTGGTTGTCCTGCACATGCCATGTGAGGGCACTCAAGATGATCTGCTCCGTAACCTTCCCTGGCACTGAGGTCAGACTGTCGGGCCTGTAGTTCCCTGGATCATCCTTCCAGCCCTTCCTGTAGATGGGCATCACATTTGCTAACCTCCAGTCAACTGGGACCTCCCCATTTAGCCAGGACTGGTGGTAAAGGATTGAAACTTGTTTGATGCGTAAAGATTGATACCACTGCAAGTTTCAAAGTCCAGAGGGAAATGGGTATGCTGCGAGCTGGTGAAGTTCTTGAAAGTTAAACTCACTAAAACAAGACTGTGGAGAGGTAAGAGTAAAGACAGATCCATGCTTGGTTTTTTTTTAAATAAAACCATAGCTGAGCTCAACCAAAAACATCCTTTTCTCATTCTGTGCTGGAAGCAAGACCACAAGAGCAATGCTTTTCATCAAAATTTCTTAACTCATTATTATTCTGCTCACATAGTTATAAGTAAATAGCCACACTTGTTCAAAAAGTATGACTGCTTATCCACTCTGTTAAGCAGAGTATCTTAATAAGCAGCTAGCAGACTGTCTTTTTTAATAAAATGTGAACCGGGAGATTGGAAGGCATTTTTTAACAAAATTCATGTGATTAACATGCAAAATCCTCTATGAGCTCAGAGAAATCAATGGATTCAAACTAGATCTGGATTTGTCCCACTGCTATCATTTGCAGTGATAATTAACATATTTGCAAGGCTGGCTCCAATTCCCCAGCTGACATCAATTATATCAATAGATTCCTGAGGATTAATTCTCTACAATAAATAGAAAAATGAAAATACAGTTGCCAATATATAAAGGTGCTCACTAAAAGGTTTCCAGGATATATCGTTCTCCAATGTTGTATAACTAGCCTACTTTGTTAATCTATGACACCAGAGTTAGCTTGCTGCTGAGCTAATACAGATGTAAAAGAACCAAATCTCTATAAATACAGGAGATGCTACAGCTTCAGCAAAGAAAATTGATCTATTAAGAAGGCTTTTTTGAGATGACTTTCAACAGGCCTTGGGGGCTGCTAAGTCTGGCAAAAATGAACATGTCAGGTTTCATTGAAAATCACTGCCTGGCTAAAATGGGATTTTGAGAGATGAGCCACCTGCTTTATTAATAACAACATCACAAGATTTTTTTGTTTGTTTGTTTTATAGACACAAAACTGTGTTCTACAGATCATTTTAAAATGTGAACAAATGTTTAAAAACAACTAGAGTTATTTTTCAAGGATCTTCCCCCTCCTTGTCATCATAAGCCTCATAAATATAAGACTTCTGCAGCAAAGATTTCCCCTTCCTTCTGTTTTGGCTCCAGGGAACATCCATAGAAAAATAAAACTAAATCTACAATGTGAGGGAATCAAAACTGTAAAATGTGAGCAGCTTTACTGGAGAGACCGCTGAAAGACTAGGCACAAATCTCACTGGGGGAAAGACGACAGGTACATGAACTTATCTACAGATCATTTTAAAACCCAGAAAAGGCACAGCACAGTGTAGAGGCAGGTGGCAGAGGTCTATAGGCTAAAAGGTCACCATTGTAACGTATATGACACCTGGTAACCTGCACTCCAGTCCTACTGTCCATTGGAGCCCACTGGGTCAGTGGCTGGGTACGGTTAATCACAGGGAGGTCTACGCTGTTTCAATACAGCACATAGCATTTCTTGTCATTTTTGAGACTTCTGTCCTGAACCCACTAGACACCGAGCAATCAGACTTGGTAGAGCAAACCATTCACCCACCATTCAAAACAGTTCCTTCTCAGTTGGACCACAACAGTTATTTACAATAGTGATAGCTTCAGACTGGGAAAGGGAGGAATATATCTTATGTTCAATTGAGATGTGGTGGGGCAATTCACAGGCAGATGTCACAGAAGTAATACAGAATGTACGGGGAGTCAGGAAACTCAAAGTCAATGTTCCCATTCCTACATTTTGTTGTCTAAAACTGTTGAAAACATATTTGAAATCTGCATTAATGTGACTATTAGCTGCGGCACAACTCATAGGACGGAGCAGGATAGTTTTGAGAAAAAGTATGATGGCTAACCTTGCTTCCCCTGTTGCTGTTTGGATCAGTTAGTTCTTGTGCTTGACTACTGCTCATAGCAGGTTTTTTGCCCATTCATGAAATTAAAAAAAATTTAAAAACCATTTCTTTTACCTCTTTAAAATGTGTAAAACCCAGCAAACTAGTATTTCTGGCTACTCCTTTCTTAGCATAATAACGGACCATTAGAACAGCACTATGTTCTATCTACTTTTTCCAATCACTTCTTACTTTTCAATTTCTAAACCATCAAAAATACTAATCACTTTATAAAACATTTCTTTGTAATTCACACTTCTGCATGTATATATATAACCACTGTACTGAAGTCAGTATTGAAGAAAATAATCTGACAGTCAAAAAGAAGGCTACAACTCAAGAAAGAAATATGGGAAAAAGCAGTGCAATACAAGATTTTCCGTATTAGTCTGCTTTACCAGCATAGAAATAAGATATGCTCCCAGAGTGACATTCATTCATCCATCTGCCCTTCAGAATACAAATATTAGATAACAACATCTTTATTCTGTTTGTCCAAAAGAGTCATCTCAACCTCTGGAGTTCATATAATATTGTGAATAAGACACAGGGCAGTCATCACCCAGAACACTGTGTTTTATAAAAAGCATTGGTTTTTTGGTTGTGCAGGAGGTACATCCAAATTGATCAAATTGCACTCAGCTAAATTGTTAGAGTTTAGCAGAAGATGAATAATCTTATCATCTTTAGAACACACTGCAGCAATGCATTACAGTAGTTTGGGTTTTCACTTCAGCCAGTACTGACTGCCAGCAGTGGCACTAATGAATTGAAGTCCAGCAGCATTTTAATTGACAATGTCAGCTCAGTAGAAACTGCATGGATGTAGAATTGCTTTATAAATTTGATGTGTGGTTTGAGCAGTGGTGGGGATGTTTATTCTTGTTTGGATATTGCTAATTTTTCAGAATTGCTTTACAAAGACAGAAAGATTCCTGTGAAGCTTGTTTAGAGCTGAGGTAGATTTCAAACACCTCCTGTTTACCTCTCATCATCCCTGCACCCAGCTCCTTTGCAGCAGATCAGAGTGGCTGCTTTCCAGATGGCATATCCTGCAGCTAAATCTCCTGCCTCTTTCATGGAAAAATAAAAATTTTAATAAATCTGAACCTCATAAAAATGCTCTGTGGAGAGATTTGTGTTTCTGCTTACCGATATCACAAGCTATTGTAAAATTAAAGCCATCCAGCCTTTCAATTACTGTTAAGCCTATGTTAGTTCAGGAGGTAAAACAAGCTAGGTGATGACTCAGCATGAGTAAGCAACAGATGAGACTGAAGCTGGGATGAAGGACCTTTTCTCTGTAATTCCCACTTTGTACAATAGTACTGAGACCACACAACAAGCATCTTGGCAACACAGCCCACTCAAGTTGTTTACAGTCTTTGCCTCTGTCTCCTTTTATCATTCCTGTCTTAACCGGATTTCTTCTTTTGCCTGAAAAATCTGCATCTGTCCTGGGCTTGTTTCCCATCTCTCCGGCCTTAAGCCCTACTTTCTGGTCCTCTCTCACATTTCCCTGTTGATTCTTAGTTCCAGCTGCTTCCTTGGGCTGCTCTGTCCTTGACTATGATTTCCTACTGCATGATTTCCCTGCCCCACTTCTTTTTCCTGTACACAAAAATAAGAAGGTTGTTTTGTCCACTGTCAGCAATTAATGCATCTGAAACCTCACGCTACCATCTTACCTAACTTAGCAACAGACATCCTAAGCATTATGTGGTCTACTGGTTTAATTCACAGACCACTAACACGGTCTGGCAACCACAGTTTGTGAACCTATGGTGTTGACACTTAACCAAGTTCATCAGCAATCAAAAAAGAAGGAAAACCTTCCTTTAACTGTCTTTAGTTGACTGATCCCCAAGGTGGAGACTGCTTTTGGAACCACATGCTTTCCCACAACTACTTGTTCCATTAACAGTGCCAATACATCATAGGGACTGATGTTACGTAACAAAAAAACAGAGGTCTGTCCATACAGGGACAATGTATCAGGGGAACAAATATGTTTCAGGTTTCTTCATTTAAAAGGTTCCTGAAATACAGAAAAGCAACCAAGCAAATACTCAAAACTAAACATGGGTCTCTCTTTAGCTGGCACATACCTAGTCTTGTTAATGACACCTGGACCTCTAACGGCTCCCAAGGCTGGCTGCACTTGCTACTCCATTTTTTTCTTTATTTCCTGCATGGCATTAATGTTACACTTCTTCCTGATTTCAGAAAGAAGGGTGTAAAACAAGATTTTCTATTGGAAATATCCATTTTATTATATTCCCCTGACACTAACAGACAGTTTACACAGACTTCAAAGGTCACTGATATTGCTATTCTTATTTATTAGTGGTCCACCATTACTAGTAAAAGTGCAGGAAAAAAACCCCAACAAACAAGATGTATTTTGCAGGCGTAATAATTTTCCACCACTTTTAATTTCAGTCACAGCTGTGTAATATACAACATACTAAGCTGAAAGTTAGGACAGAAGATTATGATATTCATCATCACGTAACTGAAAAGAACATACATGGTTGTAGGAAAAAAAATTTTGAATAGTCATAGACTATGTGTCCTGGTTTAAGCTGGGATAGAGTAAAAGTGAGAAAACTCGTGAGCTGGGATAAAGACAGTTTAATAGGTAAAACAAAAGCCACGTGCACAAGCAAAACAAAACATGGAATTCATTCACTCCTTCCCATCGGCAGGCAGGTGTTCAGCCATCCCCAGGAAGGCAGGGCTCCATCACACGTAACGGTTACTTGGGAAGTCAAACTCCATAACTTCAAATGTCCCCCCCTTCCTTCCTCTTCCCACAGCTTTATATACTGAGCATGACATCATACGGTATGGAATATCCCTTTGGTCAGTTGGGGTCAGCTGTCCCAGCTATGTCCCCTCCTGGCTTCTTGTGCACCCGGCAGAGCATGGGAAGCTGAAAAAGTCCTTGACTAGTGTAAGCACTACTTAGCAACAACTAAAACATCTCTGCATTATCAACACTGTTTCCAGCATAAATCCAAAATGTAGCCCCATGCTAGCTACTATGAAAAAGAAAATTAACTCTATCCCAGCTGAAACCAGGACAGTATGACAAGGAAAAAAGGTGTAACCAAATGTCATGAATTAAACATTGCATTTACATAAAACAAGACTGCAATCTTTTTTTTTTTTATTTGGTGCGAGTACCATCCTCAGATCAAGCACTTTCATTGTGCATGTGTCTGGCATTTTAACTGACGACACATTCCATTGAATTCTCTCTTCCTTATCTTTCTTTAATACCTCTCACGAGAAAATCTGTCTTAGCTGTTTGGAACATGCTATAGCCAAGACTCATGATTAAAACATGACACAACGTGTTTGGATCTCAGAAAGCCTCTGATGGAAGTCTGATACAACAAGTCTCTCTCATCCAAAAGGTGCTGCATTGCGCTATAACGGACATTGTATACAGGACCAATTAAAATGCGGTCAGGCTGACACTGTTCATAAATAAGTCTGCCTATGAAAAAATGGCCAATAATGGCTAGGAGGAGAGCCAGTTGATTTAACGAGTTCCTTATAAATGTCTTCATGTTTTGATGCCTTGTCCCTCTTCCCTTTGCTTCTGTATATGGATCTTTTTAAACCAAATCTCAGAGAACGTTTATTGCTTTATCACCCAAAAAGTAATTAACAATGAGCTATGTTTTTTCTTAATAGCAATCCTGTTTTCTCAGTTTCTTGGGAAAAATCAGAAGAAATGAGGCACTAGTAACAATCTAATGAAAGTAGGCAGTGGTATAGAGAACAAGGACCAATTTCACTAGGAATGTGATTATTGAAGATCTAGATGTACTTTGCAGTAAACGAACACAGAGTACCAGTAAGTACATGATAAAAATTAAACAAAAAGGATATAAAAGTAGGAGAATTTAAAATAAAGAATAGTAGCACTTGAAAGGAAAGGAATTAAGTGTTCTAGCACGAATAATTTGAATTTGTTTTTTTTTGTTTTTACCTTCAGGACAGATCTTTCTTCCTACTACATTCAAAGACTCCTAAACAAATTTGTCTCATCTTTTACTATTTAAATTAACTTTATGCTGTTAATTAAAGTGATGGGGGGTACTATCTGACAACCTACAGGCAAAAAGAACTATATACACAGTAATTACAGCATCTGGTTACTTCAAAAAATATCAAGGCAATGCAAGCAAACTGTTTCCAAGATGTTAATTAGTTTCCACATAAGATAAATGACTCATGATAGATTTAAAGACATACAATGTGGCTGAGAGGGGAATGGATCGACACATCATTTAGTTGTGGAAGATATGAAACTAACTCAGACACTCTACATCCTCCTTTGAAGAAGACCAATGCAGTAAGCTGTGCCATGTGCATAAACTTATGAGCTTGAAAAAGATAGTAACAATGGTATTTTAAATTTACAAAAAATACATTGAGGGAAAAAACCCACAAAAAAAACCCCAACAGCTGTATCACATACTCATATGAAAAAGACCTCAGCTCCTGTGCTCAAAACATCCCATTTTAATAGTGGAAAAAAGTTGCGGTTGTGGCACAGTGAATGCTCATCTAATTCAGACATCATGGTAAAGCTAAATCCAATGTAGTATCAAAGATCGGCACACAACAACTGAGGCCATTTTGTGGGAGCACGGGAACTACAGCAATCACTGACGAGTATCCTAGTTAGACAATCTAAAAATTATAATGAAGGCTGATGTGATGGGATTGCCTCGTACAAGTGTATTGTTTTCTGCAAGTCCCATCCCCTGAATAAACATGTTCAAGGAGACCTAGAAATTGAGGATTTCAATCAACTAGCATTACAGCAACAAAGCAATTGTAAAAACACACACTTCGAGAATACAAAGATAAATTAAGGCAGACACCAGGAAGATTCTTTTTATCAGGAAAAAAAAAAAAAAAAAGCAGCAACTTATCTGAATTATCACATTCTTCAGTACTCCTTGTCATAAAAATCTTTCAGACATTTGGGCATTTCTTGTGCAATGATAATTTCATTTTTCTGCCTAGACATATCCTGAATGCTTTGCTTAGTCTGATATGCATCCTGTTACTGTTTTGACTGCCTCCTCATGAACTTTGGAATTAGTATCAGGAAGGCTTGATTATTCATTCAGACTAACCCACTTGCTACTGCTGATGACAAACTATATGAGGGATTCTTCAGCAATACTTAAAGGATGTTAAAGGTGTGCAACAGGCTTGATTCTTAACTGCTATGTATTAATACAGCTACATCAAATTCTGTGAGGCTGCGTAAAACTATGATTGAAAATTGTATCGTTATAAATACCTGTGCAATGAGGATGAAGCTTAATAACTGCACCCTGCAGCAGTATGCATCTATGGTGGGAGAAAAATCTATGCTGTTTCTGAGTTAACTCATAAGGCTCTGTAGCCAGGCAGATTTTTGAAGAAATTAGATTAATTAGTTACTGGACCTCTGTTTCCAATTTCAAGGCCAACTGATGCAAAAAGTCTTAAGAATCTGAATTTTCTAAGGAGAAAGAGTTTCTGAATAATAGACTATATTTTGGCAAAGTTAATGGGAGAAAAATATTTTGCTTCAGCATGATTTATGGAAGTTTTTTTGACAAAAATCAATTTTTTGTTTTAAAATTCTGTTCAGAACTGTCTCTGCTTGACAGTTGCTAGCCTTGGCATTTCTCCAGCTGTCAAATATCACTAAAACTGAAACAATTGGCTTGGGGTTTGCTCCTTATATTTAATAAATGGCTTAAGAATTAATCAAACTTGCACTGAACCTGGAAGAAGGCATTATTTGCAAATAAAAAAACCCATTAAAAGCCATTTTTATTACATTATTGGCCTGCTTAGGAAGAAGTAGAGTTTGATTAACAAATAAGACCTCCAGAAGGGTTATGCCCCAGGGCACAGCTGCCTAGCATGGACAAGGAGTACCCATGGCACATCATCCTTTGAACAAGCACAGTCCAAGGATGTTACCTTCTACAACAGCCCTCTTATTTGACCCCTTCTGTACAATCATTTCATATACTTAGTCCTCAGGAGCACCTGAGACATAATCAAAAAGCAAGGCATAAGTAATTTAAACTGCTCTAGCACTCATTGACTTTCCCAAGGGCTCATCAACCCTTCTCCCTGCATCACATCCAGACTTCTATGTAATACACCTGCAGAAATATCCCCAACATGTGATAAGTGCTCATCCACCCACATAACTAAAAGAGTACATATGTTGAAACAGAATACGGAAGCTGTATGCCAGTCATGGGGTAGGGGTTGGCTGCAGCTCCATGATGGGCACTCTTTTTGTCATCTGGCAGAGCAAGGCTGAAGATGTATATCTCCTGTGTACCTCCTTATGAGACCTGGCATCCGTCTGCTTGAAAGGTCAGGCACTCATGCAGTACAGGATTCAAATAGAAATTTGCAGGTGGAATGAGAGAAGGCAGGCATTTTCTTCCACTTTCTTATTTTTTTGCCAGCTAAATCCTGCTCCTTGGTGTTAGGACTTTAGAGGAATTAGTATTTCATCTGCACTAGATGCACTTTATTAATAACAACACAGTTTAAGGTAAACCACCAAAATCAACGGAGTTAGGGTGGATTTATACCACTCAGTTTGCAAACAGAATCTAGTCCTTAGGTTGCTTACTGTACTATTTTTATACACTGACCTATTTCAGTAGTTATCTTTGGAGAGGAAGGTTTAAGTAGAGATCGTGGTAAAAAAATATGTCTCATTTATATACATTACACAAAATGTCATTTACTAAACAATCATGTATTTGTGTGTTTAATTGAATAAATGTTATGAAAAGGAATAGGAAAAAAGAGAATAAAGTTTAACAAGAAGTTTATCCAGTTATAGCCAGAGCTTTCAGAAGGGGTTTGAGAATTTTCTGTTGTATTCCGATTCAAGCTTGCTTTATCTACACGACTGCCTTCTAACTTAATCCCTGCTTTCTATTTTATTTGTAAGGTGAGAGGCTTCAGTTAACTTAGAATATGTATGTTCATACAAAACATTACAAAGAATTGTTCACATGTATGTCAAAATGTGTTGAATAAACCATTTTTAAAAATAAAAAGCTGAATCCATATAAAAAGGTGTACCTGCAGAAAGATCTAGTTCTTTATATGTAAGTAAACCAAAAGCATTAAAAAGAATTGAAAAGAAACTACAATAATCATACTGTTATAAATATTTCTAAACAAAAAACCTGTTTATTTAACCATTGTGAACGAAGTGAAATAACATTAAACACAAAAACACTTCAATATTCAACATAATCTGCATAACCAAGAGGGAAATCAAGTAGGATTTTGGTTTGGTTGCTCTGAAAATGCAGATTGCCTTCACACGTTGTGATATGTTACAGGAAAAAAAGTAGTGCGCACATTTCTGTCCTATTTTAAACAGGATCTATGAATAATCTCTGGACTCATCCATCCATGTCAGACCTAAATCTTGCAATTTCTTCCAAAATAGCCCAGGCCACACCAGCAAAGTCTCGAGGCCTGTAATTGCTTTAGTCCAGCTGCAGTTCTCCCCACTCAAGTCCTTCCACAGCCTTGTTAAGAGCACTGCCTCTCAGCACCTAGTTCTGATCAAGCTACCATTTCCAAAAGCAAATAAAGATGGTTTGGTTTTTTATGTCAACATTTATCCCATCTTCTTCCTCTCCACAATCTACGCTAGTATCTGATTTTGTCACCAGCCCTTTTGTGCCTCACGTCCACATACCTCTGGCAGGCTCTTTCCTGTTGTGTCTGCCATACTCTTCTTCAGAAAGAAGCACTAGCACATAAAAATCTTACTGATGCTCATATGCTCATTTTGCACATCACTGCATTCATTTTCTTACTGAGATTGAAACTCATTTTCATGAGTTTGAAGGAGAGCTCCATTTTTAAGTCTTTTACACAAAAACTCTGAAAGGTCTTTTTAATCTGCCTTCTTTCCTTCTCATAATAAACTCATATGAAAAATTCTCTTTGTTCTTTGCTAAGTGGTTTCTGCATTACAGTGAGGTATGTACAGTCAGAGCCTATATATTATTGGAAAACAATGGAATTAAAGTTTACAGAATATTGCTCAAGTTTCAGGATTTTATTATCTTTAAAAAGATAAGAAACAAAGATGGCCTGAAAAATATTATTTCGGTGTAAGGAAAAAAAGAAATACTTACAACAATGTATATACTTCAATTCCAGAAGGGTTCCTTTATAAAAAAAAAACAATTGAAAAATATATTTCTGTAAATGGGAAGCAAGGATTATCATCGTATTATGGATTGGCTTACTTAAAATTTATTCTGGTCCTTGCTGAAAATGTAAACGCAAATGGCAGACAATGATTGTTCTTTCAGACTGCCCCCTGGTTGTTGTTTTTTGAAGGGGGTGGTTGGAGAGAGGATTAATTCCATTTTTTAACCCACTGAACATGATAAATTGGACAGACACAATAAAACATATTTATCTGTTTGTAACTTCTCTCCTTTTGTTATTGAGAAAACATTGTGGAAAAAAAATCTCAGTTCTCAAAATATTTGTGTTGTGTGTATAGGTGAGATCTTTTTTACTACAGTTCTAGTCATGAAGAAAAATATAAGAGCCTCCATTCAGACTCAGTCTGATCCCTTTTGTAATGACTACTCTCTAATATTGTTTAATTGCCTGTGAAGATGCAAACAGGCCTAAAATCCATAATAATTAGCTTAAAATAATTGGCTGAGGTTCAGACAAATCATCTTTTATCAGCACTTCTGGTTACTTTGCACAGTTAAAAGGAGAAAACTAGGAGGGATAATTTGTAAATGCAGTGGAAAGGAAAAAAGAGTTTTGTTTACTAAGAATTTCTCTTTCCAGCACACCTTCTAGCTTGCTCTGTATGCTGCAGATGGTATTGATAAGGACATACAAGCCATATCCAGCATCTACATGTTGAAATTCATATTTGCAGGCTAGCTATAAGCCAAAATTTGCAAGAATATAAAGAAACTACTGAGAAAGACACAAGAAAGACGTGAAGAACCAGATCCCTCCTGCCTCTTTGCTTAGTGTCAGTTTGAAAGAGAAAAGATCCATAGCCTGCAAAATTCCCAATGTTTCTTTTAGGGCAATGAACCACTTACACTTCAGTTTGTGTTTAATAGGATTCTTCAAGTGATATCAGTGCATTTAGCATCACCAGTTGCTGCTACATTCCAGATGATAAACTAGCTAAAATGGGAACATGCTACTCTTTATCCATTCACCTGATCAGACACTTTTCAGGGTTTAAAATTGCTGCTGTTTTTACATTGCACCTGGAAATTAATATCAAACCAGTGACTTTGCTGCATGAAAATAGGTCACAGTGGAAGCATATACTATCTAGAAACNTATGGGAAAAAAAAAAAAAAAAAAAAAAAACCACAACAAGAAACCCCAACAAACTTCAGATAAAGCCTAGATAGTATTGGCTTTATTTCTGGTTGGACCTTTTTATGCTGTTATGTCCCCTCCAACCTGCCTTCAA
>WEKW01004716.1:179-31310 GCA_013389905.1 Sula dactylatra | reverse complement strand
GATTTTGGAGTTACAGTTATTATGTTAAGCTATTTTTTGGGAGCATTTTTTAGCAGTGCCAATACAGCAGCTCTGTGTGCCAGCCTTGTGTATATGATCAGTTTTTTACCCTACATAGTTTTGTTGGTCTTGCAGAACCAGCTGAGTTTCACCAACCAGATTATAATGGTAAATATTTATTTTCCCTTTTCTAATTTTTCTCTTCTAACCATGCTGTGGATTTCCATAGTTTTGAAACTTTAGACTATAATTAACTTATTTTTTCCCAGGTATCTGTTTGCTTTTTTGTTCCACTGGAAATAAGTCACATTAATAGCTATCCAACTAAGAAAATGTTTTGAAAGTAAAAAGGAATAAAAAATACATTTGCAGGGAAATTTTGTAAACCTACAGAAAATACAAAGAAGTTGCATTCCTCATGGTCATGAGTTCTTTTTGTGCTTTAGCCTCAAAATATTTGTAATATTGTACTTTCAAGCACATCTGATGACATGCCACTCCTGAAGGTCATTATTTGTTTGGAGGAAAACTAGTGAATGATTTTCTGTTGAGTACAATTGAGGATTAGATCAGAAATTTGTGTAGTGCTTATGTAGCTATACAGTCTGAGGTATATGTTTCTTTGGCATCAGTTCTTCCATGCCCTTTCCTGTTTTATGTATGCCATAGGCTGTTCTATGTCTTTGTACTGTCTTAACATACTATATCGCTGATTGGGACATCAAATATCACCATCATACAATGCAAACCATATTTATGTCTTTGTACTGTCTTAACATACTATATCGCTGATTGGGACATCAAATATCACCATCATACAATGCAAACCATATTTCACACATTGTGGTTTCATTCTTTCAAAATAACTCGCATACCAAATTAAGCTGGTGGAATAATTCATACGCTATTAAAAAAAAAGGACACTATTTCAGTGTTAGTCAGTCAGATAAAATATATTGGTTCTTTGCATACAAGTAAGCACAGAAGTAAGACTGCAGAATTTGGGCATGAATAGGCAGGGTGGAATTTTTTTTTTCTGTTGCTTTTTTCCCCCTCCTTTGGGCCATAGAGAGGGAAAAGTATGCATCAGAAAACTTGCACACTTTAAAATCAGTTATTTCAAAATAATTCTGCAGATATCCTTCATTTGCTAAAAATCAGAGGCAGCAGCATGTGAAAAAAGTAATAATTTTTGAAGACAGGGGAGAGACTGTCGAGTGAGATGGTGAAACCTTAGCGATGTAAGAGGCAGGGGCTCAGTTGACTGGAATTAGCATCAACTTCTCTGCGCAAAAATATAATCCATGCTATTAATGATTTTGACTTTTTTTCTAAGTACCTGCCTATGTCATACTTTCTTCAGACAGCTGGCAGGATGTGCTCTTTTTGTGTCAAATATTGCAGAAACCTTATTTAATTGCATTATTTTAAAATAGGTGATAAAATGAACTTATATTTCAGCTCACTTTTAAACTGCAGATCTTCATCACAGAGTAATTCTTATTAATTTTAGTAATGTTTTGGATCTCCCCGTCAGCCTTCATGAGCTTGCCAGTGTTTTTCCATTGATCATTAGTCACACTTCCTTGTTCTACTACATCGCTAACTTGCTCATTTTACATTTTGTACTTTCGTTCAAAAATGTTATTTTTTTTGCACAAAAATGCTGTCTCAGTGTATAGTACCCAGTGTGCATGTTCATTCTGCCTCTGTCTCTTCTTGAGTTCTGGTCTTACAGAAACGAGTCAGGCCACTGCTCTTACTACAGAAAGTATATTCCTTTGCATGCTTTTCCAGTGTTATACATTATATATTTTCAATATCTGGTATATTTATGATGATCTGTAACTTCTTATAAAGTTAAATAATGCTTTCCAATATTAATAACTAGGTCAGTGGAGCTTGTTAAGGTGGAGGAAATACTGCTGCAGTATGGGGGGGAATATTGCTAAAACATAAAAGGAAATAATGACCATTAACCTATGTGAAGCAAAGGTCTATTTATTTTGTGCTTGCTTTTAGTATTACAAGTTATTTTATTTCATGGAACTTGTTAACAACATGTTTTAGTTGATGTTCACATCCTGTTTCTCCTCTGGTGTTATAGTGTCTTCTGTCTACAACTGCATTTGGGCAAGGAGTGTTTTTTATTACATTCTTCGAAGGCCAAGAAATAGGTAAGCTTTCCAGTTAGAAGAAAAGCTTTGTAATTATTATTTTAAAAGCTACAGTTGGAGACGTTTTTCACTTTGTTCTGAAAAAAAATCTCTAATCGTGAGTTAACAGGATAGATCATAACAGGAGAAAAACCTTTTCAGTGCCCCTTGAAGACCAAGTTAAGCTTGTGCTGCTTTTTAACACTAAAGTGAGCTTAGCATTGCTTTATTTACAATACAGGTTGGAGGAAAATCTCTGCATCCCATTAGATGACAGAGTGAGTGTATTCAGCCAATTAAATTGTTCTAGAGATGCAAACCCAAACTTTATATTTAGTGAAATTCAGTAGAGCTACCAAAGGGTGAGCATCTAACTGAATATTTTTTCACTCATTGAATGTGTTATTTCTCTCAGTCCAGTAGAGGAAGCTTTGGCAAGGCACTTAAAGCAGTTTCTTGGAAGTCCACACTGATGTCAGTGGCAGCTCTAGCGCTTGCTTTCTGGTGAGGATATCAACAGGGAGTTTGTAGGCTTACGAAATGTTTGAGTTTGAAAGGGACCTCTGGAGGTCATCTAGTCCATGCCCGTTGCTCAAGCAGGGCCACCTAGAGCCTCTTCCCTAGGACTGCATCCAGATGACTTTAGGATATCTCCAAGGTTGGAGACTCCACAGCCTCCTTGGGCAACCTGTGCCAGTGCTCAGTCACCCTCACAGTGAAAAAGTGTTTCCTGATGTTCAGAGGGAACCTATTGTGTTTCAGTTTATGCCCATTGCCTCTTGTCCTGTCACTGAGAAGAGCCTCACTCTGTCTTCTTTGCACGTTCCTTTCAGGTATCTATATACATTCTTAAGATCTCCCTCAAGCCTTCTCTTCTCTAGGCTGAACAGTCCCAGCTCTCTTAGCCTTTCCTCATAGCAGAGATACTCCTGTCCCTTAATCATCTCTGTGGCCCTTCACTGGACTCTCTGCAGTACCTCCATGCCTCTCTTATATGGGGGAGCCCAGAAGTGGATGCAGTAGTCCAGGCATGGCCTCACCAGTGCTGAATAAAGGGGAAGGATCACCTCCCTTGACACATTGGCAATGCTTTGCCTAAGGCAGTCCAGGATATGATCAGCTTTCTTTGTGACAAGGGCACATTCCTCACTCATGTTCAGCTTGGTGTCCACCAGGACCCCCAGATCCTTTTCTGCAAAACTGCTACCCAGCTGGGTGTCCCCCAGCATATATTGGTACATGGGATTGTTCCTCAACAGGTGTAGCACTTTGCACTTCTTGTTAAACTTCATGAGGTTCCTGTCAGTCTGTTTCGCCAGTCTGTTCAGGTCTCCTTGGGTGGCAGCATGACCCTCTGGCATATCAGCCGCTCTGCCCAGTTTTGTGTCATCAGCAAACTTGCCAAGGATACACTCTGACCCATTATCCAGATCATTAATGAAGATGTTAAACAGCATCAGACTCAGTATTGGCCCTTGAGGTACACTGTTAGTCACTGGCTTTCAACTACATGCCACGGATCCACCACCCTCTGGGCCTGGCTGTTCAGCCAGTTTGCAATCCATCTCACTTTTTCTACTCCTCCAGCCCATACTTCTTTAGCTTCTTTAGGAGGATATTATGGGAGACCGTATCAGAAGCCTTACTGAAGTCCAGGTAGACAAGATCCACTAGTCTCCCCTCATCTACTAGGCCAGTCCTTTTCATGGTAGAAGTTTAATCAAGTTGGTCAAGCATGACTTCCTCTTGGTGATGTTATGCTGACTACTCCTGATGATATTCTTGTCCTTCATGTGCCTGGAAATGGTTTCCAGGATTAGCTGCTCCATCACCTTCCCAGGGATTGAGATGAGGCTGCCTGGCCTGTAGTTCCCTGAGTCCTCCTTCTTGAAGATAGGAGTGATATTTGCTTTCCTCCAGTCTTTGGGCACTTCTCCCACTTGCCATGATCAATCAAAGATTATTGAGAGTGGCTTTGCAATGACATCTGCCAGCTCCCTCAGTGCTTTTGGATGTATCATATCAGAGTCCATGGACTTATGTATGTGCAGTTTGTGTAAGTATTTCCTGATGTGATCCTCTTCCACCAAAGGTACATTATCCTTGCTCCAGACTTTTCCCTTCATCTCTGGAATTTCTGAAGACCAGACTTACTAGTATAGACTGAAGCAAAGGTGGCATTCACTACCTCAACCTTTTCCACATCTTGTGTAACCAGGTAGTCTGTTGCATTGAGCAATGGGCCCACATTTTCCCCAGGCTTGCTTTCATAGAATTGTAGAATGTCCTCATCTGGAAGGGCCCTGCAAGGATCATCAAGTCCAACTCCTGTCCCTGCATAGGACAACCCCAAAATTCACACCATGTGCCCAAATGTGTTGTCCAAATGCTTCTTAAATATTGTCAGGTTTGGCGCTCTGACTGCCTCCTCAGGGAGCCTATTCCAGTGCTCTACTACCCTCTGGGTGACGAACCTTCTCCTAATATCCAACCTAAACCTCCCCTGGCATATCTTCCTGCCATTCCCTCGGGTCCTATCATCGATTGCCAGAGAGAAGAGATCAGTGCCTGCCCCTCCTAGTCCCCCTGTGAGGAAGCTGTAGACCATGATGAGGTCTCCCCTCAATATCCTCTTCTCTAGGCTGAATAAACCAAGTGACTTTAGCCGCTCCTCATACGGTTTCCCCGATAAGCCCTTCACCAACTTTGTGGCCCTCCTCTGGACACTCTCTAGTAGGTTTATATCCTTGATGTACTGTGGCGCCCAAACTGCACACAGTACTCAAGGTGAGACCGCACCAGTGCAGAGTAGAGTGGGACAATCCCCTCCCTCGACCGGCTAGCAGTGCAGTGCTTGACGCACCCCTGGACAGAGATGGCCCTCTTGGTTGCCAGGGCACACTGTTGGCTCGTGTTCAACTTGCTGTGGACCAGATCCCTCTCCATGGGGCTGCTCTCCAACTTCTTATTCCCCAGTCTGTATGTACATCCAGGTTTGCCATGCCCCAGGTGCAAAAATCCAGCACTTGCTCTTGTTAAACTTCATATGGTTGGTGATTGTCCAGCTCTCTAATTTGTCTAGATCTCTCTGCAGGGCCTCTCTGCCCTTGAGAGTGTCAACAGCTACTCCCAGTTTTGTGTCATCAGCAAACTTAATTAGTATTCCTTCAAGTCCTGCATCCCGGTCATTTATAAAAAGATTAAAGAGTACTGGCCCCAAGATGGATCCCTGTGGAACCCCACTAGTGACTGGCCGCCAGCTCATTGTAACCCCACTTACTATAACCCTTTGAGCCCGACCCATCAGCCAATTGCTCACCCATTGCATTATGTGTTTATCCAACTGTATGCTGGACATTTTGTCCAGTAGGATACTGTGAGAGACGGTATCAAAAGCTTTACTGAAATCCAAAAAGATTATATTGACTGGCTTCCCTTGGTCAGCTAGATGGGTTATCTTGTCATAGAAAGAAATTAAGTTTGTTAAGCACGACTTTCCCCTCGTGAACCCATGCTAGCTGGGACCAATGACTGCATTGTCTTTCAAGTGTTTTTCAATAAGTCCCAGAATAATCACCATAATTTTGCCAGGCACAGAAGTGAGACTGACAGGCCTACAGTTACCGGGGTCATCCCTGTTGCCCTTCTTGAAGACTGGGACAACATTTGCCAGCTTCCAGTCAACTGGCACCTCTCCAGATTCCCAAGAGCTTTGAAAACTCATTGAGAGAGGTATTGCTATGACATCAGCCAGCTCTTTAAGTACGCTTGGATAAATCTCATTACTCCCCATCAACTTATAGGTTCCAAGAAGTCCTGCACAAGTTTGGGGTTGATTGGGAGTTTATCATGCCCACAGTCATGGTTCTCTAGCCCAGGGATCTGAGGGTTCCAGAGCACATCATCAGTGTTGAAGACCGAGGCGAAGAAAGCAGTAAACGTCTCTGCTTTGTTTGTGTCACTGTTTGTGGGGTGACCATGCTTATCAGGTAATGGGCCAATGTTATTTCTGGCCTGCCTTTTGCCATTAACAGATTTGAAAAAGCCCTTTTTATTGTCCCTCACAGTACTGGCCAGCTCCAACTCTAATTGAGCTTTGGCCGCATGTATTTCCTCCCTGCAGTAGTGGACAGCATCTCTGTAGTCCTCCCATGTCACCTGACCTTGCTTCCACTGGCCATATACTTTCTTTTTTCTCCTTATTTCTAGAAGACTATCCCTGGGCAACCAAGCCAGCCTTCTGTCTCGCCTGCTTGACTTCCTACACTTTGGAATCACCTGCTCCTGTGCTTTTAGGAGGTGGTACTTAAAAAGTGACCAGCACTGATGGACCCCAGCACCTCCAACAGCTTTTTCCCAGGGGGACCTTACTAAGTAGTTCCCTGAGCAACCTGAAGTCTGCTTTCCTCATATCCAGAGTTGAGGTCTTGCTAGCAGTTTTCCTCCTGTTACCATAGATTTTAAACTTGACTGCTTCATGGTCACTGTGGCCAAGGCGGCCACTGATTGCCACTTCACCCATGAGACCCTCTCTGTTAATAAGCAACAACTCAAGGAAGGCACCTTTCCTGGTTGGTTCCCTTATTACCTGTACCAAGAAGTTACCTGTGTACTTACAGAAGCCCTTCTTCTTGTCTTTGACATCCCTAGCCAGATTGAATTCTATTTGGGCTTTAGCTTTCACAGCTTAATCTCTGGATGCTCGAACAATGTTTCTGTGTTCCTCACAGGGTATTCTTCCTTGCTTCTACCGTCTGTATGCTTTCTTTTTGTGTTTGAATTTGCCCAGGAGCTCTTTGTTCATCCATGCAGGCTTCCTGGCATATTTACCTGATTTGCTATTCATTGGGTTGGACTACTCTTGAGCTTGGTAGATGTATCTGGGTTCACAGAGTGTATAACACAATGGAGATTTATAAGATCCATATTGTATGGAACAAGAACAGTTTAAGTTATTCACTCTCAACATAATGCTAAGGTGAATATTTAACTGTTATACATTGGAAAGCAAGAAAAAAATTGTATTTTGTACGTTTCTCCTGTGTGACCCTGTTCATACTCAGCCTGAGTAGCAACTTGCCTCTGCAAGCTTGGAGGCAGCTGGTGAAATCCCCACTGAGCTGCTTTGCAGGTGCAGAAATGCATGAGAACACCCTATTATATTTAAGCGTTAGGAAGAAAAAAATGTTTGGAAACTGGCTAGATATTCTAACAGATTGCTACATGTTTTAACATGGTGATCCGTACTATCTCTGAGCTAAGAGCCGCCCCTATTGACGCTGCACTTTTAGAAAAGAGGTTAATGTCTGGGCCTTTGATAAATGCCTACACAGGATATGCATTTATATATCTTTATATATAAAGGGATGTAATCCCTTTCTTTTTTTTACTATTGTGGCAAGATCGATATTGATGACAGTGGATGTTTCAGACCACTAGGAATTGAAAAAGTATCATAACGATGCAGAAGTTGGTAAGAGTGGAAGAGACAGTTGCAAAAAATATTACTTAAATTTCCCACTAGACGCTTCGTCAAAATGACTCATCTTTGCTGAAGAAAGGGCAAAATGTGCTTTGTGGAAAAACTGATTTTCCTGACAATCGTAGAAAAAGAATTGTAGAAACAATATCATGACCCACTGTACTGTAAACAAAGTAGCATTTTCAGAAAAAGATGCAATGCTTTTTGTAAATCTACAATTTGGTTACTTTTGTTTTCCATTTAGCAATATGGTAGCTTTCTGTAGTACTAGTGTTTTGCACCCTCTTTCTTCCTTTCACGTCTTCTGCAATATAATAATTTTATGAAACAAATATTCAGTGAGTTTCTTGTTCCAGTTTACCTCTGGATACAATCAGTGCACACAAATACTTGCTTCTTAGTTACAATTCACACATTTAAGTTTTCAGATTTAGCATTATAGAAATGACTTTAAACTTTGTGCAACCCATTTCTCTACAATATCAACACAATGGCATAAAGCCTGATTCATTGTAGAGGTCAGTGCCCCATTTTGTCAGTCATTGTTCTTTTTCTTTTGCCAAATTAAGGGCCAGCTAAAACTTTATAAACAGCCCTTTCTACAACAGCTTCTCTGCATTTTCCCAGCAGCGGTGTCACCTGCTGTTCTAAACAGAGGCTTGTAGAGGCATAGTGATTAATTTCTATTCATTAGGATTACTGTTATTAACTATGGTTTTTTTTGTGTCAGTGCTTAAATACCCAGAAGTGTGTGATGTTGATGTGTTTGTGATCTTTAATGCTGTACTGATTTAGCTTTGACCTTTTAAAAATCATTATTATTACTATTACTACCAGGAATTCAGTGGAGTAATGTGCACCAGTCAGTGGCACAAGGAGGATACATGACCTTTGGATGGATGTGCTGGATGATGTTCTTTGACTCCATTTTGTATTCTATAGGTGGCTGGTATTTCAGCAATATTATTCCTGGTAAAATCATGTAGCTGTTCTTATTTCATGTTTTTGAAGAAGTTACTGAAGTTAATGGAATGGATAGAATTGACTTTCCTCATTGTATGCAATGAAAACAAAAACATATCTTTTTCTGAGTTGAGGTTTTTGTGTGCAAAACTGCCTGATTGCCTTTAGGGACTGGGTAAGAAAGTCTTCCTGCATACATAACATTGAGTTGTGGACTAGAATTTGTAGCCAGGCATGAAATATCCTTTGTTTGTTTACGGGAATGACTAACATTTAAGGGAATTAGGAATTTGTTGGTACTGCACAGTAACAGAGCTCAGTCTAGTAGCAAAACTTCCTGTAAAAATGGTGAATCTTCTGAGTCAGTACTTGGGCTTGAAACCCATGAATAACAACATATTTTCAGATCACAAAGACCTCAGACTGCCTAGTAACTGTATCTTGCTCCCAGTCAGTCCACCACCTAATGCATAAAAGAAAACTAATTTACTTTCAAGTATAATTTCAGAAAGATGTGGGATTTTATTTTATTAACCAAGTTTTATGAATATTATTGAGTTGGTTGATGCATTTTTAATCATAGCCTAATGCTTCACTAGCTGTCTGAAATTTACCTTTTCTCTGATTTGCATATGTCATCTTTTCTTCCAGCTGCTCTTTATTTGTTTTAAAAATATAAAAATAAAAAATGAATTTTTCCTTGAAAGATAGGNNNTAGGGGAACATAAAACTGAATTTTACAAACTTTAGCTTAAATTGACACCTACCAGTCACTGTCAATGAAATGCAACTCCAAACACAGAGAGAGGGTGTTGTGTGATTGGTAAGCAAACCCTGGAAAGACTGGGCAATGCCAAAGTTTAGACTGTGTGCAGGAGCATATTTTTGCCCTTTCTGTTTGTGTGCTATAATAAAAGTTTCTTATGCTAGATAATTTGTTTAAGTTGTGCAGATAGTAATGGAAGAATAATCTTTAATGATTGGTGCAATGGATTATTGTTATAATAAAAAAAATAAAATGGCTGTTTGCCTTGGCAGGCCATTTGGTGCATTTTCTTTCCTCTAGTTTACAAGATTATGTTAGGCTGTGCATACATGCTGTTAAGTCTATGATTCTGTTACACTTTAAAGCTGATTTGGAGATAAGGTAAAGCACAGTATCACTGAGGATTGTTTATTTTATGGCAGGACCTGGTGTGATGGCCAAATGACTTTCCACTTTATTAAGTTTTGTTAACTCTAGCTAAGAGTTTGAGCTAATTAAATGGTCTGACCAGCTCTTTGTAAGTAATGATAGGACATTAGTAGTCTACAAACAAATACGAAATGACTATAACTTTTACAGTGGTTTCTTTCATAATTATCATCTAGGAAAATTTGAATTAAAGAACCGATGGTACTTTCCCTTTACTGTTTCCTACTGGAAGAACCTGTGTGGTGCAGAGAGGAGGAAGAGACATTATCTGAATTCTAATATGTTTTTCTTCAATGAAAACTTCCAAGAAAAAGGTTTGTAGTCATAACAGAATCTTAATAATGGTTCTTTTCTGAATGGTGTGCTGATTTTGGTTAATCTGCTTTTATCACTGCTTGGTCCTATATTACCTGCTTTGATTTTGTTCCTTTCTCTCCTCCTCCATTATATAGTGTATACTATGAACATTAACTGTTAATTGTGCTGTCACCTGTAATGCTTGAATTGTTCAGTTAAAACTCTTGTACAGAAGTATTTAAGAAAACTTTTTAAAAAGTGTAAAGTTAGTATCCCTTGGGTTCATCCTGTCCCTGTGTATTGCCTCTTTGCTGTGTTAGCATCTTCTGAAGTTCTGTGAACTCTTTCATATTCTTAGTGAATATGAAAAGGGTTGTGCTTTATTAAATTTTTTTTCCTGGTTTTTGATTTTCTTCCTCCTCCTCTGCTGTTTTTATCTGCTTCTTTTTTCAGTGGAAGAATCAACTTTGTTAATGTCTTTCCCTGTTTCTTATTTCCCTCTTCTATAATCACTGTTCTTTCTGTCTCTGCTTTTTAGACTTTTGTTTAAAAAGCTACTGTTATTGTAACTAATTTTTATCTGCCTCCAGATACTTTCACTGGTCTTCTATTTCTTTGTTCGTTTGCTTAAAATTATTTTTTTTTTTTTAGGTTTTTCCCCCTCTCAGATCTCTTTAAGGACTTTCTCAAATTTTGTATATGTTTTGCCAATGAAGGAGTAAGTCACCCTCACCTATATTCCGTCTTGGCCCTTAGAACAACACAATGGGTTGTTGTGGCTTTTTGGAAGTTACAGTAACTTGGGAATGATCCAGTTGTCCGTAGCATAGGTGAAGAAGCTGAACAACTCAGCAGTTTTATACATTGGTATCTCCTAGAGTAGGGCAAGCTTCAAAACCTCTTGAGGTTCATTTAAACATTTGTGGAAAAACTGTCAGTATGAATTCTCTCTGAATTTCTGCCATTTGGAACAATTCCATTTTATTGAGTTGATTGTCTTTGGTCCTTACTTAAAATGAACATTTTCAATGTTTCCCCTTGGGTTCACCACATTCTCTTTGTGGAAAGTGATGAAAAAAACTCTCCTCTGCCTGAAAAGTTACTAGTATGGTCTCTGGCTCAAGCCATCCAAATAATTGCCTATAACTTTGTGGATCTGTTCATCTCACTTCTCTGCTTAAACTGATGCACATCACGTGCTTGGTACCAAATTACCTGTGTGTGAACTCTAACGCTGCCATACATGCGAAGGAACTTGCTCTCTTTCATAAGAATTGGTTGTACTTGTACTGATAATGGGATAAATTCATTCATGGGTAATTTGCTTGGAACAGCAAAGTGACTTGTTCCTGGGCAATTTCTGCAGTTGTTCTATATGGCCCAGGAAAGGGCTGGTTCAGTGGGGGTGGAAAGCAGTTCGGAGGTCAGAAGTGTGTCAGGGAAAGGCTGGAGTATAGATCCTATTAGCTGGAGCTACGACTTGGGCAGGGCTGGCAGAGACCTGGTTACTGAGGAAGCTTGGACTTGGAAATTCTCTTAGAAGTCCTAGGGTGATCAATTTACTGCTTGCAAGAAATTTGGAGCTCTTCCCTGATTCTTACCTGAGATACATTGTCTGAGGCTCACTCTGTACTTTAAGGTTTCCTTGTTAAGTTTCAGGATGTACTTGCAAATTTAGGAAGCAGTGGAAAGGTCATGAATCATGTTTGTTGGTGGTTTTAGTCTTCAGATCAAAAGATAGAGAAGCTAACTGAAAGAGAGGTTCCTGGGTAGAAGGACCTCAAAAATGTCACAGCTGCTGGTAGTGCCTTGCTGGAAGGTAACCTCAAGCTTCTGGCAAAAGTTCTTTCTAAACTTAAAATTGACTGTGAAAGGAGCAAAAACTTCTTCATTCACAGCCTAAACAAACCAATCCTTGAAATCATTATATCATTTTTTATTTATATAATTTTATATATTTTTATATAAAGTATAATTCTCTCTTCTTGTAATTTATTTATATTTTATTTAATGATATATAAAATGATTACTTGAAATATAAATATAAGTTATAAATAGTATATATAAATATATAATTTATAATTTTTGATATACAAAATATATATTAAAAAGGATAATATCTCTTCTCATAATTCTCATCAATAACCTTTTCTGTTTCTTTGGATTAACATTCCACCTTGGCTTCCCTTGGTTTAAAAAAGAAAAAAAAAAAATCCCACTGCCAGACTTCTCAGTTGTAATAAGTCAATAAAATATTGCATGTTAATAATATATTTATGGGGCTGGTGATTGACTGTGTTCATTTGGAAAGTACTGCCAACCTTTCGTCCTGACATAGAAAGGAAGTCCACTTGATCTGTGTCATATGGTCATCTCAGTTTGCTGAGCTGGTTACCTCACAGTTAGAAAAATGCTGGGTGTCTACTTGTATTGAGGACCTTGATTTACATTTAGACTAGGCTGCTGCTCTGAATCATTTCTCAAAGAGGTCTGCTTTACTTTATTGACTGAGGGAATTGAGAGGATTAACTCACTGTGCCTGTTAATGTTATGTGACAGAGACTGGATGGCATATATGGAGTAGTTCACACAGTTAGAATTTTCTCATAATTATGGGCATAAAACAATGATTCAAGCAACGTTATTTTAAGTGTCTTTTCTAACAGAAATAAAATACAATAACTGTTTTATGATTCTATGGAGATATATGTGGACATGCACACAACTTGGCATAATTGTTTTAGGTTGCTCAGCATCTCCAAGCTGGAAAGGCCCTTGCATTGAAGGAGCCACCATTGGTGTCATGCTACTGGCTCTCACCAAACAGCACGTGGGTGGCCAGAAGGCTGCTGTTAAAGATCTCAGCCTCACTTTCCATAGGGGTCAGATAACAGCGCTCTTGGGACCTAATGGAGCTGGCAAGACAACAGTTATGTAAGTCTGCCATTTAATGCTATTATACTCCCTCTGATCTCTGCTATGCTTTCTCACTTCAAAATGTTTGTGAACTCTGTCCTATGTCTTTTTTTTTTTTTTTTTCCAAATAAATTAATAAAGTCCCCAAAGCACATGGAAAGTGAAGGCTATTATCTATGAAGAGAGAACTGGGTCCTCTGTGCCACTGAAACCATGATTTAATAGTTCAGGAGCAGCGTAAGTAGGAGCTGGGTATGTCTAGTTGAGCAGTTGAACGCATCTCAGGAAAGTGACCTTTTCTGGCATCCCATGTGTACTCCTATCACATGGAGAGTATGGAGTTTTATGAGGTTTTATGCTTTGTTCCTACAAGTTGCAAGAGACTTCTTTCTTGGCAGTTGACCAGAAACAAAAATAACGAAATAAATATGACATTTAAAAATGTCTCAGTTAAGAAGTCTATGTATTTCTACCTTTATGTTAGCTCTGATCAGCTTTAATAAAACCAGCGATGCAGGATGGGACCCAGTTTGGAATTACTCCTCAGCTAGAATACACACATGGAAAAGGAAATAATGGTCTGTTATATTTGATTGGGAAAAAATGGATTTTTCTCTGGAAGTAAGGAAATGGTTGCATGGGGCTGTTCCTCCCTCCTGCACCTGGGGAGGAACAACCCCATGCACTGGTACGTGTTGGGGGCTGACCTGCTGGAAAGCAGCTCTGTTGAGAAGAACATGGGAGTGCTGGTGGACAGCAGGCTGATCATAAGCCAGCACTGTGCTCTTGTGGCCAAGAAGGCCAATGGTATCCTGGGGTGCATTAAAAGAAGTGTGGCCAGCAGGTCGAGGGAGGTTATCCTCCCCCTCTCCTCTGCCCTAATGAGGCTGCATCTGGAGTGCTGTGTCGAGTTCTGGGCTCCCCAGTTCAAGAAGGACAGGGAACTGCTTGAGCAAGTCCAGCAGAGAGCTGCAAAGAGGATCAGGGGACTGGAGCGTCTCTCTTATGAGGAAAGGCTGAGAGACCTGGGTTTGTTCAGCCTAGACAAAAGAAGTCTGAAGGGTGATCTTGTCAATACTTATAAATATCTGAAGGGTAGGTGGCAAGAGGATGGGGCCAGACTCTTTTCAGTGGTGCCCAATGACAGGACAAGGGTCAATGGGCACAAGTTAGAACACAGGAAGTTCCACCTAAACATGAGAAAAATCTTTACTGTGAGGGTGACGGAGCACTGGAACAGGCTGCCCAGAGAGGCTGTGGAGTCTCCTTCCCTGGAGACATTCAAAACCTGCCTGGACACAGTCCCATGCCCCCTGCTCTAGGTGTGCCTGCTCAAGCAGGGGGGTTGGATGAGATGATCTCCAGAGGTCCCTTCCAACCCCTACCATTCTGTGAATCTGTGGACTGTTGAGATCTTGGGTTTAAAAAGAAAAAAAACACCCAAAACATTAGTGGTGTTTCTATAACTGTGCTTAGCTGAATTGGTGTTGCTCTAGGATGAGCCTCAGAAAATCCAAGTGTGAGCTATGTAATATAGTCATTGCACATGATCTTGCTGATTTTTTTCTTTTCTTGTATCAGATCACTGTTGACTGGTCTGTATCCACCGAGCTCTGGTACCATTTTTATTAATGGAAAAGACATACGTACTGATCTGGCTGCCATCAGGACAGAGCTGGGTGTTTGCCCACAGTATGATGTCCTGTTTAACATACTAACAGTGCGAGAACATCTACTGCTTTATGGATCAGTGAAAGCACCTGACTGGACAAAGGAACAGTTGAATCAGCAAGTCAGTGGGTAAGTTTTCCTTTCATTTGTTGAAATGTCAAGTAAATCAGTAGTGTCTGTTGCAAACCACTCAAACAAGAAAGTGCTAAAACAAAATTGCAAGTAGAAGTGAATGGAAACTGCAGGGTTTCCATGAGTTTTTGTCACACTTACTGTTCTGAAATTATGCCTTGAAAATAGATTTCCTAGTTTCTAACCTTTACTTGAATGTATTTGTAGTGAAACTGTCAATGTTTAAAAACCTGGTATACAGAGCCATCAAATAATCATGCTTTGACTGGAGTCGAGATGGTAGCCTGGTAGCAGTTGTAGTGGTTCCTGCCTCATGCTGTCTGCCTTACCTCCCTCCTTGCTGGACAGGCAGATAGAACGTAAAATGCTGTGTGTTCACCCTGAGTTTTCAGATAAGTCAACACTGACTTTATGTATTTATTGTCCTGTATTCCCTCACCTGCAGTAGAGGAAAGGTTGGAAAAACAGAAAAGACAGGTAAAGGCAGTGCTTGTTACAGTCTTTTTAAATAGGCCATTATCTTCTTCCTTTGTCAAATTTAGACTTTAAATGAGTTTAAGAAGTAAAGGTGTTTAAAAACAAACAATCCAATAGGAAAAACAAGCCAGAGCTCTGACATGACCTCAGAGGATTTGCCACTTGTCAGATTGAGAATGTTTGCTAGTGTTTTTAGGCTGCTGCTGCTTTGATATAGGGCTAGATCTTCATTTTGCATGTAAATTAAACGGCTAGTAAACCGTACAAGGTGAGATCATGTTCACTTATAGAAAACTGCATTTCCTGAACTTTAGGAATAAAATATATGCTCTTCTAATACTGTGGTAGTGTAAATAGTTTCTGTTTACCTTCTGATCCATGCTAGACTGTGTGGAGGGCTGGGCACTTCCATGCCTCAATGGAAATAAATGTCAAGTTGATGTGTCGTCTTCTTAAGTGTACAATTAGGCATATGTAGACATATTTGTTGCAAAGTGGTTTTTCTTTTTAGTAGCTATGATAAAAGCCTGTTACTTTAAAATTTTGATCTGAAAAATCTCTGGTGTGGGACACTGTGTTTTCTCCAGAAACAACAGAAACAACTCTCTAGAACAATGAGGACAAACCAAACATAGTGTTTGGTTAAAATTTATGCAAAATAATATCCTGTATTTTAGTGTACTTAGACTGCTGAACTGTAATTTTACAGCAGTCTGTCTTACTAATGGCATGTAAGAATACTCAGGGCTCTGCAGGCCTTGCTACTAAGAAAAATTTTTTTTTAAAGGAAATAAATTCTTTAAAATACTTCAGAGAAATTAGAAAAACAGCAAAGAAATGAATCAAAATTTGTTTTTTATTAAGCAAAAAAAGATGGCTTCTAAAGAGATTAAGAATAATTGTCTTGGATATATATCTATACAGCAATTACAGAAACCTATTCTTAAAAATGAAAAATTCTGTCAGTGTAAATGGCATGGTTTACAGACTGCATATTCACTGAAATGATTCAGGAGCTTAGCTTCTTACTGTTGAGCCTTTTATGTCTTGCTTGCCAGGCTGATAACAACTGAAAGCTTTTAGGTCAATGACTGGTTGTTCAGTGTGATGAAATATAAATTTATGGTCTGTCACTACTGCCTTTATTGAGCTCATCAGAGGGCAAGGTCTGAATATGCAATGTCTGTAAGGTATCTCCCAGTCCTTAACACAGGAATTAGGTTAAGTTGGTTTAGGTAGTATTATTCTACCTAGAGATCGCTAATCTATTTACTTCACGGAAACATGTCTTCAAAAAAAAAAAAAACAAACCCAAACCAGCACACCAGTGTTACCTTATTTACTTCAAATGACTACACATTTCCTAAAAACGCAGTCCTTTTTAAGGTTCTTTATATAGTTGCAAAAACTGAAGCACTGTTTGATTATGAAACTAAACTTCTTTACTGAGATTTAAGAGGCTATAATCTAGTTTGTTGAAATCTTTGGACAAACTTGTATTTATTTAATTGGAATTAATTTCAAAATTGCCTTATCCTGCACAATACTTATCCAGAATTTGTATTTCAGGTGGTGGATTGTTTATACTTTGTAGGTAGAAATAATTTTTTTTCTCTTCGCTTTTGTCACCAAATTGTCAGAGGTAGTGTGTTTTCACTTTCCCACTACATTGACTTTTCAGTAATTCTGCTCTGAGTGGACATGATGTGACTGAAAAAACTTATTCAAAATTGGTCCTGTTTCTGTACTCCTGTTTCAGAGCTCTGGAAGATGTGGATTTATCCCAACATCAGTACAAACCTGTTGGAGCCCTTTCTGGAGGAATGAAAAGGAGGCTGTCAATTGCCATCTCCTTTATTGGAAACTCAAAGACAGTTGTTCTAGATGAGCCCACCAGTGGACTAGATCCATGTTCTCGCCGTAGCATCTGGGATGTTCTTCTGAAGAACAAAGCTGGTAAAAAGCTTATACACATAATTTGCTGCTTCTTTTCCTTTCTGGAATTCTGTTTCAATATATTTAAACAGGAGAGTCAGAATATTAGTATTGCTATACAGTAACTAAATACATTAATTTCAGAGGTAACATTTAATTGAACTTGGGGAAACTTTAAAACAGCCAAGTAAGATTACAAGAATTATCTGCTATCTCACAGAATGACGCCGAGTCAAACAGAAGACTGAGCTTAGTTCTGAGTCCTGTCCTGAATCTTCTCTTCTCTTACCTTTTTCTTTTTTGTTAGCTTCTCAAAATAATTTTCTGGTTTTCATTTCTCATTTTGCACATATCTGTATGTAGATGCATATATACTTCTAATGAAAATAGACTCATCATTCATTCTGCTCCATCAATTTTTTAAGTGCCATAAGGTTAAAAACTGATTATAGGAAGCAAAGTCTTCAGCTAGTAAGCACTCAATTAGCTGTAATAACTCACAGTGAATGATCCATTGAAAGAGACACTGCTGTTATGTGGTTTTAAGGAATCTCTTAAGCTCTTAAAACAGTTTGAAGTTGTAATGGCTTAATACTGCTTACTGTGTATAATACAAGGCAAAGCAAGTTTAGACCTGAATCTAACTCAGACTGTAAATCTGACTGCAGGTTTTGTTTGTGTCTTGCAGTTATGTTTTGAAGGGACCTGAAACATATTCCCTTAGGGTTAAAGGACCCTCGTGAAAGCAAGACGTGTTTCTCTAGAAACCAGTTTTTGTAGACATGTACCAATCTTTCTGATGCAGGTTGCACACTGATCTTTACCACTCACCATCTTGATGAGGCAGAGGTGCTCAGTGATCGCATTGCCATCCTGCAGCATGGCCAGCTGAGGTGCTATGGTTCTCCCTCTTACCTGAGAGAAACATATGGCCAGGGACACAGTCTAACACTCATAAAAAAGGTATACTAAAAATGTACCACACAGAACTTAACAAAGCCTGCCAAGTAATAGCCGTGAATATTCTAAGGGAGATGTATATCCCTGCCAAGAAGTAATATGTGATATAGATTATTAGAGGCGGCAAAACATGTTTTTATCAGCTTTCTTGGTTGTTTTGGGTGGATGGTATTGTTATTATTATTATTACTATTATTATTATTTAGAAGAACACAATGACATCTTTGAAAATTATGAATTTCACTATTTAGCTGAAAAGGGCTTTGTTTCCCTGTTCTTTATTCCTGGGAAGTAGTCTCTACATCCTAGGTTTGATGCAGTTTTGTCAGTGAAAATTTTCCTGTATGGATTCTACCATCAAATCTCATACTTCTGGTAACATTTAGTTTTTTGTGCATGATTATCTTTCTTTCCTTATAGCCCTCTGTGTTTGAAATCCAGGATCCTAAGCATATTGTTCGGGTCACATCTTTGGTACAGACCTACATGCCAGAAGCCTTCTTGAAAAAGAACAGTGGGACTGAGCTGACCTATGTGATTCCAGAAAGGGCAGATAAGACCTCTTTTAAAGGTCTTTTTCAGGCTTTAGATCAAAGCCTTCATCATCTACACGTGACTGGATACGGCATTTCTGACACCACCCTGGAAGAGGTACTTTTAGATTTTCTGTGTAATGGCATTTTCTTGGTTAGTAGCTTCCAGCTATTCTTATTGTATCTTTCATATTTCACAGTTTCTTGTGAGAAGCACGTTTTCTTAAATAAATAAATAAAAAAATCTCTGGCAAAATGCATACTTTATAGCTGTACTGTTAATTTCAGCACCCAATCCACTACAACTTATTTCAGGAATCAAATATTAACACTGAGGAACCGTGTAGCTCTTAAATGTTTGTTTCTGCATTTACTTAAGGAAAGTTTAATGTGTCATTGATTTAATGAGATCCACTGTTGTTGTCCTGGGTCTCTAGCATTGGAATGAGCTTTGAACTTGCAAGGCTGGAGGTTCAGTTCAGGTAGCTCTTGGGATGGAAAACAAAATTGCTGAGAATACTCTCTGACTAACAAAGTTCTAAAGCTTAGAACTTAGCAAAACTGTGTGGGGAAATCTCTAAAGAGTATTTTATGTGTATACCTACAGAAAAAGAGAGAGAGACACTTATGTATATGTATAAGTGAACATATTTACACACGAATATATATATATACACACACACATATGCATGTATATATATACCAAACAGACCAGAGAAAGAGATTTTGTTATACTTCATCACTTCTGACTTTAGCTTTGCCATATCAGTGAGAAGTTATTTTTCTTGCACTGTTTTTATCCTGACTATAGTTTAAAAATATCAAGATTCTGGAAACTACCACTGTTCAAGTTGTCTTTCGAAAATATAATTTTTGATGCACAATGCACATCTATTTATCTATTTCTATTTGATGGCACAATTCATTCAGTATCACTTTGTGAAATTGATTTCTCCAGTGATTACCTATAGTGTTAAAGGCAGACAATGTTGGACTATTTTCTAATGGAAGATTTAACATAAATTAGAAAAAAACACCACAAAAATAATGAAACACGGATTCCTATAGAGTGTTGGGTTTATATATATATATCTCAATAAATACTTAGTATAGAAAAAGGATGTATCCCTTCTTCCTCTGTTCCCTGGAAATGTATGAGATGACGTAATGTAGTACTGTGGTCACCTGGAACACAAGACCTCCCAGAGAAGATGCTCATCTTTCCTGGTTTTATGAAGATGATACACTTTAAGGCCTGTCAGATGTCACTTATGCATTGTATTTCTGCTGTGTGAGCTATATGTATGGGAATTAATGGGGTCATATATTTGAAACTGCATCAGCAGTTCTGGGTTTCTTTTGTTTACAATTGTTCACCTTATATAATCTGTGGAAAAAAATACAAATAGAACCCCAATAATGCAAGTAAACCTAAAATGACAATTGTTCGTTAAATTTATTGGACAAATGCGCAACTATGTGGAGCTGCTGTATCCTGAAGTGATCCGCCGGGAGACATCTTTAGGACTATATTGACTTGCTACATAGGTTTTTAGGACCCTGCACAAGCACAAAGGATCTGGTTTCGCGCATTTTGTTTTTAAACTGCAGTCCAAAGAATGATCTACCAGCAAGTATGCGGTTTCCTTTGAACTGAAGCTCTATACAGCTGAGTTATTTATGAAGAGAGGGAAAAAAAAAAGCATCTCCTTAGTGATTCTTTTCTAAATGACCACAGTACATAAAGCTAGTGTGGCAAGCATTTGCTATGGCAAGGTGGGGGGCAGGGGCAAGGAAAAAAATAAATCATGCAAGTTTAATAAACATTTTACATAATGCTATGAAGTAAATTATGTTCCTGCTATACAAATCTATGAGGCAAGTCAAAAGCTTATTGAAAAATCTCATTGAAAAATTGTTATTTTCTTTCAAGTTGCATAGGATGATTAACATAAGAAAGAATACTGTTCACTGCCAAACTTTATAGATTCTGAGGTAATATATATATTGAGAACCTTTTTTGATTACATCCCTGCAGGATATCATAGGACTTTCCAGAACTGGCATCTGTAAAGTAAATGTGAAGTTGTCATGGAATATGAGGAAGCTTCCTCAGTATGCTACAGCTGTTACTCAGCTGAGAGCTTGCTTTTGGATGTTTTCTGCAGGGCAGGTTAAAATAAGAGCTTTAAAGGTGGTATTAGATATATTGATGGATCATTCTTCAGCTTGAAGGCTTAATGCATTAATTTGGGGTGATTTCTGTCATCTCTGCATCTCATAATTAGTTGTTGTTACAACCTCAATTCTCCATTTTCTTATCAAAAGCCTCTTTGCATTGGCAACTAAATGGGTAGCACATAATAGTGCTATTTAGTCTATTCAAACAATTCAGTCTGGAAACAAAGAATTCTGACTTTAAAGGAAGAAATGTATTATAATTTTTATTTTATCCTTTCTTTTTTGTTCTTTCATTCACTCGCCATTATTCTTTTTCAGTCTGAGGGCACTCGCACTCTTTAAAAATCTTACTCTTCAAGGGAAACCAGGCCTCCATTCATACTTCAAAGCAATCTTGAAGCTCTAACAAAATCAGTTTCTGACGCTTTCAAATCTCACTAATATTACATTTGCTTCATTTTAGGTTTTAAATATTTTTTCCAGCCATTTGTATGTGTGTACTTTATAATGCTTGTCATCCAAAGAGTGCTAGCAGAACCAAAAGGAGGATACTGAGAGCTCTCTGGAGGATGTTGTTTCACTTTCTGGCAACTCTGGAGGCTTAAAAGCTTATTGTTTTCTTGCTTTGATTTGAGGAGAGAACAAAACCATTGAAAGATCTTTGCAAAATAAGATGTGCCAAAATTCTTGTTAATGGAGTACTACTTCAAATTCTCTTCCTTGTAATGACAAGTTTGCCCCAAAACTTTCTAGGGAAAGCCATATGCCTCCTTGAAATATTTTTGCCTTAAAACTCTATGTAGCTTCTAATGAGATTCAGTTTTGCTGAGAGTGCTCTAACAGCATCTAATAAAGGCACAATCATGTTATTATATTTCACCGTAGTATTGCCACCTGGACAGACCTTTTTGCTAGAGGGAAAAAGTACTTCCTGTACCTACTGACAATCTGGTCGTTTGAAAGAAGAAGCCAGGGCAGTGGCTGCTGCTTGCAAGTAGGGCAGTCCTCACCAGCCAGCATGACTACCTGCTTTCCATCCCCAAGAGCAGCCGAGGTGGTCCTTCTGTGCCTGGTGTGGAGCAACCTTGCAGGGGCAAGTGTTGGAAATGAGCAACGCTACTTCTTACCTACTTTAAGCACTTCCCTTGAAAGCATACAGAGTTTCTTCCTGTGGCTTTGAGCTGTGCCAGGTGTCTGTCTCCCTCTGTGTGTGTGTGTGCCTAAGTCTGACAGTCAAAAGTGTTCCTGTTTAGCGGATAACCATTGACCTGCTTGCAAAAGTTCCTCAGTGAAGTCATCCACAGTGAACGGCTCTAAGACTGCTTCTGCATCATTCTGCTTAGTGAAACACACCTGCAGCTGCAGAAGGCTATACTGAGCAAGGACTGCCTGGAAGAAAATATAAAACCAATGTGAATAGAAAATGTAGTAAGAAGAAAATTGGCTCCTACATAGGGAAGTTACTTAAGGTAAAATATGGATTACATATACAGGTTTAAAACTCAGAAACTTTCCAGGGATACTTGCTCTGGTACTGCTTAGTTACTGAAGAAAATTCAGTGATGCTGAATTATACAGAATGTAAACATTTCCCAAGTGGAAGATGAATGTTTCTTAAAAGGGAGTTTTTTGGATTTCAGTATTTGGTTGAGTGTTACCAGTGGTTCAAGTATGGAACAATGAGTATTTAGCACTGCTCTGTGCTCACTGATATGTTCGTAGGAGTCTGCCTATTCTAGTGACAAGGTCTACAAAAACAGTTGGGAAAATGTTAAATATTGTTTCCGTGTGATTCTAATCCCATGTGCTGGTTACTTTTCAGGGACTTTTATGTGGCTTTTAAGTTACTTAATATGTTACCACTCACAATTTTGACTATTCTTTTTGCAGGTGCTTGTTGCAAATTAATTGACAGCAAGCAGTTCAAGCAATTAACACTTTCCCACTGCAAAATACTTAGGATACAGATGGGATTTTTGGGATGGGAGGGCCCAGAAATGTTGCTAAAGTATCAGTCTGTGGTTTTAGATGATAAAGGACTGTCTATAGGTGTTGGCTGGTTGGTGGTGTTCACCTCCCCCCCCCCCCCCCATCTTAGCTTTATCTTTCTTTCAGCCACTTTGCTTCTCAGCACTTTTTTCTTTCAGGTGAAGAGTGTTTTAAGGAATGATAACTAAGGTGTGACAGAGTCTTCATGCTTTGCAGTGAAGTGTCAAGGATACTGTGCCACTGTATCAACGAACTAGGCTTGTTTTTATGATGCCGTCCCAAAGAAGGAATCAGGAAGAAATCAGGGAGTAGCTGTCTAGTACTGCTTAGAGGGGGGGCAGGAAAAGTCTATTTCCTCATGTTCCCCCACAGACAACCATCTGGACAAGTCCTTGGTCAGATATGGACTTGCTAGCCAAAGCAGAGAAATTAAGCAGGAATTGCTAAGGCATGTAGGGAAAGGGATGCTCTGCTGAGGTCTAGAAGACACATTCTCTTGTTGAATTTATCCAGTCTTTAAGGTATGGCAAGAACACATTGTCTCTCTGTCATGGTGTCTAATCCTGACTTTTCCTGATCCGTGTTTGTCTTTTGGGGGTTACTTTGCTAATAACATTGTTAAGCTAATCATACTTCTGTCCACAATATCCTGTGCAACATTAGATAAATTGTCTTTTCTTCTCTACAATATGGTCCCTAATGTTTGCCATTCTTAGTGGGATGTTTGAGAGCTGCCTGGATACTATGGGGAGGACTGGGCAATGCAGGTGGCCTTCCAAATTTATAGCTGCCTCAGAATGGCTGTCTCAGTGAAGCTGCAGTAGACACAGTATGTATTAGAAAGGTGTTTGGGGGTTTTGTTTTTTAAGGCATAGTGACATCCTCTCTTCAAGTGACATGACGTGATAAAAGAAGGAAATATCTGTCTGCAACCCCAGCAGGAATTTTGACACTGAACTGAGTATATGCAGGCAACGTTTTGTAGTGTAGCCTTCATTCTGGCCAGAGAGGAGCAGTTCCTTTGTGATTTTAGTTGGTTCAGTTTAGTTTGGTTTGTTTGACAGAATTGGTGTGCAGAGGAGCCATCAGCAAGCAGGTCCAAGGCAATGAATTAGAATGTGGCTTTGGGCAGTCAGGATCTCCCTCCAGGGTCTAATATAGAAATGTCAGGAGGTGTTAATTTCTTCTGGCCTTGCAGTTGTTTATGACCAAAAGTGTTTCCTGAAAGTTGGCAGGTAACAAATGCAATCAATAACCACTGTTAAATGACAATTATTCTGATTAAGCAAAATATGGTTTATGTAACAGTCAGACTGTAGCAAGTCAAGAAATATCTTTCCACAAATATGAAGTATTTCAAATTGAGTGGTTTTTATTGTCTATCATATGAGCTCCTTAGAAACAAGGAATTATTGTTAGAGCTGATAGAGGTTCTTTTGTGGGAAGAAATAAATGGTTTCTTAATGATTTCTGGAAGTTGCACTGTGGTTATAATCTAAGTCTTGCAGCTCAACACAGACAGAGAAGAGAAAGCAAGAGAAAGCTTTCATCAACAGAAAGAAAAACTTGATTGTACTTTTGCTGTTCAATTAGAGATGCTCATGGTAGCTGTATTTTATCACTGTTTAAACTGCAGTTCATGTTAAAATAAGAAAATTTAATTTTATTCTTCATTTGAGCTTACAAGAATTGGGGTGAGTGTTAATAACCAACTCACTATGAAAGCTGTTCCAAGCTTCTGCAGGGCTGAGGGACTGAAAAATGAAATACATCTCTGAAATTTGAAGGAGGTTATGTGGACAGAACTGTGAAACAGGATTAAGCAAGAAGTAGTAGGTCAACACAAATCTACTTGGCAAAGTATATATACCATTTAAATAGATCTCACGATCATAAAGTTGGTGAATTCTGCTGTTTTTTTTAAATGTTGTCTTTAACTCCCTTCTCATGTGTGTCCCCCTGCTTAGGAAGATTCAACCCTTACAATTTTACTCTAGTGCAGATTTTTAGACTGTTACTTTTATAAAAAAAATAATTTCATTTTTTCCCATGGTGATTTTAGGTAACAGGATCCTATCATCCTCTCCCAGTTTGGGGTACGCATTCTAATAATTTTGCTGCAAAACATGCATTGTTGCCCAGTCCTCTCCATAGTTTTAGTTAGGCAGGGCTTTGTTAATGTTGACTGTGCCTGATTGCATTGTCCTTTAAATGTCTTTCAATAGCATTATTGCCCACATGCTGGCATAATCTATGCACACTTCTCAGAGCTCTGTGGATTCTTGGTTCTGTAGGATTTTTTCCATTAGATTTAGTTATACTGGTACAACTAGAACTTTTTTTGGTAGCAGTTCCAGTTGTATCCACAGATTTCTAGCTAGAGTATCAGAAGAGACTTGAAGCTGTCAATATACCATTGGTAGAAACTGCAGTAACTGAGTTCCAATGTATGCCACTGCTTAGGAGCATAAAATGTCCATCAAGAGCAGTCAGTCTATTGAAAAATCTTTGCAGACAGTAGCGTGCATGGGCCAACAATGGTTTCCATAGGTGCTTTTGCATCTATTGGCATTTATTTATTTCCCTTTATCTCCAGGATTCCTCCACTGGAGTGCTTGACTAATTTTACAGTCATTCCAGCAGGGTTGGACAATCTGGATGGTTTGGGATATATATGTGTGTGTGTATATATATATATATCTGTAAAGTAGTTTTTAGAAAATGGATTCTAAATTTTTTTTCATCCTACTTCATGAAAGGTACTTCTGAAGTTACTGCAGGACTCAGAGAAGATGCCCTATGTTCCACAGGCAGCACACCTGGACCATACAAATGGTGCGGAATCAGCCTGTAAGTAGAAAATTTGGTTCTGTCTGAAGCTGCCAGATTTATAAAGATCATAAAAGCAATGATAAACATGTATAAAGTTCCCAAAGTTGAGGAATGCACAAGCAAATGGAGAATACTTCCTGCTACCATCTGGTAATTCTTTTTTTGTGCATGTGACTTGATCTACCTTGGGTAGTAGGTCTTTATGTCTATTGTGCTTCACCTCTGTATCACTTCACAGTCATCTTCCACCCTTCTTCTATGTGTACACATGCACACAAGCATTCTCTCACTGCATCAGCATTAATGTACTGCTTCCTATCAGTCCCTGGCAACTAATTACCCTCTTTCACTCATACTGACAGTGGATAAATATTGCTGAGATATCCCACAGATATAAAATCTGTAAGCTATTAGAAAGGTGTATTCATCTCATTCCATGTGCAAATAAAAAAATAAAAGCTGTCGGCCCTCCTAGTAGAAGACCATTCGCCCTCTCAATGGCGTGTTATTTCAGGTTCTCTTACATATTTGCTTGTTTTAAAAAAAGTTCGTTTTTTCTGTCTGTTTTCCTGCCCTGCAAGGCTGGGAGGAGGTCCTTGTTAACATTTCTGAAATCTTAGGAAGCTTGCTGTCCTTAAAAACTCTTCTTAGAAGTCACTAATGTGATACCTAGCAAAATGCAACACTTAAGTTCACCAATGCCCACCAAGCTCAGTAATATTTTCTCTTTGTTCCTAGGATTCCCAAGCTTCTATACACACCATGTTTATTTCTATTTGATGATTTATATCTAGATTATAGTCTTCTTCGGTTAATTGTCAAACATTTTGTTCTATATGCAGTCCTTGTTTTGTTTCTATAGAATATAGGCACAGAGAGGTCCTGGTCTGCAGCTGAGGACCTTCATTGTTACAGTAATGGAAATAATAATTTTGAACCAAGCTTGTGTTATTTGTTAAGATAAATTCAATTGAATCTTCCACTAATGAGTAATCAGTGCCAAGAATTGTGGCCGAAGATGAGACCTTTTCTCACAAAGTGTAAACTTGACTGGATGACTTTTTCCAGAGGGTCTTTTGCTGGACTGTTTGAATCCCAGTTGAATCAGTGAAGATGTAACTATATACTAAAAAACCCTCACTAAGCAAATGAAGTATCCACTCCTGTAAGTGGTGAGAACAAGACTTCGATTCAAGATACAGCTTTGAATATCCCTTTCTTTATAACAGTCAGTTGTGTATTTCTTCAAGGCTCAGCTAGGATATCTGAACCAATTTCAAATCAAAATAGTCTGTCTTCTGTACATTGCATTTTCATTAAACAGTAAGATTTACAGTTCCTAAAGTAATCAAAACAGAGTATACTGTCCCTAACAACTTGATATCTTTTACCATCCACATTTCAAAACACATAACTTAGTATTCGTTCAAGTTATTACATTAATAAAGAATCTAGTAATCAGAGACACTGTATTTTTCCGTCTGATAAATTATAGCAAGAAAATGTGATAATGCCATTTCTTTGGGAATAAGAGTACTGGAAAATTGTCATTCATTGCAGATGACTGTCATTCATCATTAAGGACAATTGTGAAGTGTAGGCATAAGGGATCTGGGAAATGGTCATGAAAGGTATCCATCATTGTCAGAGCTAACCAGAATACTCCATGGGCAATAACTTGACCTGTATAATTTTGTCTTTGAAGGCATATTCAAAGGCAGTCAAACTTTCTGTTGTCAAAGTAGTAAAACAAATTTTCAAACCCCCCTAGAGCAAACAGCTGGGGTATTGAGAAGATCACAGGATGCTGCTATTTGATTTGTAAAAGAATTTGGATTAGAGAGCTGCTTTGACAAAGCATGGATCTGAGCACAAGTAGGGGTATTGGCTATCCTTTACTGCTATTGAACCCTTGAGGCATCTGGATTGTGTAGAAATCAAACTGTTTTCTCTTGTCTCTCAGACCAGGAGGTGTAGTGTGCATGTTCCTTCTTAAATTAAACTACAGAAAATCAGTACATTATTTAGGCTGATGACCAATGCCAAAAACAGGCAAGAGACTTTGCTTCAGCAAAATATGACAGTATCTCACTGAAGTTGGAGCTTTGATAATTTCTGGTTATGCTTTACAGTGTCTTATTGTACTGGGTCTGGCTGGAATAGAGTTAATTTTCTTCATAGCAGCCCTTATGGTGCTGTGTTTTGGATTTGTGCCTAAAACAGTGTTGATAACACACCAGTGTTTTGGCTATCGTTAAGCAGTACTTAGAGTGTCAAGGCTTTCTCTATTTCCTATTCTGCTGCCCCCTCCCTGCGATGACTAGGCTGAGGGTAAGAATCTGGGGGGGGGACACATGATCTGAACAGCTGAGCCAAACTGACCAGAGAGTTATTCAATGCCATATAGTGTCATGCTCAGCAATAAGAACTGAGGGGAGGGTTTTTTTGGGAGGTAGCCATTGCTACCAGACTGGCAGAGCATCAGTCTACTTGTGGGAGGTGGTGAGTGATTGCCTTTGTGTTGCTTGTGGGTTTTTTTTTTTGTGTGTGTTTTTTTCTTTTTCTTTTCCCTTCACTTCTTAAACTGTCTTTACCTTGACCCACAAGTTTTCTCGCTTTCTCTCTTCCTATGCTCTCCCCATCCTGCTGGTGGAAGGGGAGTGTGAGCGAGCAGCTGTGTGGTACTTAGCCACTGACCAGGGTCAACACACCACAATAATGTAAAAAAACCTCAGAATTATTTGACCCTTTCTAAGTGCAAATATTAAAGGTATGTAGCAGTCCATTAATTAAATTAATAGTAAAAATTTTAATATTGGTAACTTTAAAGATACAAAACATGCTGTGTAATTTCTAGTGGTTTAAGTTTCCTTTGTGGAAGGTTTACTCATAATTTTAGTTTTATTCCAACAAAAAAACCTTGCAATAAAACTCACCTTTTGGTGAGAACAGTTAAAATTTTCTTTTTAAGTCAGGGAATGTCTATGTGTGCAGGCATAATACATGCATATATTATAATCAGATGTGCATAATTAATTTATACGCAGCTGGGGTACACAATTGATGGTTATTGTTTTGTAGATGTATACAGAGCATGCAGAAAAAAGATCAGACTGAGCTTGCAATGACTGCATTGGAGCCAAATAGCCTTGAGAAAATGGAAAAACCAACTCCATGGAGTCCAATAAAATGATCATAAACTACAGCAGGCAGTATATGTACAAAAATAATCAGGAGAGCTAAGACCAAGTCTAAGGGATAAATAGCTAACCATGGATAAAACCCAAAACATTCTGAGCATATGCAAAAGCAGGCAATAGGCTAGAGAGTGGGCTAATTGCATCATTAAGGGACCAATACTACAGAATTAAGTTATTGGGATATAGAGCTGAAGAACCAAATGAATTAATTTTGTTGCATTGCACATCTTAGAAATGTTTGGGAGGTAATGACTTTGGATCTAATACCTTCTGGCAGTAAAATACAGTTGGAATCTGAGATACAGTGAAACTAAACTGCAGAAAATTCAGAATGGATAAAATTGTATTTTACACACAGTAATACATAACATTTGAAATTCATTGCCATAAAAAGTTATGGAGACTAAGATTGTAGTAATATGTTTAAAAAAGCAAGAGTGGTTATTAGTGTATATAATATGAATAGCTATGGTAACAGAAGTGCTATTAAAGCTTATATGTCTTTGAACTTCTTGGATAAGTTAGCCACTGAAATTGGCAGAGTGGAAGCAGGTTGATGCATAACTAATTTTTATGATTGCTTAAACCTTTCTCCAAAGCAGCTGATGTTAACCATTTTGAAGGATATTGGGCAAAATGTTACATTGCTCCTATTAGGATTTAAGAGATCAACAACATATAGTACTTACAAAGCACATCTGAAAACTAATTTAATTAAGAAATTGTAGCTAACAAAAAGCAGTTATCAATAGCAAAACATCAAACTGAAAAGCTTTCAGTGAATTTTCACTGGGCTTCAACTCTGCCTTTTGATTATTTTCAACAGTGATACTGAAGAAAATATAACCTTGCTTATGAAAAAAAAGTGACTGCTGCAAGGGATTGGTAGAATGGTAATGAGACAGACCAGTCCTAAAGTGTGAGTTAAATCACCGAAAAAGCTGAATCTATTCTAAATAAAGTGTTTTAATTAAGCCAAATGCTGGGCAAATCTATGCAATGGGGAGTAATATCCTGGAAAACACTGACTTTGAAAGTTACCTACTAATCCTTGTAAAAAAGCATTTTAAGACAGTATGGCTAAGTTGATTTATGTTTCAATTTAATGTACAAAAGGATGTGAAGAGGTCATTTTGACTATCAAACGAATGGATGAGACTGATGCTACAATACTATGTACAACTTTGTGTCCATGTTTTTAAGTTTGAACATCTTTAAGAAAAAGTTGAGAATTTGGAAAGGCAACAGAGAACTCGATTTAATATTGGAGGTTGGAGCTGAAGTCCTTATAAAGGTACCGTCAGGACTTAGTTAATATAGTCTATCAAAAAGAAGACAGAGAATTTAGGCTTAAAAAGCCTAAATTTTTTTATGTGTAGAGAATACTGTTTATTAAGGTATACTTCTAAATTTTATAGGGGCAAAAGTGATAAATGGAATAAAGGAAGAAATAAGAGAAACAAATAGCTGGAAGCTGAAGGCAGACAGTCCTCCTACAGGTTAATTAACAGTTGGAGTTAGTCTGCCCAGGGAAGTATGTTCCCTCTCCTGGTGCATTTGACACAGATCTGGGGCCTTTGCAGAAAATATGCTACAGTAAAAAATGTTATTGATTTCTGCTCATGGGTAACAGTGGAATTTGATGTCTGTTGATAGGTGATCAAGTGGTTTCTTCTATTCTTAGAGAGGAGTTTTTAATCCAGTATGACAAATTGAGTTCCTTGTAATTATAAAACAAGGGTTGACAGAGTATTTGTTGTAATATGTTTGAAATTATATCACAACATTGGTTTTTAAGTGGAACAACCTTCTTTCGTTTCCCTGTAAAATTCACTTAAAAGGATATAAGAATGACTTTAATGTTCCACCTTGCAAAATGTAACTTGATTTCTGTAGAAGTTCTCTTGCTCTCTACTTCTTTGAGTAGAAAATTGGACAATAAGTAGCAGTGGCTCTGTTTAGGAAAAGTGGCTGCTGACATGAAGACTGATTAAAATTTTCAAATTTTTGCCAACTACTGATAAAGAGAAGATACAGCATACATTTCAGTCTTCTGGTAGTCTAATAGTGTAGAGGACACTGCCACTTAAATTCAGCATTAGACCCTGAAAAAGAAGTGTCAAAATAGCTGGTCTAAAAATCTTGGATACACTATATTTTCCATCAGCTTTTTTATTGTTGTTTTAATTAGTTTCTTGCAAGAAAACTTGTG
>WEKW01004714.1:26189-84214 GCA_013389905.1 Sula dactylatra | reverse complement strand
TTAATTATTAAACTGTTCCTATCTCAACCCACGAGGTTTCTCACTTTGGCCCTTCCGATTCTCTCCCCATCCCGCAGGGGTGGGGGCAGTGAGCGAGCGGCTGGGTGGGGCTCAGTTGCTGATGGGGCTCAGTTGCTGATGGGGCTAAACCACAACACTGACCAAATATTTTGACAAGATTTGTCAGAAATGAAAATATTTTGGCCAGACTTTCTATAGCTTTCCTTTCAAAGGATGAATTTGGAGTCAGGTTTTACTTCTAAGTGTTTTTAACAATTTGCTCTTTCACAGTGCTTTAAATGCTTAAAATTCTACACAATACTGCTACGTTCTCACTCAGTGACTCCCCTCCGTAAACCTTCCCACCGAAGGGTGGGTTTCGGCAGACCCCACCGGTTATTGCAAGTCTGTAACCACTTCAGAAAACCTCTCACGTGCTTCCACTCAGGTATCCTATTGCTTTGGAAATAAGTTTTAAATAATATTTCATTTCAGCCAAGAAATTCTGTGCGTGACTGAGGAGAAAAGGAAAAAGGAAAGGATCGGATTGAAGGGTAAAGTTACAGCATCAGCAGCTGCGCCAACAGTCTCCAGGAGCATCCAGAGCTGCAGCCTGCTACCTCTGCCTAAAGGGAAGACTTGTGCTTCTTCACAAAGCCGTGAGTTAGGCAGCATACTTATTTTTAACAGAGAGAATAACGAGACTAGAGTGAACAGACTCTGCCCAACTCAGAGTCAATGTATGTCGCACCCTCATGCTTTTTTTCACTAACTCAGCTCACAGCGTCTAAGCAGACAAGCAGGTATCTGAGCAGAATTTTGAAGGAGGAAGGAATTCAGACAACACTGGTCAAATGAATAGGTGCTGAAACTAGAGGCAGGCAAGATGGCACTTCAGTTATCACTAATACTGGATGTAAATATTGTAACGCGTTGGCTGAGAGGTGCTGATTTCCGCTGTTCCCGAAGACGGCACGATACAGCAGTATCTGACAAGATATGTTGCCTCCTCAGAGCGGCAAAGACGTCAGGACTCAGAACAGCGTGAAATCCACTATTTCCTCCGCTTGGTTCTCTTGTGCTACTTCCGTAGAAAATCCAGAATCTAGAAATCCTCGAAACATCGCTGAATCATCCGACTTCAGCATCCACCCTGATACAGCAGCGGAGCAAAAATCAGCACTTCTCTGTATTAGCTAAGGTTGTAAATTATTTAATATTCAACAGTATTGAATCACTAAAAATCACCTGGTTTATGAGGGAAAGGAGTCCAAAACAGGACAGAAGAAAAGAGCACAGCGGCTCAAGCCCAAGCCCTACAGGACCCATCAGGTCACATAACAGGCTTTACACCCAGAGATTCAGGGCTCGTTCCTAGCCGGTGTTGTATCCAAAAGCATCAAAAGAGGCCAGAAGTAAAAGCTGCAATCTTCTTGGGAAAGCTGGGGAATGGCAGAGAAAACCTGGAGGAAAGAGCTGGGCTGTTCCTGGGTGTGAAACACAGCGCGCTGGTCTGCGACTTGTGTCAAGCCCTTAAATACAGATGCTTTATCGCAGGTACCTTCTCCCCTTCGATTCCCACAACGGAGAATCAGCACGTGCATCACCAGTTCAATCCACGAGCACAAACGGTAAAAGGCAGATTTTCGGCTACCGCAACAGCCTGTCTTTATAAGGCAACAGATGTGATGGATAAAAACCTCCAAGTCCTTCACACACACAGAGCATGTTAAAACCATCACTCCTGAAAAGGAAAATTACCTTTCCTTTTCCATCTGCTTTTCTTCCCATCTTTGTTACTGCACCTGTCGCTGCTGCTGCTGCTGCTGCTGCTGTTCTCGGAGCTCTGAGAGTCGGACTGGGCATCGCTGCTCTCCTCTGAGCCATCAGAGAGCTCCTTCAACCCGTCTGGAACATCCTTCTGCAAACGGAAGGAACAGATACAGTTACCCACTCCACAATAAACCCTCCCAATTATCAAAAGTCTTAAAAGTAGTGGTTTTCTTTATTTACCAAGCACTGATGTGGGGGTTTTTTTATGCTTCAGAGCAATGTCAGGACTGCTTAGCCACTGGCCTCGAACACGCACACTGCCTTCCACCGGTCCATACAAAATACTTAACATGACCCCAGCTGACACATCTTTTACACCTCCCTCGCCATCACTTCGCAGGTACGCTCTTCCCTAACTTCTTCTCCATCCCTAATCACTAACTCCAATACGCTCCCACTTTACGAGAAATCCAGTCCATTTTTGAGCTTCATGACAGAAGAACGACAGCCTGAGGGCTCAGCATCCCGCAGTCCCAGGTAACGCTATTTTTCCAAGGGGGACCACAGCAGCCCCTGGCCTGCCGGCACAGGTCCTTGCCAAAACGGGCCTGGCAGGTGTTTCTGATCGGTGAAATGTCTGCGCTGCCAGAGGCCGCCGCGGCGGGTTCGCGTGCCTTCACCTCCGCGCTTTTAGGCTGGTAACAGCCAGCAGAGAACCCGCAGCGGTTTCCACCCTGTCCACACCTAAAGCCAGAGTGCCCTCTAGTGATTATCCCGCCGGATTCAGATTTTAACGTACATTGCAGATTAGAGCTAATTAGTGACAACAGTTTGCTGCTGATGAGGTCATTAATGTCACCACTGTCCCGCCACCCCAAGCCGCTCTGGACACCTCGCAGGGTGCTGAGCCAAGAAGGGCTGGACAGCGGCCGGAGGCACCAGCTCACCTGGCCGCCCTCATCCTCGCTCCTCACCTTCTGTCCCGTCACCTCGGCCGAGTCACAGGACATACCCGAAATCAGGCTGTCATCCTGAACTCCTCATTAGTAACGGAACGGAAACTTGAAATGTCCACTGTACAAGGCAAACAGCACAGTGGTTGTAACAGCTGGACAAACTAACAGGTCTGCGTGCGTCAGATGGCAAGAAATCCTTCCGATAATCCCCACTGGAAAGAGTAAATCAAAACACCTCTCCCTTTAACTGGAGACAGTTGATTTCTTGTCCTTTCTCTGAAATTAGCTCTATGATTAGTTTCCACATGTGAGGCCAAAAAGTACTTAAGACAACAGAAGTGTTATCAATTTAATTAATTCCAGATTTCTTCCATCAGCAAGGTGAACTAATAGGTTTGGGTATTCAATTGTATTTTCACCCTGTACTTCAGAAATGAAGTTCTTTTAGCTGCACGTTAGAAGTTACTTGTGAGGCACAGGGGAAGAGAAGATATCACTAAAAGTGACAATGATTAAGCTTCTGTATCCCTAATGCTGACGCCCTCCCTTAGAGCTTAACCTTTGGAAAGATAATTTAGTCACCCGAGACGCAGTAATTACACGTTTATCTATTCCAGTTTTTTCAAGATGTCTCTTTCAAAGGCTTCTGCTGCGAGAAGAGGGAGCCCTGGCGTGGGGTGCCTTCACCTCCTGCCAGGTAAGGAGGAACACGCAGCAGCTGGAAAGCCTGGACTTCTTGGTTTTCCTGACTTGGCGTTTCTGTGGGAGGAGGTAAAGATGATGGAGCCAGAGTCTTCTCAGTGGTGCTCAGAGAAAGGGCGAGAGGCAACAGACACAGACTGAAACACATAAACTCCACTTCCACGGAAGGAAAGACTTCGTTACTGCAAGAACAATGAAACAGCGGAACAGGCTCCCAGAGAAGCTGGGGAGTCTCTATCCTTGTGGGAATTCAAGACTAAACCATGACTGGACACAGTCCTGAGCTGCCTGCTCTAGTTGGTCCTGCATTAAACAGTGGGTTGGACTAGATAACCTCCAGAGGTCCCTTCCCACCACTGCCATCCTGCGATTCCAGCCTCCCCTTGCCTCCGCAGGCAGCAGCCCCGTTAGCTCACAAAGCCCATACAATGTCAACAGCTCTCCTTCCATCGGGGCCTCTTCCTACCACTGAAAGGTCTTCACCAGTATCTTCTGATGCAGTGTCCAGTCTGCACCGCGGATCCTGCGTTCTCTCGAAACTTCCATGCAAGACGTCAGTGTAAGATCTCCATTAACATCAACTCCTGCATGCACCTGCAGCTCACCCTATCGCCAGTTCTGCTTTCGAACCAGAAGTGAACCCTCAGCTGCAGAACCGTCTTCTCTACACTATACTTGTTCTTCTTTCAATAAGTGAACTTATTCCTTTTAGTGAACCATATTCAACAGTCAAATAAAATTTGGTCTCTTAGCTATCAGTCCTATAAATGCAGCTGGAAAGACGGCATGCACTGGTTTTAGTATCTGTGGTAAAAGCTGAACCAGTCAGACTTCTCCAAATAGCACGTTAAAGATATTCCTCCAGACTGGAATCTTCCAGGCTGCTGGTGAACAGCAAATCCACCGCAAAGCATGGAAAAATTCAAAGGTAAACACACAAGGGCAGAACTACAACACGATCATCCAAGCAGGGACGGACGCTGTTTCGTGTTCAACACTAGCAATGAATTTGGGACCAACAAACCCGAAGATGGTGGGCAGAAACACACCTGGAAATCATCAGCATAAATATACGGCTGGGGAGAGAGGTCTACGTGAAGGTCAACGAACCGACGTACTGCGCTTCCAAATAACGCATCTTGCAGCCACTCGGCACGGCTGGTGGTCGCTGGGATAGAGGCAAACCCCGGCGCAAGCGGGGCCCGCGTGGTTGCTGCCGTGCCACGGGACGGGGAGCTCGCGTGCTGCTCCGAGAGCAAGCGCGGCTGAAGGAGGGGGACAAGGGAGCACCGGCAGCCGCTCCGCGTCCCTCCTCGGGCAAAGACGCCCCCAGCATTCCCACCGCGATGGCAGTGATGCAGAGGAATCCAAGAGAGAAACACGGGCGTCCAGAAGCAAAAAAAGTCTAAGACAAATATACACAATGTGTGCATGCCTCGCACGTCCGTTTTGTTTAGATTTTTCTATTTCACTTTTTACTTCTTTGATCTTTTCCCTCTCAACCTCCTGCTAAAAAGACTCCAGTTTCTCAGCGTCAGCATATCAATTTTCAGTCTAAATCCTACAAGCGTACATGGAAGGTGAGAGCACCAGCTTCACTAACAGTATCCAGTCATGGGTCTTTTCATTGCAAAGTATGGGGGGAAGCAATAAATAAAAGCACACAGAGACACAAACGGGACAAGCAGGGGGTACCAGTGGCAGCGCTGAAGACCAAGAGGCTCCAGTCACTAACTGATGGGCCACCAGGATCCTCCGGACAGCTCCGGGGAGGGCCAGCATGAACTCTGAAAGTAACACGATGGGGAAACGGAGGAAAATGAGGATTTGGGATGTTGGGGGGGGACCTGAGGGATGATGCAAAGCTTATAAAGGAAAGCTGAGGGGAAAGGGGTGGGGGAGGATCCAAGTGGGGGAACGAAACAAAATCACCCCCCCCAAGCTCACCTCGCACACGCAGCCTTCGCAAACCATGAAAAATACCACATTACAGGAAACTCAAATACCAGAAGGTACCAGAAATTCAGCACTTTTGCTACAACAAGTATTTAAAGGTCATGGTAATTTGGTTTATTCTGCAGTGCAAAGCTTGGCTGTTATCTCTAGGCCAGTGAAACAGTCATTTTGGGATTCAGTTTGCTGTTTCTATCGTTACTACCAAGCACGAGTGCTTCCGAAGTTGTTCACCCCTCCCATCCACCCTGCTTCCTGCTGCCAGAAATACACGGCACCGAGCAAGAGAAGCCTGTCCATCAGCCCGGGTCCTGACCGCACCGGTCCCTAAACTAACCTTTGCAGCTTAGCTGAGAGAGCAGTCGCGTTTCCTGAGAAGTGCAAACCGTGCCCCGTGCGCTCGGCTTTGGGGGAGCCAAAGCCTGTTCACCACCGCGAACAGACTCGCTGCTGAGACACGGAGCACGCGGTGCACTGCAGGTCACTTCTGACTACCATAATTAGACAAGGTTTGGGGAAAGGAGATGATTAGGTACTTGGAAACAAAGGGACAAAAAAAGAGGAACAATAAAATCACATTAATAAAAATTAATGTGAAATTTAGTTCAGTTGCTAGCTGCCACTAGGAGTTTTCCTCTGGAGCATCTCCAGGCCACCAGCATTAAGCAAACACCTCCAGAAACACCTAATCCTTTGAACATTATTTTGCAGAGCTGATGTACAGCTCAGTTATGATTCTCTGATCTGTTTTACATGTCTTTATCATCAAGTCTAACAAAAAAAGCAAAGGAAGCCCCCAGCAGCCTGCCAGTCTCCTTGCTACAAAGTTCAAGGATGCACAATCCAGTTTGGTGAGGCAGCAAAAACGCGAGTGCAACTTTGCTTCACTCACCAAATATTATACCATAAGACTCCTCTTTTAGGAAGTGCGATTTACCGGACACCTGGCTCTCCTCCTCTCCACCGCGGCGTAACAACGCATCGCTGGGGGATCGGTCAGCCCTGTTCTTCAAAGCATTCTAGTTCTAATTGCTACCTCAGCCATCACCTTTTGTTAATCACGGATCGTCCAAAGGATTTCTCACTCAGCGCATCATCTTTGCAATTCCCAGGCTCCTCCTGACACTGCACTGGGACTAAATATGGCAAAGCGGGCCTGGGATCGGTGCAGCAGGGCTCAACATCTCCCTCTTTCCTGGCATTCCGGGTTTCCCGCTGCTCCGTGGAAGATACCACCTCCAGACTACACAGCCCCAGGGAAGGAAAGCTGACGGCAAAACTGACGTGGCTTTGGATGCACAGGACACAATGTGCCTTTGGAACAACTCAGCAGCTAGTCTAGCCTCCTAATTAATACAAATCATTACCTTTAATCAACTTACTCCTACACTGAGTTAAATAATACTGGAGTTTTGCTGAAGCTTAACATTAGGAAATATTATCAGTCTTAACATGCAGATCTCAAGAGCAAAACAAACTGAACCACCACAGTAACTCCGACAGCCTGTTTTGTTGTTCAAATGCATCCTTAAACTTGACTTTGCTTAGATTTACTCTCTAGGCATTGAGTTTGCCTGTGATCTACCCCACTAACAACGTGTCCACAATCTTTCAAAAGGGACTTCTTTATTTTTACGTCCTGAATTATATTGTTCTTCTCTGAAACTTTTCAGCACAGCTTTGCCGCACCATGACACAGAATTCACTGACAACGACTCAATTCCTTGTCTACTACCAGATCTGAATCTTCTCCCGAGTCATAACGTTCCAGCAAAACCCTGCCTTCCCAGCCTGGATTTAGGGTCTGCGTTCTTTACTCCTAAAATGTAGAACTTTACACTTTTCTGTAGTGAAACAAATGGTGCAAGAATAAGTCCAGTTTACCAGCAAACAGACAACGACCTTCCCTTCGGTGCGGACAGCCCTTACCTCAAACGCACACGTTATCAGAATGGTGGTTTATGTACTTTCACTTAGATGCACTGAAATCAGGTCAACCTCTGCCCCGTGCAACGACGGTCAGAGGAAGGCGTTTGCCCGGTGTCCTGCAACGGCATTTTTGGAAGCTCCGAAGCCGTTTTACTCTGATGGCACGGCAGCACCGTGCCCTGCTCCCAGAGTGACGTCCTCCCTTGTCGCGTTACGTGCAAGGACCCAAGAACAACGCGCCTTCCCAGTTTGAAGGGAGGAGACAGCGAGAGTGGGATTCAACTTAGCTAAATTTTTGCCAATGAGGACATCTTTTTCTGGGCAATTCTTACTTGATTCCCTTGGGAAACTAACCAACGCTTTTGAAGCAGTTTCTCATACATCTGGAGTATTTTAGGATGAGATGAATGTCACCTTAGAAGTTATTATTTCTCTCTTATCGAGGATGGAGTGAGACGATGAAAGTGGTTCCAGCAGAGACTCCTGCACTGGAGAGGTCTATGTGTAGGGAGAGGAATCCTGTCTTATGGCACAGTCTTCAGAGTCAAATTTACAGAAAATCAAGAACAGTGTGAGCAGGCTTCATTCTAGTAGTTTAACTGGGGAAAAAGGTTTCATATAAACATTATTTTTAAATATGCCAATCAGATAAATGACGGAATCTACGCGTTTTCCCTAGAAGTGCTCTCTGCCTACCAGTCACAGACTGAGCATAAGGTAATTTTTCACTTCCAGGTACAAGTCGAGATCAGTGAAGATGAAGTTACCCTTTCGGCGCTAAAATGTCATTACAACTTAAGTGCTCTTTCACTTCTGGGATAGAAACGTGAATAAAAGCCAGCACCCTCAGTCGTACTTTCAGCACACAGGTTGGCCGTCACGAAGGCTTACTGTTGCATTTGGAGGGAAAGTTTATGCTATGTTCACGCTATTGAGGAATAGTTCCCTCTTCAGGATTATCCTAATCCAACCTATTTTTAAATGGATAAAAGTCACCTGAGCATTCAAACGAGATTCCCCAGCCGAGCCACTTACCTTCAGTGTGTACACTCCCATGCGCCCCGGGACCTTATAGAAAATGCCCTCTTCCCCTCGGGAGTTTGTATGTAACATAGCATTCAGGCATGCAAGAGGAGAAGTCCCACTGAAAACAAAAACACAAGGTTAATGTTTGAATGTATTTGGTCCGTGTTAATCTTCTGCTGGGAGACCGTCACGGCCCCTCTCCTGACCATCACGCATGCAGAGGCAGAAAGACTGCAGATCCAACTTCTATTCCCGAGCGGAATACAAGCTGCAGCTGCCGTAACAAGCAACAGTGAAACCAGTCCACGCACCCACGCGCCAGTCCCAGAAAAAGGAGGGAAAAAAGCAAACAAAGCAGCCCCCCAGTTCAGGCTCCCCGACACTTCTTGGCCGGACATCGAAACTGTCGCACGTTTTTAAAGCTCTGGATATTCAGCGTTGCTCCTCTGAAACTCAGAGCAGATCTGTTGTGAGCGAACTACTGACTGCAGAGATATTTCAAGTTTGGGGCTTTTTTTTTTAAAGAAAACCCACAACTTACTGAAATAAGAGCTGTGGGATAAAGAATGGAGACCAATTATGCAATTTCACTGGAAAAGAGTGGAGATCTTCGATCCCAGCCGGGAGAACCAAGACAGAAGATCCATCTTTTCACCGGTGCTGGCGGGGGTTTCTTTGTTTGGTTTTTTTAAACCCATCCCACTGTAGACAGAAGCAAAATCAGGTGGACACGGCAAGACAGGCGACTTTTGTTCCCACTGCAGGGTCAAGCTGATCACACCCTCTCCGAAATAGGTGTCCTTGCTCATAAAGCATATTGGTATTGAGCACAACCCCTGCACAGACATTAAGTGGGAGGTTTTCTCCTCCTTGTCCGAAAGACTGGAACCAGAACCATCAAACTGATGAAAACCCTAAATTTATGTCTGATTAACTGAAATCCCCGAGCAGCAGATACAGCTGTTTGTCTGTAGTAAGTTTTGCTATGAACGTTCGAACAAACCTGCATCAAAAGCACTGAAATAAGCCCTGGGAGGAACGGGAAATAAAGGCGAGGACGAGCACAGCCCTCCAACGATTCCGGCAGGGCACGTGCACTCCAAGTTCTGCCTAAGAGCGGCAAAACAGCCCAGCTGAGTTACCGATGTCTAGTACAAGGAGAAGCCAACATCCCGCGAGAGGTCCGCTCTCCTGGGCCCCCGTGCGTACAAGCTAACAGGTAGGAGACCCCCTAAGGGACACCGGCCAGATACGGTGGCGTGCAGCCGTCCCCCACCAGCAGAGATCTCTGCGGGGTTGCAGCCCACGGTCAGACCGGATGACCTCCTTCAAACCTATGGTACTCCATGCGAAAGGTCAGAAAACGGCCTCGACAACTTCTCTGCTCTGCAGATCTTGTGCTTTCTGAGTTTTTGCCAGCATCGCTTGTTAACAAATACTAGTGAAAATGGTGATAAGGAAGGAATTTTCTAAATCCCAGCCCAAAGCTCATCTGACTGCCTTAGCAGATGGCTCAGCCTGATGCTCGAGCAAAAACCAGCGGCGCTGGAGGAGGCAGCTGAGCCTCAGGCGTGCCAGGGACCACCCACTCCTCTCATTTGTGTTCTTACGTGGCAAAACCCACTTTCTTTCAGGCACTCTTACACTGACCCAGCAACCCCTGTGGCTAACAAATGCCTTTCGGAGAGACAGCCAACCATTATACAACAGAGAAACCAGAAACGTGAGCACCTCGCTTTGACCCCTGCCGAGAGTTCGTGTCCGTCTTCAGACGCGGCGTACCTAGGACGACGTTCCAGCCACAATCCCTACCGCTGAATGTAAGCTTCTCCTAAACACGTGTGCACACAGTAGGCAACCCCCCCATCCCCTCCTCGACTCCCGCCACCGACACCAGCTCTCGGCTCTTCGCTCCCTGCCGCTCGCACGGCTCTTCTGTGCGCCTTCGCCAACGGTGCAGCAGCTCCCATGGACGTGAACAACACGACTGGAAGCAACTCTTCTCACACGAGCTTCACCAAGGCTCTCTGCTAACTTCACAAGGCCGATCCTCTTCTCTGGAAAGCCACTGGGTCCCCCTGGAAGCTGTAATTCGGTGTGATTTCTTACAGCAACACCAAATTCTTTCCAAAGGCATTGCTCCCCAGGGTCTACCCTTCCCCTCTCTGCTCCTGGATGTGACTTCTGCATGCAAGTACTACACAACAACTGCACGCAAGTATATTTTATACAGGCCCAGCTGTATCTGGCAGTAAACAATATACCCGTCCTTCTCCCATCAACGTTCATCATCATGATCCCTCCTATCACTGCATCTAGAAAATTATCATTTTTATACTGCTTTCCAGATCACTAATAGCCTGTTGAATCGCACCGAACACAGCGAAGCACTCCCGTGTTCAGGAAGCTCTGGGGCAGCGAGAAGAGCTCTGCCACGTACCTGACCTTCAGCTCATGGAGTACGTTCTTTTTAAAAGCTGTATCAGAGCAGAATATCAATAGCCAAGTGTCTAACAAAGTCTAGGCAGAGCTGCACTTTGGAAGCTCACCAAGGAATGAAGCTTTGGCAGGTCCTATCTTTACAAAAGCTATACTGGTCTGGCATCTACACTGCTCCTACTGACGTGCTTCCATTGTTTAACAGCTTATCCACTATTATTCCCTTATTTTTTTCTCATGTTTACCCATCTATAGTTACATGCCTTCCTCTACAGGCTCTTCTAGAAAGCTGGCACAAATGTAACTATTCCAGCCTTTCATAAAGCTTTTTATGAAAATTTTAGAAGCTACAAATTGGTTGACAAGTCCCCCCTAACTTTCAAAAACAAAACAAAAAAACCCGTGGGGGTTCGATTTGGGTACGAGATGCACGGCCTTCACGTCATATTACATCCTTTCTGCCTCTATGAGTGAGGGAGGGCTCACTCGAACCCTTCCTATTTTCCTGACCGCCTTATTTTCACGCCTCTCACTCGGCTGAAGCCACCACCCTGGGTGCAGGGGGGCAGCTCATGCCTCTGAACGGATTCCCCCAGCGCAGCTGCAGAAGAACAGGAGAGCGGCTGCTGCTGCGGGGTTCCGTGAGCTGCCTGACCAGCAGCCTCCAGCCTCACCGATCCGGAGCTTGATTTGACATACAAACCCCCAAAGCGAGGAAAAACCATACCCAAAACGATACCTGAAAACCAGCCGGGAGGCTCACCCCGAACTGGGATGAAGGCCAGCCCAGCGGGGCCGTACTGACCCGCCTGCATCCCGTGGGAAAGCGCTCTGGGCGTTGTGCTTTGCTAAAAGGTGTTGCTGCGTTACTGCGGCCCCTGCCCCACAGCTCTGACACTCTGCTAACAAATAAACATGCAGCGAGGTCGCGGTTACGTTTATTCTCGGAGGTGAAAACTCGTTCCCCTCAATGGAAAGATTTCAACCCTTGCTTGTTCTTCGCTGCCCCTGTGCTCAGATTGCCCCAATAGTCACTTAATACTTTTTCCAACTCTGTGTGTTTCGCATCCAGCCTACCTTTTATTATTTTAAATGCAATTACTGCCTAAAAATAGCCTTAGGGACCAGATGTTGTTATGCCATTTATTTTACTGCTGCTTTTGTTTGGGGTTTGGTTGGTTGGTTGGTTTTTTCGTTAATAACGAGGGTCATCTCCGTCTGCCAGGAACACACACCAGCTCATCGGCCACATCTGACAGTTCCTGTCATTCCACCCCAAAACCAGTAGCTGGAGAAGCAGGTGAAGTGAAAGATGAGCTCCTGCCCGCTCCGGATTCATCATCACCCACTGCTTCACTGCAATCCCTTCCATCCCACCCAAATCCGTCCTGCTCTGCAGGCAGAGCCGCAGCCAGGCTCCGATACTGCCGACCATCAGCTTCCACGAACGTGACTGCTAACGGAGCAGCCCTTTTGGGGCTCTCAGAACAGGATTCAGCCTTCAAAAGATTAAGTGGAGCTCAGCAAGACTACAACACGACTAGTTGGTAATTGCCATGCTCCTTCGCGTCCCCTTTTGGGAAGCTGTGTTGGATCTGTTCGACATCAAGCCCCTACCTCGATTTCTAAAACCTCCGAACCGAAACATCCTGCAGCTTTGTGATCATCAATCACCCTGGGCTCTGCGTAAGCTCAGGTGGCGGTTCTTGGCTTGAAGAAGAGGGGTTTGAGGTGCGGATGCACAAACTCCTCGGTTCACAGGGGCAGGAATTACGTTACTGCTTTTGAGGAGAGCCGGGCAGCAACCTGGCTCACCAGCTTACTGCAGTACGGACAGACAGCAGGTGCACAGTTATGGCAGAAGGAGAAAGGAGGAGGGTGTATCCACACTCACTAACACCAAATTCTCCCAAAGGCACCTGAACAAACATTATCCCTTCTACCAGCTCCCCTCCATCACCTCCCCACAGCTAATGCTTGCAGAGACCAGAGGCTGCTTTGCCCCTCCTTCCCCCTCTCCGTGTAGGGCTGTTGTCATTTAATTGTGTAATTAAGGATCTTCCAAAACGAGCTAAGACCAATTATTACTTCTCCCATTGTGTTAAATTTCCGTATTCCCCTGTTCTCCCAGACTGCCCTGTTTCCACCCAACACCACCAACTGCTACAGAGAGGCGGTGGGCACTCTCATAGTTGAATGCAAGGCCAAAATACTTGTCCAGATGCTGGCAATTTGGTGCAAATGACTTTAAATCACAGCTATTTCATCCCCTAGCAGTTTAGGAACAGAAGCTGCATTTGAATGCAAGCAGTACGGCACCCTGCAACCCCTCCAGGGCTTCCCTCGATACCACAGGTAGGGCGCGGGTCTGGGGGCTTCTCTTTGGTTTTGGAAACAAGGGAAAGCTTCTGAATCAACACTGCATTTTCTTCTACCGACTCAGTTCGCGATGTTCCTACCTGGGATGCGATGCACACTGTTTGACGGAGCAGCGGGTACAGCTCCAAACGCAGTTTTATGGCACCCAGCTAGAAGGGGTTTTTTTATATATAAACCACTGCGCTTGAATTAAGATGTTTCGTCTAGAAAAGGCACACTTAGGATTTTACTGGACTGCTAGGGTCTCTTCCCCCAAGAACTAGCTTCTGTACGAAGAGTTAGACACGATGTTTTATTAAAATTAAAACACGATGTCACACCCTGTACTGTGACAGCTAATTAAGCAGAGTTCCAGTGCTCGTTCCAGCAGGTTTGTCAACCCAGGCAGATATTTTTTTACATCACACCTACTAACAAATAGTGTGAAAAACATTATTTGCAGAATTGAAAGGTAGGATAAGAATTACTGAGCTGGCAGGTTTTGTGAAGAGCTGGTAGGGGGTCACAGCTCGGTCTCTGCCCAGGGAAAGCTTCGGCTTGAGCTGGTTTGCGCTCGTGCTGCTCCTGCCGCTGGCGAGCTGGGGTAGCTGCTTTCAGCTCCTGCTTTATTCCGTGCTTCAAGTGAGGCGAAGAGCAAAATTTAAGTTTTCCGGACCCTGCCTCCCTTTTAACTCGGCTTGTGCCAAGCAGAGGGACTCCGCCTGCACAAGCTCGATCTGCCTGGACTGTTTTCATCCTGAATCTCATTTATGCACTGAAAATAGATCACATGCATAATCAAGATACTGTAACTTCATCCAACTGTCAGGTAATGCAAGCCCTTTTCAAAGATGTTCAGATATTGCAGTAGTTTTTGTCAGTAATGCAATTCTGTTTCATCAGGCCACTTTGCTGACCACAAAAGCATTTTCCTGATAAAACCAGGATAAATTCCCAATATAGAAAATAATTGATTCTGACATCCTCCACCTCCAGAGTGTTACTGGGGCCTCATCTAACGCTTCTAACAGTCATTTCTGACAACAGCTCCGGCAGAGGCATTCCTACTGCAGTTCATCGTGATGGCAGGAATACCGCTCCAAATAACAATCCGGGGCTAAGGTATTCAGCCCCTCATGGTAGCAGCACGCTGCTGCTTTTTCTATGCAAATATTTTTCAGAATTTTACATTTTAGGTGCGTGCATGCATGAGCTACACTTGTGCTTCTGTGAGCAGAAAGGATTTTTAGTTGTATTTTCATTTATGAACTCGCAGCAATGTATTATCTAGACTTTTTATTCCGATAGGGAATAGCACGCTAGCTGACAGCTACAGCAAGAAGGCAAACCTATTTTAACTAGTGAGATAATAAACGGGATGCTGACCTTCATCAGTTATCCGGTGCTCAGTGCCAGTCCACTGACAAATAAAGAGCACCCTTGGGAAGATCAAGATAAATGTCCCTTTGTTTATAGCGGTTCACATCTCGGCTGAGCAGAGCTGCTTGGGGTGGTTCAGATCGGTACAGTTGCCCGAGCTGACCAATTCAGCTGATGCTGATGGTCAACTATAGGCTTTGTTCGTTGAAATGAGCTTGCATTAAAGTAAAAAAATATATATTTGCAACAGTTTAGAAGATGCAAAGGTAACTACAACAACATTTACCAGGGTTGATTTGGTTTCCACAGTGCTACAAGTGCAAACTGAAGCTTCCTAGTTTTTACTTCTCAAAAAGCTAACAATAGCACGGCCTTTCTGTAAATCTGCCAAAATCTGGGCAGCAAACTCAGCGTAAGCTGGACCCATGGTGCTGGTGCAAGGGTCACAATCCGAGCTCTCGTGCCTAGACCTAGGACCTTCTTCATTAAAACCGGGTTACACCGATTTGTTCACTGTTCCAGGTTTTAAATCATTTTACTTTCCCATACCTTATGCATTATCCTCACTCACAATATTTTTCAGTTTGAGAAAAAAACCTAGGGAGTAACATATCCACCCATTCAAAGCTACCTTTATCAAAAGCAAAAGAAACGGTTTAAGTGCTGACACAGGTTTTAAACCACAGCATCAAGAACATTTTCATTTAGAGATGCTGTTTAAGAGAGGTCGGACACAAGCAAGTACCCCTCAATACTTACCAGGTGACCCCCCAGTGAACAGGTTGAGCAAATACACGTTCTTAAACTCCGGTATTAGCAGAGCAGGCACCAACTTTTTAGCTACACCACACTTTTGACAGCGGGGTCTTAAACATTATTTTGTCAGCCAAAAGCGTGGTACTTTATGAGCCTCCGCCTGAACCATTTCAAGAAAATGGTGCTGCGTTGGGGCAAGTATTAAGTGTCTGTGAAGCAGCTACTTCAGGTATGAATTCAGTTCCCAACCGTTCTGCTACTATAGCTGTGCCGCTTCCCACTGAAAATGGTGGTGTAGTAATTATTCCCTTCTAACACGGACTTCCCAGTTAAAAACAACCAATTTAACAGATTTACTAGAACTTACAAACCTGTTTATACTTACAAACCTATGACTGCTACATCAACTAAATTTTTTACCTTGTTGATTAAACAAGGGGGTTGGGTAGCTTCTAACTATCTATTCTATTTTAAAAATTAACATTTCTCGTATCTGCAGTTCCGTTTCATTAATGAATCGGAAAATTGATCTCAAAGTGATCAACAGCAAGTGACATCCCTCTGCCTGCAGAAGGGGCACATTCTTTACCTGGTTTATTGGCTTGCGGAAAGGGCCAACACAGCATAGTAGCAGCCTGTGTAGTTACGAGTTAGTTGTAAGGCCAGCCAGTGGCATAAGAAGAAATACGTATTCTGAGCTCTCGGCCCTCCGAGAATTTCTCTAAGCTACTTGACGTTTCAGACAGACACGTACATACCAAATTTTCCTTCTGAGAATTGCCAAATTTAAGCCATCCTTAAATCCTGGTATTTTAAACTCCCCATTAAATTCAAAGCTTCTTCAGACTGAGCAGGAAAAAAAAGGGGGTTGAGAGTGATAAATGTACACAAGGTTAAGGTGAGGACTTTCTACTCCGAGCAGCTGCCTGTTGGAGGGGAGGAAGGAGGGGAGCGCCTCTGCCCACGTTTTTCAATTTTTTTCCCCACATTTTCAACCCCCCTGCAGCATCCCTTCCTTCCCAACAGCCTGGCTCCCGAGACCTCAGGGACCGAGCTGACTTGTTCCAATTCAAAACCAAAGTCTGAGCAGATCGTTTTTGCTTGGTCACATGTGGGTAGGATGCTGGATTGAAATTTTTCAGTCGTGCGGTATTTGAACTTAAAAACCTTGCCCTCAGAGCATCACGCAAGGTGTATTTATCTCTCAAAAGGCTACTTTATATTAAAACTCCATTTTTAATTTGGTTAGCAGAGTTCACAGTATTTCTCCACGTGTGCACAACAGCACAGGCTTCGGCGTGGTGGAGCCAGCAGATCTCCCGCCGCAGGACCACCACCTCCGGGCTCCAGCGGATCCTGCGGGCAGAGGAGCATCTGCTGGTGCTGCTGGGCACAGAAACACCTCTCGGAATTCACTGGTTTCACACCAGGTAGGTGCCGTAGCGCTCAGCAACCTCAACGCCAGGGAAGGGTTAATTATTGCCTTCTGCTCTCAATGGAAGCTTAATATAAAGCGCATCCGACAGCAAGCGTCTTCGTTTCACATCCTCACTGCACGTTGGTGTAACTGGATAAAAACGCCCAAACGGACTGGGCTGTGCTTAAGGGGGAGGGTTCCCCCCCCCCCATTTTATTCTTTTGAGCATCCCCTTCTTCCCCACTTTCCATTTGAATCAGACATTTGCACAAACAGCTTTATTTGTTTATTAGTATATTAAAATATGACGTTTTTAAAAAAACAACAGTTTCAGATCTACAGAAGTGTCAGAGCAGAGAGATATTGTAAGCAGAAACCACTGTACCAACCTCAAGCCTGTTAAACAAATGTATGATTTAGAAAAGCAGCTTATTTTACATGTTAAATTTTGCTTCACCCAACATGCAGTGCCAAATGTCCCCGAGCCAAAAGCTACACAAAACCACACCATGCAAATCAAGCACCCCCCTCCCCACAAATTCAGGTTTGCAGGCAGCGGGGTTAGTTCGTAAGACACCGAGCATTCACGTGCTGTTAGCCCAACATTCGCCACAGACTTTACAAACGTTAAGATTTCAGGTTTGCATCGCACTGAAGCGCTAATGCAAACGGCATGCAGGAAAGGTAGATTAAGGTAACAGAAGCATTGACAGCAGATATACTACCATTACTTGGCTTCTAAGTCTGTGTGAAACAAGCAGTTGCTCTTTTAATTAAGGCTTTTGCAGCTTGCGTTAATAGAGAAGAGTAGCTTTAGAACAATCAGCAGTGGTTCTTACCTTCTGGAATTGGAGTGCAACCCAAAAAAAGGAGAGAAACACCCCTTTAAAAACTTGAGCAAAACAATTGTCTAATCATTAATACGAACCCTCCCCCCCCTCCACCAGAACCAAATTTAAAAAGTTTCGGGCAGATCTGCAGTAATACTCAGACCAGGTCATACCGAACGGACACGGGGGAGGAAGACGTAGACTTGTCACATGGATTCAGTTTTCAAAGACCCTGGCATACAGCTGCCAGCCCCAGGCAACTCCCAGATGCATTATTTTCAACCTCCACCAGTTAATGAACTTTTTACAGAAGTCAGGTGGACCCTTTGGAAATCTCACACAGCAGTACAAGAATTTACTTATTCCTTCACACACCCTCAGCACTACTCACAGCTCACAACGCTGGGTGAAACAGCAGCCCTGCAACCCAGAGGAGTGAGACAGACAACTGGCAGCTTAGTGAAGCCCGTAGTTACGGTGCGAGAATGAGCACGTACTGCTTCATTACCTCCATGGGTCATCCGTGCTCTCGCCAAGTCATTAATAATGCACATGAATACACCACTGGCCTCATTTAAATATTTCCACAGTAGCAGGGCTGGGGGCAGGTAAAACGTTTCATGCTATAAAGCCAGTTTTAACATGCCAGCGCTGGAAGTTCACAGGAATTTGTGCGAGACCAAAACACGAGCGCGGCCGGTGATCACGGCACGTTCCGATGGAGCCGTGCTTAGACCACGGTGTAAAGAGGGCACAGGAGGCGCTCGTGGATGAGGGTCAGCCTGGAGGACACTGTAAAGCTCTCAGGCACACACTGAGGTTGGACTTTATTTATAGCTTTAATTAATGATCTACTGTGACAACTGAATCTAACCTGCGGGAACATCGGTAGACCCCGATACCGTACGCTGGGTCCTGGATAAGATTAAAAACCCGTGTAGAAGTCACCTGACTTTTTTAGACACGGTTTCTGGGTGTGAGCAATACCTTCAGGTCTACAGCACTGGATCAGCTCCCCCTTAACACAGCGTCCACGGGTAAGACATTTGTTCATGTGCTGTTCACATCCTTGAGGGACTACGCAGAACCACCATTTTCTGATTTTAAAGGAGTAATCCAGATAGAAGGACCTTCCTCAAAGGGTTTTGGGGCACAGAGTTAAAATGTCAAAGTTTTTGGGTTCCCCCCCCTTTGTATCTCTGCTACAGAACCACCAGCCAGCTCATACTGAAGATAAATCCTAAATCTAGGCAATTTTTGAGATCTCAGCTCTAGCATCTTCTAGAAGAGAGAGTCAACCTGTCAGATTCCTGCAGCATTCATCGGTCACCCCCCATTTCTCCTTGCAACAGCTACTATACTCTTTCCCATGATGAAAGCCGATACGTAATTTTATTTTGAGGAGACAGCAAAAACTGCTACTCCCGCAGTCTCAGTTAAGATTAGAGAAGCGGACGATTTTGTTAGTTATGGATTTGATACCTTTATATAAGGGATATGGGAAGAGTCACCTTGTCAGAGTTTCTCCTACATATAATGAATGTATTTAACACCCCCTGCTAATGGTAACAAGATCTTTACAACCACTCTTTGAACGATCGTTTTTCAAACCAGCATTTTCCCCTACATGTATTATTTATGGCATCCACTAACTTATCGCCATGTTTTTGCACAGGCACCGAGTGGTACAGAAACCTGGGGCTACTTCAACTTTTAGTTGAATTCACGTTAATGAAGCAAACAAGAAACATGCCCTGGGAGGGTTTGCCAGACCTGCGGCGTCCCTTGTGGTACCGAGCCAAAGACAAGGTGGCCTAGAGCTGGCGGTGTTCAAGGGGCAGGAGTTGCAACTCCAGCTTTTCCTCACTTCAGGAAAAGTCCTGGTAGGGAGCCTCTGCCTGGTTCAGAGCAAAAAATACTGAACAAGGGGATAGTCACGAGCGTCCGGAAGAGAGACTCACCAAACATACCTCTAACCTCATTAAATATTAATCTGAAACTGTCACTATGTACCTGTCACATAACTATGACTCATACTTGACAGCCGTTTGACCAAAAATAGCTTTAACCTCTACTTTACACACAAATTCCACTTAGATATAGAGACATCATGAAGGTCTCAAAGAGAACACCATGTTATGGTGGTCTTCAGTTAAAAATGTAAATTGATAACTGTTTATCTTCTCCAGAAAATGCCAACTCCAACTTTCAGCTGCCTAAGGGAAAAAATTGCAAGAACTTGCTGCACCAGCCTTTATCGGCCTTTGCTGCTGCCACCGCTTCTCCTGTAGGCTTCCAGTAAGCAAGAGAGCAAAGCTGAAGAAGAGTCTTGCAATTAAAATGTCCAACAAATTCCCCTTTCCCATTGGTAAAACATCAGGAAAGAGCCCCAGAATCCCAGCTGTGAGTAACAGGTCCTGCATGTGACAACTCCAAGAGGTAAGTAATACTTTTACGGACACTTTATAATATCCATCTTCCAGCAACGTGAAAAAAACCTAACTGAAGAGATTTGAGGTAACCTAACCCTGGTGATTCTTAAATAAGAGGTGGGGATGCCTGGGGGGGCCACACACAACATGGTCAGTATCAGATCCATGGGACTTGAACTCAAGGTGTTCCAGCCCATTTGAAGATTAAGGAAGCCGTGGATTAAAGAATGCGTTAAGTTACTTAAACGTTTGTCAGCTGGTGGCTTCGGCGAGCAACAGCACCTTCCAAGCCAGCTCACAATTCGCAGCTTCACACCCTGAGAGGGGAGAAAACCAAAGCTGTTTTGCACTGACAGAGTACGACCTGTTGGACATACTGTACCCCAGCCGCACGTACTAGAAGCTGACCTTTTTACTGTACTCCCTGTCCACAAATACGCCTATTAAGGCTTCGAGGTACTGCAGTGACTCACAATCTTACAAGATGCACTGGAGCCAAAAGCCCACTTCACCAGGGAACATGAGGCTGGGATCCATGACTCGGAATCATTTAGATGGGGAGGAGCCCCAGGAGGTCACCAGCCCAACCTCCAGCTCAAAGCAGGAGCAACTACATCAGGTATCTCAGGGCTTTGTCCAGTCCAACTTGAATATCTCCATTATCACCCTTATGGTGAAAAAAACTTTTCCCCTCGTACCTAATCAGAATTTCCCATCTTGCAATTTGCATTCATTGCCTCTCAGTCTAGCACTGTGTACCTCCACAAAGAGTCTGGCTCCTTTTTATAGAAGCTATTGATAGAAGTAAACGCTCACCAGAAATGCCAACCGCCAGACTATGACAAGCAGTTTTCGATATAGAAGCTTTTAAAGGTACTGTCATACAAAGAGCTCGGGCAGGAGAGCTATACTGGGCGATATAAAGAATTCATGGGATCAGTCACCGGGATGATTTCTACAACTGCCTGAGAGGAGGTTGTGGTGAGGGGGGGGTCGGTCTCTTCTCCCAAGTCACCAGTGATGGGACGAGAGGAAACGGCCTCAAGCTGCGCCAGGGGAGGTTTAGGTTGGATATTAGGGAAAATGTCTTCACTGACAGAGTGGTCGGGCCCTGGAACAGGCTGCCCAGAGAGGTGGTGGAGTCACCATCCCTGGGGGGTTCAAACACCGTGCAGACGTGGCACTTGGGACATGGTTTAGGAGGCCTGGGGGGGTTGGGTTGGCGGTTGGGCTTGGTGATCCTGGAGGTCTTTTCCAACCTTAATGATTCTGTGGTTCCAAGTCTCCTGGTGCAGTTAACTATGGGCTGCCAGAGCAACGAGTAGTTTCAAGGACTTTAGACCAGTCTACACAGAAAGGTGGGTTTTTTTGGCAAAAATTGTGTCACCTGACCTCCTCACCGTGGGATGTCACAGCTATCACTAGGTAAATTTGATCATACATATTATTTTAAGAAGTTCTGAGAAATTTTATTTGAATAAATTGTCAGCGTAAACAAACCAAGCGTGTCAAATCCGCTGCCTGCCAGCCCTCGATGGCTGGAGGGACAACTTCCAGCATCCCCTCCCGCCGGGGTCCTGCAGCACAGCGCAGGTGAGCGGTCGTAATGCCAAGGCATCAGCTGCTGTCACCAGAATAATTCATCTCGCCTTCAGTGCAGACAGAGGCCTTTAGAGAAGACTCTGCGGGCACAGGACAAACTGAAAGGAGGCCCCGGCAGTGTTTTCCCCGCAGTTCCCTTGAGGACAAGCCCCACAGTGTGGCGCACTTGCTGCCCATGCCTCCAGACACCTCCTGTACAGAGCACCGGCTGGTCAACACAGCGCATGCGCCAAGAAGCCTGCTCGTAGGGCATGAAGGTGCTACATAGTACAGTCTTGGCCACTAGAAAAAAAATGTATTGGTGTGCTTAATTTGTACTCAAGAAGCTACGTGGTTAGGTCAGAGAACGCTACAGGATCCCAAGTGTCCTCTCGAGGATGCTTTGCTGTACGGCCATCCTGAAGCACTTCTGGCAGGTCCTTCCAGCTGTTCCCACCTCCAACACCCTACTCCTGCCAGGGTCCCTACACAGCAGTGGCAGGAAAAGAAGCTTCAAATTAGCTTTCTCCCTTCAGTAGACGATTTCTCAGTTCCCCAGCCTCCTGCTGCCACGAGGAATCAGGAGGCAGTGCAAGCAAGCAGAAAACACAAGCCTGCAGCAGGTCCCATCACTACCACAAGCCCCTTCTCCTCTCAGGTCACGCCTGACTGGGGACTTGTCAGCCACAAGCTCAGACAATCAGAGGACACTGAGGAAACACTAACGATGAGCTCATCAGCACATCAAGTGGCCTGAAGCCATTTTAAGAGCAATACCATGAAGGTTGCTCTGACCTGCGTCGACTTCCTTCGTCAAAATTTGAGCTCTCTGTTGACAGTTAGCTCATCAGTGAAAATATATCTTATTCAATATATAGACAATTTCAAGTTTCCAATGCACAAATACTCATTAAAAGGAGACAGCAAGCAGGCTGCATAGCAAGAAGTTGTCTCCTTAGCATTTTGACTATCAACATCAAGGATGAAGGCAAAACTCTAGACACACAAGAAACTGTCAAACGGACTATCACATATTCTATCAAGATAATGCTGTGTATAGTGAAATATGTCTAAAAGGTAGACAATGGCCTATGTGTTCCTTAACTGTAAGGTCATAACCAGAATCGGACTGAGCTAATGAAAATTCTTCCATTTCTCAAAAGCAAACAACAGTGTCCAGAGCCATTATGGAGTTTGCTGACGGATTCAGTCTACACTTAATATACTCTGGACTTGTGAAAACACTGAAGAGCTGGAGAGTCTACAGAGGAAGTGAGTTGTAAGATCCGCTTTTGGGGAGGTAAAACTATGTTAGCAGACTCAAATCCAAAGATTTGCAGTCTCACAGTAGACTCAGACCAGCAAATCTTCAGGCTGGGTTTTGTACGGCTGCCCTTCCAGGCAGGCGGAAGAGCACGCTCGGGCTCCACGTGCAACACAGCTAGCCAGCAGCAAGAATAAGAGGCTTGCCTGCTATCTGCCAGACGCAGGATGCATGTCTCTTCCATTATTGGATAGTTTCAGTTTTCCCATTTTCCTAATATTTTTTAAGATAGAGAAATGAAAAATACATTTTTCACTGGTTATCAATCTAATTCTCTTCACCTAGATGAGATCTTTTTTTCCCCCTAGAAGAGCCTTTTATTGTAGGTTCATCATGGCTTTAAAGAGCAGCTTTTACAAAGAGTCTAACAGTTTTGACAGAGGCAGCTTTTGATAGGGAGAGAAAACTTTGTTAGAGATAATTTACCCTCACACCAGTGTCAGTGGGATCCAATAGGAACGCCATCCTCTTCAAAATAATTTAAGAGCCCTACACCCTTCTGAAAGCCCCCCCTTCCATCCCTACCCGGGGGGGGTCGGGTTTGTTTGGTTTTTGGAGGGGAGTTATGTTGGGGGAAGAATTTCCCGTATCAAGCCGCTGAAGGAACAACCGCCCTGAGAATCAAGGCATGGAAGAGCATGCAACGTAGCTCCCCCAACCCCGTCTTATTTCCTTGCTCTGCAGCAACAGATAAGGAAATCAAAGTACTGAAGAACAGCTGGGAAATATTTTAGTGGCAAAGCCTTCTGCCAGGAAAGAGGAGAGCTCACTCTGTTGGTCCTTAACTCAATCTGAGATGCAAGAATACCCTCTAGCAATAAGCTGCTTCCCTCTTCCTACAGTTATCACCTAAGCCCAGACTCCAGCCTGACCTTTGCTCATAGTTCTGAGACAAGTCAATGAGAGAGCTGTTTGCCTTTTAAGTTCATCCTCTCTCCTCTTGCAAGAGAGTGACCAAGTACAGAGTTTTTCCCCCACTCAGGCAAGGTCCTCATTTCGTAGCACACAAGCTACTGGAGGAGTAATAGAAATGCGACGCTACTCTGAACCACACAGAAGCTAAAAGCGCCGTGTTTTCTTTCCAGATGAGGGCAATCAGTATCACTGTAGTTCTCGTCACTCAGGAAGACAGACTGTTCACATTACCAGGCTCACAGAGGACAAGCTAACCACAGAAATACAGCAGGCTTCTCATTTTCAGCTAGCAAAGTGAGAAGAAATATAGGAAATCAGTTAAGAAACCTTATGGAAGCCTAAAGTTGCGGTGCTGGCAGCTCATTTATACGAGCGTCAGACTGAGCAGCTCCAGCCCTGATCACGTAACCATCTCCTTGTCTGGAAGCACGTCACCTCCTCAAGGATGCTCTGAGCTGGATTTGCAGAGCATCTCGCAAGGAATTTGGAAGGACCAACTTGCCAATGAGAAGCAGAAATTAGCTGCTGCCTGGAGGGCAGCTAAAACTTGAAACCAATTTGTTCATGACACACTTATCTCTAGTCCAAACATGGCTGGTGAAAAGGGGACTTTGGCTTCTATACTTTTTTTCTCCCCAAAGTGGTTTAAGGGTTTGTTTTGGTTTATGTTAGAAATTCCATGAATACTTGAAATAAAAGTAGCCAGAGCATCAGGTCTGTCTTCGTTTTCATTGAGATGGAGCTAGTGCTTAGATGTATTTCCTCACCTAATTAGTATTTGGGCAAAAAAGTCACTGTGTTTGGACAGACGTTCACAAGCCAGTATTTTACCCAGTGTCCCTTACAAAAATCCAAGAAAGGTAACACATTCATGGCTATGAAAGGTATCTTTCAAAGACGCTAACTCTTCAGATACTCTTACACTGATTTTAACACACCCAAGGAGATTAATGAACTCAAACGACAAGTTAACAGTTTTGATTTAAAAAGCTACTTATCAAACAAATGTGATTCTCTGTTGCTAACTCTTGGTGCCCACCTATCCCACGCATTCCAGCTTAGGGAACTTTCACAGCTGGTCTTGCTTGGGTTAACACCATTATCCCGGGCATCTTCAAAGCCTCATTTGAAAGCGTAAGTGTTACAACGCGCTCAGACTTCCCCAAACTACGTTGCCATCAGAGATCAGGCAATATAGGACATTGGACAAATCTTAGAGCCAGGTACGGTTATCCTGCCAATTTGTCAAACCTTTATCCACTTGTATTTTATTTTTGCAGTTTGCAAGCAGTGACCTGTAGGTAGGAAGGGATCTCATAGAAGTAAGGCAGCCTGTCAGAACAGGCAAATCGAGAAAATTAGGACATATCACTCAAAGTATAGATCTGGCTTCAGGATGCCTTAGGTCTCCAAAACTGACACCTCAGAGTATAGGTCCTGGGTTGACCTTTAAAAGCCTCATTATTAAAATTGCTTATTTGAGTACTAGGATAAAATTATAGATACAGATCAGATAATCGGCCAATATCACCCAAGGTTTCTGGTTTGCTGCAAAAAAGCCCGTCTTAAAGACCTAGCCTTGTCTGAAAAACAGTCAGCTTGTCCTGCACATCAGAAATCACTGCTCCTGTCTCTTCCACACTCAGCTGCCGCCCTTCTTCCCTGCAATTCCAAATCCTCTACAACAGTACCAGGCCTTCGAGTCCTCTAAACTCTTCCACCACGCCCTCAAGCTTCCCCCCAAGCAGCTGGGCAAGTGGCAGCAGCACGGGCCAGGGATCGTGAGAGCAAAAGGGAGATGGACTGGCTGTGCGGCCAAACAGAAAAATGACTGCTGGACACTAGCTGGGCTCCCCATTCTCTCTGCCTCATTTCAGCGCGTCTGTAGGAAAGTCATTTGTCACTTCTAAAACTATTTTCTTTCTGGAAATCAGGGATTTTTAAAAGTTAGATATATCTAAGGATTTGAGGCAATAGATGCTGATTTAAAAAAAACCCAACAAACACACTGCAGTTAAAACTGACAGAATATAAAGACTGTGGTTCGTGGAATAGTTCACTACCAAAGAAATTTGCATTTGTGTTTACTAAAAGCAAATCACATCGAGAAACAATTCAAAAAACTCAAATGCCCTGATGCACATGCTAACAGGAGAGCCCATGTCCTGCCTGCGAACGTATACGCCGTTTTAGCAGGCGAGGAGTCTTGCAGCCGCCAGCTGTCTGAAGGCAACCAAGTACAGGGAAACTGCTGTAATCTGCTGGCAAAGGCTTTGCCATGGTTTCCTGCCAAAACCTCCACATAAGAGGACTCAAAATGTGGTGAGCTCAACATGCTCATCCGACAGTTTTTATACCTTCTCTAACATGATTTTTCCTATAATAAATGCTGGTTTGTGTTAAGCCCATCTCGTCACAGGCTATGACTGATCAGAAGCCCAATCCAGCCACAAACGCATTACTGGCACTAGGAACTGAATTGCTTAAGAACTGACCACCTTTTAGGCCTCAACCTAAATAAAGCTTTATTACATCAACCTAACATTCAAGGGGAAAGACCACTACACAGCACCCAAGTGCGACTAAGTCAGCCAGGTGGATAGCTGAACCAGAGAAACTGAATTTCACATTGGACTGCTCCCACAAATGTCTTTTGGGACTTAAGATACTGGGGAGTTTGCGCTGTCCTGAAGCTCAGCAGCAGCTCTTTTAGAGAGGAAAAGGACGTACTAATCAGCTCAGGCTAAATCCCTGAATCAACTCTAAAGGAAAGCTTGAGGTTGAGGATTATATGGCACCATGGCATTTCTGTTCTGCTTTTTTTTTTTTTGGCTGTTCAGTCCACAATTTGGCCTGGCCAGCCAGAGACTGGATCTTTCACACCACAACTGAGCTCCTGCCTAAGGCTCTGCCCCAAAAAGAGCGCTGCAAATTGCTCTAAAGGTTCACCATGTCTGAGTGCCCGGATGTTTGTTGGACTTGTGCTTTGCCATCAGCAAGCCCCCCAGTACAGACAACAGCATTTCTACCCTTGCGAGCGCCCAAGGGGCTGACAAGCCCTGCTGCTGTTTGCAGACATGCCTTTGAGGGATTAACGGTATTTAACACAACACTGAAGCTGCCCTAGGGCTGGTAAACCTTTGATCTGACTGAATGTAGTGCTGCCCCAAAGCAAAGCACATGGTCAGGACAGGAACTAAGCCCCACTCTTGCCACCTCCCTAAATGAGTATATTTGGTTTCCTTACTTTTAGATAAATTGACATTTCCAGAGAGCAAACCACCTTTGTGTTGTCCACAACTGGAGTGGAAGATCTTGTTATCGACAGCAGAATTTCTGCACTCAAACCCTTGAATATTTCTGGCAAAGCAGATGGATTGCTGTACTAAACTGGCAAAACGGAGTGAGAACAGAGCTAAGTCAAATTTAGGATGGCTACTTCGTTCCAAGATAGATGAACTGGCACATCCAATCATCTCCCCCGCCGCCTTCTTGGCTCTTAGAAAACAGAAGTATAAATACTTTCTGCTTCATGTGGATAGGTTTATTTGCTGAGATAGGGAACAACTGTCCATCTCTGGGAAGTGACTCGAGAATTCAGCTGTGCTAACAGCACTTCAGCAGTTGTCACCGAGTCGCTCTGTTTTTCTACAGCGGATCCGTAGCACCCGAGTTGGTGCCCTCCTTCGCCCAGCACACCAAACACTCAGCCTGCTCCGGGAGGGACAGGAAGATCGCTAAAGCAGAACCACACACTATTCCAGATAATGCTGAAGAAAACAGCGTGAGGCATAAAGTTTTCTAAATAAGGATTTGTAAGTAGGGCTGCTTTTTTTACTTCCTGGAGAGTTTTGGTTTAGGTCTTTTTTTTTTTTTTTTAAGATGAAATAAAAAAACAGTTAAGTTCATTTCAGTCCCTGGAGTCTGAACTACCTGAGGTCTAGTCTATCTTAAATAGCAGCTGCAGACCAGAGTCATGCATACCTGGAAATTAAGTACGACCCTTACCTAGCTTTCTTGGTGAAAAGTACCAGTGACTTGAGAGCTTGTTTGCAAATGAGACCTATACTCCGATTCTGCAGGTATTTAACATTTCAGTCCCAAAAATACTTATGAGATAGGGGTTAACAGTAAACTAAGCTAAGATGGAACCAAAGTATGAATGTGTTTTACTGTTATAGGCACTGAACTCACCTGATTTCTTTAAGTCCTTCTTTCTGGATAACTTGAAGGATCTCTTTATGGCTCATAGGTGTATTAGGATATTTCTCCAGGACCTGCAAGCAAAAGTAGATTGAGAGGAAGTTACTCGTTTGCATTTTCACTTTAATGTTCAACCACACAGAAAACTACGTTTAATGGTTTGGACATCTCCAGAGACACGGCCAAGGAAGAACTACTGGCCTGCTCACATCTCATTACCACCCATTCCGTCCGAAGAATATAAGGAGCAAAGAGACTCCACAAGACTGGGTAAAGGAGTTATTTTAGTGCAATTCCCAAATTTTATTTCCAACGCACTGCCCGTAGATAACTCTTCTTGGAGAATTAATTGCCCCACAGCAACAGGGTGGCTTCACAACTATCAGCTTCACTTGGGAATGCTTCAGGAACTGCTGAGGTCCCTCAGATATAAGACTTCCAAACCCCAAATCCTTAACGCTTGCAAAGTTGAAACAACTGATCAGTTTGTTAAGTATTAAAGTAGTTTAAGGAAACTTGGGGTTTAGCACTGCCAGGGTTCTTTGAAAATCTCTGTGTATGGTCTAGGAAAACGCCTCCTACAGTCCCAGCCCTTCCGCAGCCCACACTATGCACGCTCCAGTGCCTAAGGCCTCCCACCTCCCTTTCAAGGGGACTAAGATGCAAAAGTACAATTCGCAGTAGTGGACAGAGATGCTGAAGACTTCTGAAGGAAGATGCCTGTTACTACACGTCATTTGGATATTTTAAGCACTATTTGTGCTGGGGGGATGGGCAGGAAATGCCTCATTTCCTTCTTAATCATCTGCATTTGACCCATGCCCGGCACATCAACCCTTCAGTTCTGTCTTTCGCCAGAAAATGAACCGTCAGTATGTTACCTATAAAATCCTACAAGTGACTTTGCAGAAGGAAATTACTAGTTTTAATTTCTCTGTTCAAGAGCTGTGCAGAACACACCCCTTCTCCTAAACCCCTGCACCTTATTCCCTCCAGGAACATTTAAGTTCTCCTGATGGCTGCAGACTTAGCTCTCTTTGGCAAGGACTTTGAAAAGACCTGGCTGAACTGCAGCATCCCTCTCCTTGGAGAAACAAAGGCCTACGTTTAGCACCATCTTCAGCCTTGGAAGCCCTAGCTGATGTCCTCATCATGTTCAAGTCTCTTGTTAAGTTATGTTAAAGCCTGACTTTCACAGCAGCTTAAGCCATTTCCAAACCCGTATGTGACCTTTGTCAGAGCTGGCTAGCTGCAATGAAGCCTACTCTGAAGCACAGCTCTGAGCACCAGCACAGCACTTCAGCTTCAGTGACTCCTTGAATAGCAGAGTGGCACATATCTTAAAGAAAAAAAACAAACCCTGAGTTTAAACCACATTTAAGTGGGATTTGTTTACACTCACTCTGGTATCAGCCTCTGACTCATTCCACTTCATTTCTAGCTATATTATAACTAAAGATGCCCACAGCAAAAGTATAAGAAGTTAAGGTCGTTGAAGAGCGATTAAGTCAGACCACTGCAGTTCATAGGTTTGTCAGCTCCCAGTTCATGTTTTCTCAGCATTGCCAAAGAGTCGGTATACTTTTATACCATTAACTTGGAACAAAACCGGAAAGCTTGTTCTGCAGTGTGCTAAGAGCCCACGGAGGGCAAGAAGAGTTAAGGTTATCTCAATTTCCATCTGTGGTATCAACTTTTTCATTGCAGCAAGCAAAACAAATTAGGAGGAAAATAAAGTAGTGCTACAATTGCATCACCAAGGAACTTCAGGGCATTTGCCATTTCTCACACACAAAACTTCAGCACGCATTTTTCTTCTTGGGCACTATATTTTCCTCTTGACTTTCACTACATGGATGTGCTCTTGGCAAGTCCCATCTCGCTCACACCTGGAGCCGCAACACCACATTTCATTAATGTTTCACTAGGCACAACCGCAATGCAAGCTAATACCGTGTTTGACTGGAGAGTCTCATCATTAAAAGCAGAAAGGAAGAAAAGCTTTTCTAATTATATCCTTGCATGCCCACAGATGCTTCTATGCATTTCTCCAAGGTAACCTGTCCCCATGTCTTCCTTCCATAGGACTTTTTCCTGTAGTTGCACTCAGCAAGGTGATCAGTCTGGCCTCCTGCAAATCATGATGGACCACTCTTGTGCTCTGAGAAGGTTGCTCTGGAAGATCAACCAGCTCTCCTGGGTTTCTCTGCTCTACAGGAGACATACCTGTAGGATCCCGTGCATCAGTTCTCTGAACAAGTCGGCATTTTTATCCTTCTATTCACTTTCTTCATTTCCCATAGGATCTTAAACTCTCATTTCCCGGTCACTGAAACCAAAGGTGCTACTGTGCACCACTGTTCATATTCCCTGTCAGCTCTTTTCATTCGGCTCGATCTCCTTTAGCCAGTTTGTCCAGCACCTGGCTCAAGAAGTTGTCCTCAAGCAATTCCGTAAGTGTCCTAGTCTGGTCGTGCCCTGCATCACCTTGTGCTTCCAGCAGATGCCAAGGCAGAGTCAGAACCAACTCCCCACTCATAAGGCTTTTTCCAGTTGTCTAAAGAGGGTTCATCCACTTCTCGATCAGCTGGTCTGCAGCAAACACCCACCGTGATGTCCCCTTTGTCACCCTCCCCTCTGAGCTTAACTAAGATAAGCTCCCAATTGAGTCATCTCCAGTTACACAGCACAGCTCTGCACATTCCTAAAGCTGTTCTTTAGCACAGAAGGCAAACCTTTCTTCATTTTCCAAGTCTCTCCTTCCACCTAAAGCACTGCAATCATCCACGAGTTTAATCTCGCCAACATCCAGGCTCTGCATGTAACAAGAGCTGATCAAAAGGGAACTAAACTCTTAGTATCAAAACTGCACACAGACGTCTAATTCCTTATGGCCCATGCCGGGCACATTTACATACGAGCATTTCAGGTTGGCCCAAGGGTGTGCTGGGGAGGTGCAATAGTTTCTCTGGGGAAGTAGAAGAGGCTCCCTTGTCACAGACACCCAAGTGCCCCTCTTCATCCTATGCTTCTCTTCTGGTTTTCAGTCTCCATCCGACAACAAACCTAATTTAAAGCCCTCCACACTGTTAACAACCATGTTGGCAAAGATGTTTTTGCCCACCTTTATCAGATGGATCCCATCTCTTGCCACCAGTCCTCATTCCTTAAAGTGTCCCACGGTCATAAAAAACCCACCCCGTCTATAAATACTAACAGTGCAGGCAGAAGCTGATGCTCACACAACATGTGCCTCTACGCCTTTCCCATTCACCAGCAGGATCTAGGAGACCACCTGAACACCCAGGCCTCTGAAACTTGCTCCCAAGGCCTGGCATTGACCTTTTATCTGCTCAAGTCTCCTTTGGGAGATCTTATGCCCTTTACAATACAGGCACAATGCTGATGAGTTGGGGTGTGGGGGGGAGAACATTAGCAGTGGGCCCCAAGATGCTCAGGGGACTAGACCACTTCCCCTGGAAGTCAAAGTTATGAGATACATGACTTCTTGAGCCTAGAGGCTGAAGAAAGCTAAAGGAAAAAAAGGCTGAGGGTAAGACATCATAACGGCCTTCCAGTACCTATAAGATTTAAAAAAAAAAAAAAAAAATGGAGCTAGAATCTTCACCGTGATGCCTAGCGGAAGGATGACACCAGGTAGAAGCTGAAACGAGAGGTGCCAAGTGAGTATAAGGAATAGCATTTTCATGACAAGGACAGTCAAGAAATGGAACAGGCTGTGCTATTTCCATCCTTGGAGGTTTTCATCAAGACCTGACTAGTTAAAACCACAAGCAATGTGGTCTAACCTCAAGCTGGCCCTGCTCTGAGGGGAAAGTTGGACTAGAAAGCTCCTGAGGTCTCTTCCAACCAGATTATCCTATGATCCTATCGGTGCCCACATGCATGAGTGGCAAGAGGCAGTAGTCCACGGACCAGAAGAATTCTACTAACTTCTCCACAACATCCTGGATCCAGTCTCCTGGCAAGCAACAAACCTGGCGAGACAGCAAGTCTGCTCAGTGGATGGGTACCTCAGTCCTTCACTGAAGGAAGCCTCCAGCCATTATCACCAGCTGCTTCCTCCTGGTGGCACGGGGTCATACCCATAGACCAGGTACAACCAGCCCAAAATCTGCCAGACTGCTCCTTTTGTGTTGCCAGAACCCTGTATTTGTTCTCCATCCAAACATCTGCATGCAGAGGAAGGCTTTTTGCTGCTGAAAGTAAGAAAAACTTTCATTTTCAACACTGCCCCTGACAAGGGAATGCAACTTTATCATCTCCTGAGTAGAGCTTGGGCTGTCACGCTGCAGCATCTCTGCAAATGAGAGCTACATCTGCAAATAACCAATTCATCTCCCATTTGTCCTCCCTAGTGCTGCACAGTCTGCTCACCTCTTCCTCCAAGTGGTTCACCCAGAAACTCAGGCAGAGCTTGGCTGGGGCTTGACTTTGGAGCTTGATTCAGCTCCACTGCTGAATCATAGAATCAGAGTATCTCAAGTTGGAAGAGTCCCATGAGGGCCATCAAGTCATACTTCCCTGCTCCTTGCAGGACTACCTAAAACTAAATCATATGACTAAGAGCATCATCCAGAGGCTCCTTGAACTCTGACAGGCTTGGTGCCATGACCACTCCCCTGGGGAACCTGTTCCAGTGACAGACCACCCTCTCAGTGAAGAACCTTTTCCTTATGTCCAGTCTGAACTTCCCCTGACACAGCTTCATTCCATTTCCTCGTGTCTTATCACTGGTCACCAGAGAGAGATCAGCACCTCCCCCTCCACTGTCCCCCTTAAGGAAACCATTAAGGAAGCTGTAGACTGCGATGAGGTCACCCCACAGCGATGAGGTCACCCCACAGCCTTCTCTTCTCCAGGCTGAACAAGCCAAGTGACATCAGCTTCCAGCATCTGGACTCTTCATTGACTCTTGACCCCAGATGATCAACAGATGAATGAGAAACCCTTTGCCCCTCTCCCCACCCCACAACACACCAGTACAGACAAACTGCATGAAGCTGATGCTGCCAACAATATAGCTTGAGACTTCCAAGGCGTTGCTTTGCTTACCAAAACCAAATAAAAAAGCCTCTGGCTATATCTACTGAGGAAAGACTTAAAGAGTCTTCGTAGACATGATTACCTGCTATTTGACAATAAGTAGTAAAAACCACAAAAACAGACATCACCTTCAAAACATTAGGGCTGGTACTGGGTCCAAGACCGTTTGCCCAGGACAGAGAGCACCCTCAACGAGTTCACAAGCGATACAAAAGCAGGAGGAATGGCTGGTGCACAAGGTGGTTGTGCAGCCGTTCAGAGGGACCTTGGCAGGCTGGAGAACCAGGCAGACGGAACCTCACCTCAAGCCCACAGGGAAATGCCACGTCCTGCACCTGGGGAAGAACAGCCCCTAGATGTCCACGAGCCAGCAGCGTACCCTCGAGGCAGAAAAGGCCACCGGCACCCTGGGCTGCACGAGGCAGAACGCTGACAGCGGGTTGATGGAGGTGACCCTCCCGCTCTGCTCAGCGCTGGTAAGGCAGTATCTGAAGTGCTGCGTCCTGCCCTGGGCTCCCCAGTTCAAGGCAGACACAGACAGACTGGAAGAAGTCCAGCAAATGACCTTAAGGGACTGGAGCATCTTTTATATGAGGGGGGGCTGAGAGATGAGTGTGGGGGTGTTTGGGATTTTTCTGTTGGGGTTTTTTTTTTAATTATTATTATTCTGAGAGTGGTCAAACACTGGAAAAGGTTGCCTAGGGTAGCCGTGGAGCCTCCACCCTTGGACTGGACACTGTCCTAGGAACCTCACTTTCAGCAGAGTGGCTGGACTAGACAATCTCCAGAGGTCCTTTTCAGCCTCAATTATTCTGTGATTCTATGATATAGACCTTCCTCGAGTGATCAAAAGAAGCCAATTTAGTCACTGAAGGACTGAGGTTAAGTACCACCATGTAATTTTACGCTTCCCGTGCTTTCTCGCTGACCAGGTTAAATCCACAGGAGGCACTTCCCAAGCCAAGCTGTGAACCACATTCCACAGGCTATTGGGAGTGCTAAACAGTGCACGGCAAGGAATGGGAGACTCGCAGAGAACTTTAATACAAAGTCAACACCTTCGGTTTAGGAACTTCTATCAAAGACAGCTGGGAGAATATTTTGAGGGGAAAAACCCAAACCAAACAAAAATATCAATCCATACTTGCCTTTTTCTTTTTTTTAAGAGTTTTCCTTAGCCATCTGTTACTATCTATTGTCAAGACACTATTGTGATAGATAAGTTTGATTAGACAATACAACCATTCTTAAAATGACAGAAACAGCCTTCAGAAAGTATCTATGGAAGTAATGATCCATGTAATCGAACCAGCTACACGGCGAGATGGGATCTCAGACTCTCACTGAGGATAACTGGAAACATGGGAAGGAGGAAGAGAAGGAGGCAGAAGCATGCAGAAGGGGAAGAATATGCAAAAAGCTTAGCATTCTCATTCTTCATCTCAGAATACTGGAAAAACTAGCACATAACGTTGCAAGTTGAACAAAATACAGCAAGTTATGGTCAGGAAGAGAAGTAGAGATTCAAAGTTTTATGGTTTTTAGTCTGAATGGCTACCTGTAACTTCAACACATAAGGCATAACTGCAGAAAAGGGTCCCCAGATGGACTGTTCCTATCCCATAAAATAGGCACTGAAAACCCCTTCATCATCTGCAAGTTCAAGACGACACCTAACAAGGAAAAATAAAACACCGCCATTATTGCAGAAGCATGAACAGGTCATTGTCTAAAGGCTTCTGGATCACTGAAAACATTTTATCCAGTGAATAGTAAACAATTAGGAATGGTTTAACTAGAACAAAATCATGAGAAGGGTCCAAGACTTGGGAAACACGTGTGATACTTAAACTCAGTCTAGACAAGCTCATCTGGAAAAACAACTTTTCCGGCTGAGCAGCCATGGCTGCTTCTAACAGAATTGAGACGCTTGTTTACAGTGGTCAGATGCTTCCCTGAAGCCTCAAAGCAGACACCTCTCCTGTGCAATGTGATCCCCGACCACATCTAAGGACAAACCAGAAGAGGTTGGACAACCCAGCCCCGAGAGCGGTCAGGGGACTCTGAGTCACCAGTCCCGTCTTCTCCAAAGGCACGCAGCCCCCCCTCAAATAACTTCAAGCAGCACACCAAGCTCTGCAAGGATCCCGAAGAGGGGTAATCAACATTTAAATCCGCAGGAGCCACACCACACCACCGCAGGACTGCTTCACACACCGAAGCACGGCTGGCACACTTTTATCCATGACTACCTTCAAGGAAGGGGTGCAGATGCCAACAACAGCCCAGTGACATTAACCCAGAGCGTTCGCTCCATGGCCATTTTGGCTCCGGGTGGCTAATCCTGCACTGTAGGATCAAAGTTCCTTGTGTTGAGCAACCACCACCGCAGGTGAAACCGATAAAACGACTAGCTTTGGTTACACAGGACCAAGATTAATTTGCACTATCCTGATAGCAGTTGTCATCTCATGCTCTTTAAGAAACTTGTTTAATACTAACTCTCAGCCTACTTAGATAAGCAAAGCAGCTCACACCTTCAGATGCAGTAATAACTCCGTGCTGCTTCACAAGCTGATCCAGAAGAACAAGGTACAAGGATAAAAAAAATAGATACACCGTAAGTACCTTCTCTCTCTTCTGCCCTTTTAATCCCATATCAGATCTTTCACTTGAGTCCTTTTTCAGTAGTTTTTATTTATTTACACATAGTAACTCTCTGCCACAGAACTGGATCTGAGAGGCATTTTAAAATTAAGAGTCAGGATTTAAAAACTGCCTTTGTACTTTGCTCAGCATTAGCCAATACAACTCCAAAGAACAAACCAGCAAGTGCCAACACTGGGTACTGAAAAAGCCTCATTACTCGAGCCTAGCTATTAATACTGAAAAGCGTCAGTGTTCAGTATAGCTGAAGCCATATACTTGAGATGGGGTCGCTGACGCTCAAATTATGCCGCCTTAAGTGTCGAAATACTCCAGCGGGCTCACTGTTCACACCCACCATTAAGAGAGTTACCTATTTCATAGTACGCATTGCTTTGCACCCTGAAGCCGTCCTGGTTTCTGCAAAGTTTTCCAAGAAAACAGGATCATCAGAAAAGGTATTTCTTAATTTCACATCTTGGAAGAAAGGCAGCTGTCTTACTCTTACAGTATTTACAGGGTGAAAAATTTATTCACACCACCCGCAATTAAATTTAAAGCATTACATTTCAGAAGCGAGGTAGGCAGCTATGTCAAGCAGACGCAGAAAAGTGAGTCCCCTAGAAGCACCAGCCTACCGCACCAGAACAAAGCCTCCGACAAAACACATTGAAAACCTCTGCTCTTCAAAGCAGCTCACTTTTTTCCAGGTTTCCCAGATATCACTGATTCACAAGCACTGGCAAGAGGGGAAGATTGTGTCACACCTCAAATCTACTGCAGAATAAGCAAAACTGCGCTTTACCCAAGCTGTTTACAGAACAAAAAAGCGAGCTGCAATTGCAGCCAAACGGTTGAAGCCGATATCTGACATGTTCCTTTAGCTAAAAGGGGAGAGAACTGCAGGGCGGTTTAGGAGTGCCAGAGACTGCACACAGGCAATAGAGTCCTAAGAGTTGGGGCTCTTGCTGCACATTACAGTATCCGTTTAAAACGGAGGGGCAGTCCTGGAATGCGTGATAAAAACAGGGAAATACCCGAGTGGAAGATGTTTCAAGGCAAGAGATTATAAAAGGAAAGCAAATTTGACAATACAAATTACCTCAAGGTTCATATCTCTTATTATGGTTTTGCTGAACTCAAGCTCAAAGTCCATATTCTGCTTCCAGGTTCCAGGTTGAGCTATTGCAACAGGATCCAGAGGAACCCTCCGCTCTGACTGTGCTGCCTACCAGCGTTCCCGACTTTGGGAACAAAAAGCAAAGACTCAAGGATTCCCAACACAGAAAGCTGCATCTCCAGCATCTGCCTGGAGGACAGGATTTGCCCATGAGCCAGGGTCCTCTTAACCTTAAAGGAAAAAATTTCGACTATGAAGTTGAACTTGCTGCTCAAGTCCGTGGTGGGGACGTCCAGGTTCCAACCAGCAGGACAGAGGAGGAGGAAGGATGGGGGTGAGGAGGAGGATGGGTTTGGAAGTGCAGGCGGAGGGAGGACATGGCAGCATTCATCTTCTCACAGGTGGCCCAGCCCGTGGTTGGGAGCAGCCTCCACCTCAGCTGCTGGACCTCAGAGAGGACCTGCGGTGACAGCAGCGATGCCTTTGGTAAGGCCAGCATCCCCAGCGCTACGGCACGGAGCTACAGGACAGAAACCATCAAAATCAAACAGCTCACGTAATAAAAGTTTACAAGAATCTGTGTGCCAATGCATCAGCGTTAAGTGCAAATAGGAGGGGTTTAAAAGTTAAACACAAACTAAGCAACCTCTAAACACAATTATTCAGGGTTGGCTGCTTTGGGAGTAGTTTGGCATGCATTTTCCAGCATTGTTAACCCCAAAACCAAAAGAATCTCATCTCATCTCTACACCAAAGCTTTCACCTCAGTTCTAGAAATCGTTTTAAATGAAATCAACAACCCTTCTCGCTCTAAGCCCCACGTAACAGCAGTCTGTTCTCAACGGGAACTCCCCAGAGCTGCGGCGATTCCCCTGTGCTGCACTGCCCGAGCTGCAAGATAACACACCCTTCTGCCCGACACACGGGCTGAACAAGAGGGATGACTTTTGGCACCGGACATCGGTAAAGCCAAGGTTTCGCTCTGAAAATACAAACACTGCCCTGCACGTCACGGACGCAAACTGAGCACTGTTACCAATGCTATTTAAACGAACGCAGTAAAGAGAAATCTAAGCGTCTTGGGCCACTACATCTGCAAAAAGCGGGACATTTATCTCCTCTGAACTGCACCCCAAGTCTCTCTAGTGAGTAGAAATCTTTGGTTACACAGAGTTGCATCTCTGGTTTAGCAGAGTTAAAACTGTTACGATATCTTCGCATACAATACTAGACAGAGCAGGTAATCTCATTTTGGATTTTATGCCTTTCTTCAATCGTTTGCAAGAAGAGGAGGGGGGAAACCACGGGAAGATAATCTCAAAGCACAAGAGCAAGACAAAGGGCTGGAATTATATTGATCAACCAATGATCAACTGAAAACAGCTTAGGAAAAAAGCGACAAGGACCTCAACTCTTACACCTTTGTGTTTAGTCTACAGTTGTCAAAACCAGTAAGAGCAAGGGTGCTAACATGGAGATGTAGTTTGAAGCTGAAGACCCAGTCTTAGCTTAGGAAGGATTTCCATGTACACTATTTCATCTAGATTCTTTCTAAAAAGATGCAGACTAGATTTACAGTTCCTTACGTTTGTCGTTCTCCTATAGCTTCTTACTAGGAAAAGTAAAATTACTCTTCCATTAGAGCTCGTAAAGACACCTTGTGCTAACAAGAGATGGGAGTTAACTAAGCCCACTCCTGCCCTTCCCCTTCCCAGTTCCACCCGCTCCGAGCTCTAACTGCTCAACGTGAACAAAGCTCTGGTCAGTGGGGATTTCCACCCAGAAAGCAGGACAATCACTAACACTCTAGTAGCTACTAACACTCTGCTCTCCCGACGTTTCAATACCCCACATAACAACTCAAATAGGACCAAGTTGTTGGGAATCAGATACTTCTTTCCAGTGAAATACTGGAATATGTCACTTGCCTGTACATCCCTGAGCATTACTGCTAATAGATGCTTCTCAAACATTTATCCCCAGTCTGACTATCAAAAGAAAGCCCTCCACCAAAGGCATATCTGCTTACAAGATCAACTAAGCATCCTTTTGCAGGCACTTCTTGCGGAATACCACATTTGCAGAAAGAATCTTGATGCGAACTCGCCGCAGCAAGCCTCACGAGCGAGACGCCCAGGAACTCCCGTGAGCAGCTGCCCGCACGCTCAGCTCAACGCCCCTTGCTGGAGGGCGGGCGGCAAGCGCAAGTGAGCCCGTGCGACTCCGCAAATCCAGAGAGTGCGGCCTCACTTTGCCTGAAGCAAGATTAGTGGGGAGGGAAGGACAGAAGAAGTAATTCAACTTTGGAGAACTAAGAGAAACTGTTCTAACTGAATTTAAAGAAAACCTCAACTGTGATGAAGTGACTTAGCTTTACCACCTGGGTGCTGGTCAGAAAGTTGGTGTTACTGCTGCATCAAGTCTGTGTTTGACAAGCTTGCCAAACATCCAAGCAAAGATTATAGTGCCTTCGCAACGCAAGGAGCCTCTACTGTTCCTCTGCCTGGCACACGCGATGTTTTGTGGCTCGCTTCACACCGAAAATGCAGTTGTAGACAATGCAATACTATACGGTTTTCATCCCACCAGTGTGCCTGACGGGAATCAAAGGGCAGAAAATACAGTTTCTAGGTACACCCACCTATATTCATGTCACCTCTTACCCATGTAAGGGAAAGCTCAACAAAACCAGAGACTACCTTAGGGATGTCCATGGGGGAAGTCATTCATCTTATAGTGCATTAGCCCATGCTTACGCCTACGCGGCGCATCATTTGCAGAAAGCTTGTCAAGAAGCCCTACTCCCACGTCAATACTCTTTCATTATTAGTATTTCCAACAGTTAAGTGAAACTTCCTGAAGAAAAGGTATCTGTATCACTCAACTCCACCTAAACGGTCCGTGCTCCAGCAAAGCGCCCTAGCACCACTGCCCCCCTCTCAAGGCAAGGGGAACTTGCCAGAGCCCAGCTTTCCTGAGGCCAAGTACCCGTTCACTCCTCTCTAAAGCCAACGGATTGGAATTAGGCTGACCCTGATGCAGAAGCAATCTATGATTCCCAATTACCTGTTACTTGTTTCACATTGCAAGACCTTAAATTTTACTGAGAATAAAACTGTAGCATCTGGGAATCCGACCATCTACTAGCAGGAACAGCAGAGCAAAAAAAGCAATTCTGGCAAAGCCACTTCAATCCCATCTGTCAGCAAGTCTTCCCCCTTGCCTTTAACATCCTCGCTGCCTTGCCGAGCTATTTGTGGCTCCCAAAAGTTGGAAGAATAGGATTTTCTCAGTTCAGCTCAGCTTTCAACACTCTTCTCTACGAAGAATCTCTCCCGTTCTCGTTATGGTCTGGTATTTTACTGACAAAACAGAAACATTAAGTTTCAGAAGTACTAACAGCATCCATATTAAGTTTTGTTGAAGCAGCACACGGCCACTTCCCCCACCCCAAAAGTGCCACACCACCAAGTTATCCGCGTGTCTCCATTATGTCACTGTCCTTCCATCATTAAATACCAAAATGAAACAAGGCTAAATAGAAAACTAAAATATACTGTGAGAAGGTACCAGCTGGAAACAAGGCTTGAAGACTTCCACTGCTGTGTCTTTCCCAGCAGATCACATTGGGAACAAGCTCTTTCCACTTTCAACTCCAGGTCTTCAGGAAATTTAGCAATCGCTGAACAAAACCGAACTTCGTGCTGAGTGCTGAGGATGAACACTATGACCGGGAACCCACTCCAGTTATCATATGAAATGAATCGACACCTGTGTTCATACGTACTGAGGTTCAAGGCTAGTTAATAGCTTCAGAGCATTCTCAGGGCACCAAATTAGCATGCACCTCACTAAAATGCAGTTACACCACAGGCTCCTTAGAAGGCTGCAATAAATCATTCATGAATACCGGAGCTGAAACCCTTGTTCAGGGAGTTAAAAAAAGACATTCCCTCCCCCAGACCTGTCCAGCACAAAATGACTCTTACTGGGTGATCCTGTTAAGTATTATTTTATAGCTCATCCTGTGCCAGAAGTCAGAGCTGGCCGTACTTTTTAATTTAAGAAAGCTCTAAGTGATCGGAATAAGTTCTGCCCACGTAACTATGACAGTTTATCATGCCAGTATCCAAAATTAAATAGGATAAAAACCTTATGGAAACTTGTGTTTGAAGTGGTTGGGCTTTTTTTGTTTGTTTTTGTTGTGGGTTTTCGTTTGGGTTTTGGTTTAGTTTGTTTGTTAGTTTGGTTTTTTTGTTTGTTTGTTTGTTTTTGGGTTGTGTTTTTTGTTTGTTTGGTTTTTTTACAGCAATGTGTCCATCAAGGTTTAAGCAAGAGATTCTCCAAGACTGGATATGAAAGAGCACCTCAGTCCATTAATGTTTTCAGCAAGCTTTGGTAAAAATGCACTTTGGAATTCTTGCTGTCCCCTTATATAAAGGGGGAATTACAACTGAGCAACCTAATGCTGTAAATGTAATCATCTCTTACACTTGAGCTTCTTCCTGGAAATAGAATTTAAACTTCATAAAAGCCATGAATCCACAGCAATTTGAAGAGTTATTAGCTCAATCCCTGCATGCTCTGGAGGGCCAGGCAGCAATACCTGCTTGTTAGGTTACGTCTCACCCTCACATCTAATGTGGACCTCTCACCTCCCGGCCATTCCCTGCTAGGAGGAGAATTCCAGCCGCAGCTACAGAAGCCAGCAATATCTGCAAATTTCCTTACACGCTCCTTCAGCAAGAAATCATCTTTATGCAATGCAAACCTTTTACAGAGAAGTGGGTCAGCTATAAAAAAACCAAACCCAAGCGTATGTGAAATTCCTTTTCAGCCAGTCACTACGGAACAGAGGGCTGGGCAGAGGCAGCACCCGAAGCACCCTTTTGCTCTGGCAGGAACGGGAGGAGTGAAGAGGGGGGCTGAAGGACTTGACCTAGATTGCAGTATCTTTTCTACTCATCCAATTAGCCAAATGCTATTCAAGGTTTTAACCAGAAATGAGGTCAAGAAGGAATGGACAATTCCATGTTATCAGAAACCAAGTGCCATTAAATGCCAGCGCGTTATCATTTCATGCAGCATCTGAGACTGTAGTGTGCCTCCCCATTTTTAAATGCGTTTGAACAGTAGCATGAAGAGGTGAGATCCACGAGTCACGTTTCGCCTCAAGGAGCCGGTGTCCAACTGCACAACTCGGAGCTCAACACGAGCTTTGAGGAGGACACGGGGGGACACCAGGCTACGCTGCCGCAGCAGCTCTGTGAAGCTCACTGCTTGTTTCCGCTAAGAAACACAACTGGGGAGGCGAGGCGGAGCAGGGACACAGGTCTAAGAAGTCGGACGCCTCTTCTCAGCAGAGGCAGGAACCTGGCTCCAAAATCGCCCGTATTTGTGAACGTTTCGTTTCAAGGATACAGCCGAGGGGAAACTGAAGCGCTGCTTCAAACAAACCATTTCTGGTTTTGTGAAAAGCTTGTCCAAGGAAAGACAACGCGAACATTCTGCAGACACCCCGTGCTCCCGCCAGACTTCTAAACTCCCTCCCAGATGCTTGATAAGCTCAGCTTTAAGTGGAGAAAGAACAATTTGAAACAAGCTCAACAGGATTATACCAATGTCAAACACTGGTGGAAGTTTGATGTCTAGAATGGGCAAAAGCCAGAAGTGACCATCCCTACAAAATAACTCAAAGCTTCTGGACTTTGAGCTTACATCCCTGAACTTAGAAAACCGCAGATGAAGTGGAATATCACCTCTGAGGTGCCTTCAGCAATAACGAATGTGTGAGATGGGAGAGGGGCAGAAGTCTCTCAGTGGGGACTGACAGGACCCTTTTCCAAAAAAGAAAAAACCCAACCCCAAACCCCTCTGCATTATCTCTCAAGGTTTGGGAAGGCTGAGGAGTTATACAGTAGTAATCTAAAGGTGATATCAGGTGGTCCCAATTAGCAAGTCTTGCTTAATAATAGTCTCTTGTCAGACTGCTCCTGGCTGGACATTTTGGCTCCCCCATACAGCATAAGAGTTCAGAATTCAGATGCAAAATACTGCAAAGTTGTCATCTTTGCACATGTATGCTTTTTTCAAGCATAAATGGTCTTAAGCTCCCAATAAGTGTTTTGTGGAACCAAAAGTAGTCAGTTTAAGCCCTGTAGTCATGCCTACATTGAGCTAGTGAAAGGAGAGCATGGGACAGGCAGCAGGGTGGTGCAGGTCACCGGTTCGCAACAAGAAAATAAATGGCAACGCAATAGGAGAGCAAACACCGAAGGGTCAGAGTCCCAGAACCCGTGCGTAGCAGCCCAACAAGGAAGTCTCAAAAATCAGTCCTCGGACAGCCACCCTGCATGGGGCAAAGAGCTAAACCAAAGCCAGCTCTTGCTTGAATAAGGTAGCACACCAGCCCTACGAGGAGGAGTTTTCAGTATTTGTACATGAAAGCATGGGCATGTTTAAACCAACACGACCGGCTACTAAACTTAGACAAGTTATTTTACTTAGCTTACTGCCAAGAAATCGCATTTGTCTCAAATGACTGAATGTCCTATTAAAACGCTAAACTTCTGCGAGCTGAAGTGTCCAGGCTGATGCTGAAAGATGGTCGTGCACCTTTGGCACATCAACCTTCCTCCAGGCTGCATAACCGCGTGTGCTGGCAAAGCGGTAAACAAGATCAGGGATCTAACCCGAGCTAAAAATACTTTTACTTTTAAAAAAACCCACCCACCCAGACTAGTTTTACAGTTCAGTTTGCCAAGCAGCTTCTCACACTCATGGGACACTAGAAGAGGCCAGTGCAAGGGCAGAGCTGACACACACCTCCCATCTGGCAGCCGCAGCAGCTCACACAGTTTGTAAACCAGCCTTTGACTTGCAAAGATCACACAGGACCTGCAGGAAGCAGGTAATTGCATCTCCTGTGGGCGCCAGCCTGGGATCCTGCCCAGGTTTATCCTTCTACGAAGGTAAGGAGAGTCCAAAAAGGAAAGTGAGAAACAAACATTCACGATGGAACGTGGTACAGACAAAATCATCAAGTTTCACGGTGTAGTTTTATGGATTTGTTAAATTTTAGAGTGCTAGACTCCTCTTTAGGTTTTGCATCTGACTGCATCTGACGCAATAACCTTCGAGTGCAACATCTCACGCAGCCATTTGCAGGCTGTTTTTCAAATGCAAGGAGCACGCTGCAAGCCAAAGCCACTGCGGCTATTTTTACCCTGTGCATTAGACCTTGGGTGCTTGTGCTATGATGCACGGAGTCAACAAGTTCATGTTAAGGATGATCTGGAAAGATCAACTTGATTTGCGCTCCTGGTTGCCAGGATAGCAAGCCTTTTAGCAACAACACTGACAAAAGCCACCAGAAAGATTGTTCCTGCTGGACAGATATTTCAGTTGGACATTTTGTAAAAGAGTCTTTAGCCACGAACATCACTGACAATACCTGGGGTTGTTTCAATCCCTCAGCTTAACTGAGTCACGAACTGAGCAATATTTATTACCAACAAAGAGAAAAACCTTATTTAAAACATCAGTTAAGAACTCCACCTTCTTCTACTAATTATGAGTGTTTTAAAAAAGTAAATCTGATTACCAGAATAATATCAAAGCTACTTCAACTTCTAAAATTTGTCCTCCAATACTCAAAGCCAGGATAGGATTATCGACCTTTGTTCCTGCAGTAGAACAGTTACCACCGTTTACGTTCCTTTACCCTTGCTGGAAAAGAGGGTTCTCTTTCTTATTTTGGCTTTCACATCAGTCAAAGCTGAAGCAGAGACACCGTGGGAAATCTGTTGCCTACTGACCTGACGTGAGAGCTAACGCTAAGGACCTTCACTTGAATTTGGAGTTGATGAAGCAGCTATTCATCTAGCTCATCTTCTCTTCTGAAACCTCTCAGAACAGAAGCTCCTACAGCTGCTCACAATCTCATTCGAATAGTTTGATAGACCTTGAAATGCAAAAGTCTCTCTTGTTCCCGTAAGAGAGAGTTGTTGAGTGTTGGCAAGATATTCACGCTGCCTGGCAGAAAACCTCAGTGGCTGCTCGGAAGTCAGTGCTCAGGCACGTCTTTTACCCCAAAACCGCTGCTGTGTACCTTCCCAACCGGCTGTCAGAGCCGGTAACGAGAGAGGTAAGGTTGCTGAGCTACTCCGGGGGCTTTGTTTTGTTTTAAACACGGCACCCAAGGCTTTGGATTTCACCTCATCCATTTTGCCACTGGCAGAGAAGGCAAGCAGCAGAAATGCTTTTCACCAAATCCTACGCGCCGGCGCTGGTGACACAAAGAGCGGTGAGCGCTCCTTGATGCAGAGCGGAGGTTTAAATACAGCTTAAAAAAGCCAGTAGATGTACAGCAGGTAGCAGCAAACTTCTGTATCTGTCGGCGCAGGAGATGGCTTCTCCCCCGTCCAGTAACTCCCAGTTCCAATAAGCCATGAACAGTGGTTTTGTAAGTCGCTAGTCAAAGCTTCCAAATGAAGTGATGCGTTTTATTCCAAGAAATTGCATCGCTCCCGCCTTTCCATTCTTCTGTATTCCTTACGAGTAGCACATAAACACGGATGCTCTCCACGTACGCTGGCACAAGACAAGTCTCTCACATTCTTCCCCCCCAGCACTTGGTGCAGAACTAGCAGACCACCCAGGACCCCACATCTCCTTTGCAGATCCACGTGTGCTTTTAGGGCAGCGTCAGCACAAAAACCGGACAACTACAAGGCGTTATTTAGACTGCAAGGCTCCACGATGTTCCTTTGGTTACCTGGCAAAAAGAAGTGGCAGAAATGCAGAGAAAACTCAAGACGGCGTGTACAAGAGGTTTCCTGGTGCGGGAAGCAGAGGGATAAGCAGGTTTCACACCAGACACCGATACCTCACAAGACTTCACTGAAAAGGCCAAGGGATGGGAAGGCTGCAGGGACAGAAGGCAGAAGACAAGGAGCCAGCGCTCACTTCCATGCAGATGTAGCGGAAAACAGTAAGGTCGCTGCAGCTCCAACTTTTGAAATACCCACAGAAGGAGATAGAGAGATGACCCTGAAAGTCAGGGCTAACTGGAGCCACTGGATTTCCACCGTCAAGTAACCATGGAAGATACAGGTAGATAACTTGAACCAGGGCGGCTTGTTTGAAGGATATTGTTTTTCCACATTCCCTTCCCCAGAGCAGAGAGGAAACCTTAACGCTCATTCTTTCAAGGCTGGAAAACATTTAGCTGTATACAGCTCTAGAAGAGACATGCCGTCAAAGATAGGCAGGAAAGCCTCTGGGGCCTGGAACATTAAAATAAAAGGCATTTGAAGTACATTAGCTGCCTGATGAAGGCAAGTACAGTATTTGCAGAGAACCATGTAAATAAAAAGTTTGTTACTGGAGTTAAGTGCTCATCTACAACTCAAAAGCTTTGTCAGAAAAAAATACCTGGGGTTTATTTTTTTTTTTTTGCAGAATTTATATTTGCACAGCAAAGTGCTGAAAGTCTCCAGCAGAAGCAAGATAAGGTAAGGTAACCCCCTGCAAACACTTTCAGCATAAGTAAATTAAGGCAAAAAAAACGTTTTAAGCATGTTTCAAGTGGCACTCCAAGATTTACGACAGCCGCTAATAACAGCCAGGGCTCTACGTGCACCTTGCCACGTGGTTTTCAGGTTGTTCATTCACCGTACGTCCCAAAGCAAAAAGGTCAAATGCAAAGATGTGGGTGTTCTTTACTTCAGCTGCCTCTCCAAAACAGACGCTTACTTCAAGGAAGAAAAACCATCCAAGTTCAGGCATGAATGAAAATCTTCCCGATTACGGAAAAACCCATTATCCTTAACAGTGTTACACCGCTGATAGGAGACGGTTTTCTTTGCCATTTTCTGAACAACTCTGGTGTTCAACCTTCCAACAAGAACTGAGATCTGCGAGTTCAGACGCAAACAGCTGCGAGGCGAGCACAGACCCTGAAGACCTTAGCTGCCTTTTAAAGATTTTTACATTAGAGAGAAGCAGACTTTTCAAGTGATGCTGTATGTTAGTACTTTAAAACAGAGATGATCTAGCTCAGCGAGACTTTAATCTTGGTTGAAACCTTTAAACCTTTCTGTTCTAATGGCAGACAGTCATTCATACAACCTGCACCCGAAGTGTTTCGTGTTTTCCTGCCCACTAGCTGCTGAAAGTTAATTTAAGTGATGGTATGGCCACACCATGAAGCAAACACTGACTTTTTCATGGCAGTAAGGATGGGATCTAACCTTCAATGGGGGTTGAGGAGAGGTGAATTAATCCTGGCTGATACATCCACAGGCACGCTGCGGTGAGGGCAAAGACTGTGCTGTTTAATTTCCATGACAAAGCGCATAAGAAGTTATTCGCTGACCCTCTGCCACCAGAAGAGCTATGCCCACATTGCATAAAGGCAAAGTAGACTTCAAAAGCAGTATTTCCAGAAGTACACCGATGTTTAATAAGACTGTATAGGAGAAAGTGGCACTACATTTATACCACACGTGCTTTTAAAGAAGGACTGCTGCAGGAGCCCCCCTCAACAGTGACTCAGTCCCAGGGTGGGTTGGTAAGAAGGAAGAAATGCTGAAGCCTGACACAAGTTAAACACTGGGAACTAAAGCGGACATAATACAACCTGCGGTGCCTTGCGAAGTATTTGCACCATGCACTAAGTCCATGGCTGGAGCCAGCTCTGGGGGAATCCTGCTTAAAAGCCTGTGGGCTCTCAAGATGACAGTGATGAGCCATTTTCAACCCTTCCCCTTGCTCTGTGAATTATTTCTGCAGAAGTTACTGGAAGGAGTTATAAGACAGGGTTGTGGCAATGGCCAAATCCGGGGGGGCTTGTTCCGAGCGCAGCTCGAGAATCACAGGCTCTGGAGTTGCTGTCCCAGGTGACAGCGGAGCAAAGCCCTCAGAGGTGTACGGGGACACCGTATTCCACTGGACGGGCAGTGCACGAGCCCAGCTCGTGCTCCCAGCTACAGCACACAGACTCCATCCGTCTGACGCATCATCTGCCAGCTTTGCTAAAAGCTTCATGTTTAAAGCGCTTTTTCAATGAAGAAGTGACTGTCATTTTCCAATACGACTCTGCTGAAGCACCCACCTCCTGCCAGAGGGAAACAGGATCAGCGTAGTCAGTGCTCTGCAAGTATCACTGACCATTTACTTGCTAAAGTCTTTTTAGATTGCACAAGGCACCGCTGCCAGGAACACCAGCCTACCGCAGCTTTTCAGCGGCCACAAATCCCCCAACATGCTCCGTTTGTGCATCTCGTGCCAGAAAGTGCAGGGGAAAAGAGGAGTAAAGGAGTTTTTTTGGTCTCAGGGAGATGCTGTATTGGGACAGAGCACAGACTGGGCTCAGAAAAAGCTTCTGAGTGGCAAAACTGCAAGCCACAAGGGATAATGTCTATTGCTGCGTCTTCCAAGAGGTTTAAGAGCAGATTCAAATTTTCCCACATGGAAAGTAGGGAAGAAGGAATTCTTCCCAGCAGAACACAAATTGCGTGACTTGCCGGAAAAAGAATAGGGACAGTTTTACAAAGCGATCTTATCAAATCAATTTTGAATTCCGAATCCGGTAAAACACAAGTCAGTGCACTCAGACTGCAGCAGAGCCAGTGCGGTTATCAGAAGGAAAGACAGTGTCCGATATCCATACAGCCACCGAAAACAGTTTTAGGAGAACACAGAGTTACCAGCCACGGCATTGCAGCATTTTGTGCTCCTGAAAACAAAGTTTTAATCTGCCCCAAAGAGAGAAGTTCAGAAGTTCAGTTCCTGCCCCAAAGTTGCATCACTGCAATGCCATCAGTAGGGTCTCCTGGTTGGAAGTAACCAGTGGTCACATCAGTTTGGCCTAGAGCGAACAAAACTGCATTTAAGCAAGGATTCCTTTGGATATTCTTATATGGAGCTACTGCAGAACCACATACAATCAAAATATTGTCCATATGTGAGGCAAATTTTACACTCCCATCAAAGCATTACAAACAGGTACAGCTGTGGCCCTTGGTTTGACTGAGCTCTCTTATGCTCTCAGGTTCTTTCAGTTAAACTTACCTGAAGACGAAAGCATACTGAACCCGCCAGAGAGCTGGCAAACAGACCCTAACCCTGTTGCTACTGAATTTCTTTACTATACTTCAGTGGAAAAAAGCAAATTCTTTTAATTTAAACAAAACTCATGGAAGTACGTCACCCATCTGGCTGAATAATTTCATGCACGCTTCCTGAAGCTGCAGAGTCTACAGGTACATACTTGGTCTTAACCAGGCAAATAAACCCACGCTAAGTTGAGAACAATCAGGAAGTTTCATGCGCATTTATAACCACACTTCTTTAGAAGAGCCAACACTCAGCTATTACAAAATTAGACTACATTGCAGTGTCTAAAAGATACCCAGCTCCAAAACAATTGTCTTCGCAGGGCTGTCAGTTCCCCTATAAGGGAAAATGATAAAGTCACAGCCACTTTAAGCTTTTAAACATGTTACGCTATGGCTGCAACAGGCAACAGAGAAATACTTCTGGAGGAGAACAGCAATCCAAGCCCCACTGCGCAACATCGGACGTACGACTTTCCTGCTCTGTTCTAAAAAGCGGAGGAAGGACAGTAAACACGACCACCCACAGAGAGTTATCTAAGTCACCAGGCCCTGATGCTTGATGGATTTGGGTTCTAGCCGTTACAGCAGGAACCTCTGGCACACATCCGAACGCCAACACGAAGCATCGGCTCAGTATCAGCCTCAGCACCAAAACCCGAGGACCATCGCTGACACGCAGTAGCCAGCGGACCCCTGCATGGCTATTCAGACCTTGGTGCCCAGCTGTGCCGTCACTTTAGCACCAGCCTCGTCACCTGCTTATCCAGCCTGTGTCTCACCAGCTTGGTCGCAAGGATAAGATGGGAAAAATCACACCAAAAGCCATGTTAAAGGCAAGACAAACACCATCCCCTGCTCTCCCCTGCACCAGAGCCAGCCGTCTCATCACCTTCCCTTTGGAAAACCCACGTTGGCAGTCCCCAACAAAACATTCCTCTCCTAGGCGCGCAAGAAGGCAGCTTCCAGAAGCATTTGTCCTACACCTCCCCAGGGACCCAAGTAAGGACGACCAGGCCTATTTCCCCACGTCCTCCTTCTCGTCCTTCTTAAGACAGCGTGACGTTTTCCGTCCTCCACTCACAAGGAGCTTTCCCCAGTCACCACGGCCCTTTAAAGACAATAAAGAATCACCTCGCAATCATGTTGGCCAGTTCCTTCAGCACACCAGGAAATTCTTTTGTTTACACAGAAAAGCAGGAAAGTGTTCTAGCGGCCTGAAGTTGAAGTAAATACTTAACACCAATCCATACTGGGCCGTATCAGGTCTTGATGGGCCTTCTGCGTGACCACCTAGCATCCCAACATCCCAGGAGGCTGCTCTCCCATTCTCCGTGCTGCTTGGGACTTCCAAAATAAGAGGAGTTTCCACATATTTAGTAACCTGCAACAAATTTCCACAAGCCCATGCAAGCCTTTAGCATCCACAACACCCTGCAAAAGCAAGTTCCACAGCTTACATCTGCTCCCGTGCTCTCCGAACACGAGGCTGGCAGGCGGCACTTGCCACCCCTTGGCTTCTGCACTGAAACACTGCATCGCTGGAGGATTTTCCTTAAAAAAACATGATTGTATAATCTTACTGCCATAGCTATCAAGTGATAGACTCACGCTTAGTCCTCCAAATTCGCATCTCTACTCAACTCCACGACAGCAGTACTGCTCTACTTCTCTGTAAAGCAGAGTTTCGTAGCATCTGCAGAACAGAAGCGATAGGCACGACTATCCAATTTCTCACATTTTATTTAAAAGGCTATTCAGTAACAGCATTTCAACATGTCCTACTGAAGCTGCCTCGTTTGGGACATGAATTCAGACCTCTGAGAAGATCCCTCTGAGGAGCGGGTTACAACAGAGATGTTTTAGAGACACAGCAAGAATTAAACCAAATGTCTTGGCTGTTCTTGGCCCTCTATTTTTACTCCTCCAAACAAACAGTTTAAGCTAACCACATAAGCAGAAAACCTCACAATCATAGCAAAAAAAAAAAAAACCCCACACAAGCCAGATAGATCAAGCATCCTCTTCGGGTGCGTTTTAGCACACGCTGTAGGCAACAGATGCACACACAGAATTGAACCGAAAAGCCACAGGACGATCTTCATCCAGCATTGGCGTATTTGGGCAATAACACACACCCCTCGCATCTACGTTAGTATAGTTTTAACGCTGGTCAGGAGAGCACTCACGATGCTGGCTCCCAAGCGTCTCCACTTACCATACCATGCCGTGCTCACCCTCCAGAGCAGCGAGTGGAGAAGCCAATGGATTCTCTTTGGATGAAGCCAGAGGAGCACCTTTTTAGTTCAGAGCACACCCAAGTGTACGCGACAGGCAGTAGCGCAAGTTCAGCCCTGTGGATCAAACCAGAGCTACCCCGATGCAAAACCCCGCAGCAGATGCAGCACCGATATCGACTCCTCCTCGCCACCGATTTCCCTCCGCAGGGTGATTTTATCACTCCGTGCTTCTTGCTAATGCAAATAGCACTCGGTGCACAAAAACGCAGACTGTGAATCACGCGTTTTAAACACAAAGTATTTGAGTTTCCCTTTTTTTGTAGGAAAAGCTTGCAAGATACCCAGAATCCAACTACATTTTAGTAAAAGATGATTCTTTCGTTTCTTTAGGACCCTAGACAACGTGCTGGTTACTACACAGTGGTTAGGTTCATTTTAACCATCTTCTGCAGATGCTGCAAAGACCATATCCGGGAAACCAAACTGGCTTTTGTTCTCAAACAGTCTCACTTGGGAAAGCCTTGCACAAAAAATGCTCAAGACGGGCTTGCACATCTACATTTCTCAGCTGATTCGAAAGGAGACCACAACTCAGAAAAGTCATTTCAATGCTGTTGCAGCTTTAGAGTCGAGCTCACTCAAGGAAGCCTGCATGATACCTTTAAATCCCTCCGTGCTAAAGTAAAGTTAATGAGAGAGACCAAGCAAAAGTGTCTCTAAGCTCTGTATTAGTATTAATATCTAAACTGCATTTTTTGTTTTAAATAAGCATGTTTTCTTTATTTCTATTCTTGAGATCCTTCAGTAGCACTGAATTTTTCTACTGGAACAGAGAACAAGGTGAACAGTTGCCCAGACCTCTGACTCGGAGCCTGCTGTGAGAGGCACTCACGGCAGGGCCGCGATGCTCTGCGGCTGGCGGGGATTCCCCGCCTGGCACCACCGCTCTCCGTTTCCTCTTCTGCATTGCACTGAGCTGGGGGCTCACGCATCTGCCACCACCCTGCTTTGCAGGGGGGAAAAAATAACACTCCCAGAGTTTACCCAGCGCATCGATGCTGTGGGACTGATGGGCTCCGCTGCCCTCAAGCCCAGAGCCAGCTCCCTCAGGTATCTTTAAAAAAAGTTGTACTGATACCAGTAAAATTAACCACCCCTTAGCACAGCATTGCATCCTCAGCCCCGTGGATCAGCTACGAGCTTAGTGAACTCCAGCCACAGCCAGCACAACTGCACACCCAAAGCAGCAGGTCTGTATATGTGCAATAACTCACAGGGATTTTGATGCCTTTAAGAGGTTAAAGTTCCTGGCAGGAACACAGGCTAAGACCTGGAAATTAGTTTTTAAAATGGCAGGCAAATAATTGGATTACCGTGACTGGAGGAAGGGCAGATCCTGTAGTCTGCTGGTTTGCTACAGCAATTACAGTGGATTACTCTGCCACCTCATCCTTTCCAAATTCTATTGCCATATCAGAACAAATTTTTTAAGCCTCCATTTGTCTCTTCCAGATTCCCAAGAGGAGTTTAAGGCAACTTTCGGTTCACTAGAAGTTCTAGCATCCAGAAGAGTAAATATCAAGAGGATACAATCCACGCTGGGCCAAAACAGAGTTCACAGTTGCAGAGCAATTGCTGACTTGACTGTAAAGTCCTTAAAAAGAAAAAAAAAATAACTAGAAAAAAATGCAGGAAAAATACATCCAAGTGCTGTGGTCAATAAGAGATGTGTATGAGTAAGTACCAAAGAAAACTGCAGTTCTCTGTTAACACATGACAAAGTTCATGCCAATTTTTGTTCGGTCTTGGGCAGCCACGAGTCTGTTTCTCTAGAAACACTGCCAAGGTATTTTCCTGGCTAGCAGACACGTAGATACGTCACGTGGCAGAAGGACGCCGTACAACAGCTTGGTCACCGCAGCGGTGGCTGCCCACCGCACTACGCCTGTCCCGCAGAAGTCTCTGCAAAAGCATTTAACAGACTGACCTTAGCCCCTGCTTCTTGTCCTCAGTGGAAACAGGTCTTGTACGTGGACACAGGCTGAGAACAGGGAAGGAGGCTGTGATAATGCTTTGGGGATTAAAAAACAACAACAAAAGAAAAAACACACCACCTAAAAACCTAACACACGGCCACAAACCACCCCCCCTCAAACAAAACCAAAATACAAGAAGCCTTACCAGCTTCAACTACCAGTTCATTTCACAAGCCTTGATTAATCATTTAACCTTCTACAGTGCTACCTCGCTCGATACCTTGCTGAAAAGAGAAAAAAGAGAAAAGCCAGTTCTCAGATTCACCAGGAAGGACCTGCTGTGCTCCAAATCATCCACATTTTTTCCGACTGAGCAATCAGACCTCTGAAGGACTGGTGAAATGAAGGAATCAATCTCAGACATCACGTGCATTTTGTACACAGTTAAACCAAGGACTGCTCTTCTCTCGAAGAACAATCTGCAAGCGCACACAATCCAGCTCTGCCTGTGAGGGGGCACTTGAAATACGTCGTAGCAAACAATAAGAGCAGCGTCTGCTGGGCTGATCAGTCCCTCAGGTTGACGTTTTACAGAATCCTCTGAATTTCTGCATTTTTTCGCAGCAGTCTTGGAAAGCTTGCAGATTTTCAAGTTTGTGTATAAGGCTGAGCAAACAGACTCAGGGGTTTGTAGACAAGCGGGCAACTTGTGCAGTTCGGATCCTTCTACCCTCTCTTCTGCATACATCTTAACAGAAAGCAGGGAAAACAGCATCCCTCAGACTCCTTACTTCACCAGCCCCCAGAAAACCGCACCTTAATAAAAAGGACAGTCTTAATAAAGCGACCTTGCAAAAGCACGTCGTTTGTTTCCCTAACAAACAAGCTTTCTACTTGATTCTGCCTTTTGACCTTACTACATTGTCTTCTGTTTGGCACAGCAGATGGGCCTGCAACACCCGACCAGATCGTATGTTCTGCGCTATCGGTTTCAGAGGGAGCACGTCTTTTCGTTTCAATTCTTCAGTTGACAAGAGCGAAGGAAACAAACCCCTACAGCGAGAGAGAAACCGGGTTCACATCACAAGAGCTGCGCAGTAAGTGCCAGCACCGTGACAGGACTCATACTTGGCCACCTACACCTCCAGAGATGTCTAGCGCAACATGCTTAGGGCCTGTCTGCTTTCCCAAGGGCGCTCTCGCACTGGATTTCCACCCTCCAAAGTCAACAAGGTCAGTTTGGCCCAACAGGAAATCGGCACCCAGGAAAAGCCGCGGCTGCAGCGGCTCCCTCTCACAAACAGGTGGCATAAAAGATTGCATTTTGTGTTGCTGGACGACCGGGCCAAGGAGCATTTGTAGAGATCACTTCCAGCAACAGGGCTCAGCCCACATTCACACGGCCCCCACGCCTCGGTACGCAGAGGCTCTACGGCAGAAGACTCTTTTGTCAGGTCACACACGGGGATTTCCCATGAAAAACAAACACCAAATTTCTTCAGACTTGGCACATGACAGCATACACTTTCCTCCACACAAACAAAGCACAAAGACAGCCCGTTTGTGGCTTCTGTCCAGCAACAGGACTTCTGGTCCGGATCTAAACAGGCCACTAACGCACCCCAAGAGCCCGTTCGCCGCAGCGCTCCGTCACACAGCAGAGCGGAGGGCGGCAGCAGGAAGACGTGCGGAGCATTCGGCTGTTCTCTGGTCCCCCCTCCCCGTTCTGGAAAGCTGCATCACAAGGATCGCGTTAAACATAAGCAAGAGGAGTAGCAACAACTCTGAGACCTCAGCAGTCAAAACGCAGCGCAGAACTTCTCCGCTGCACAACCGAAGCCCCGTTGCCGCGTGCAAGACGGCACCTGCACCCTCCAACCGCAGCTGCTGTATCAATTCAATACTACAAGGATAATGCTTACCCAAACCAGACTAAAGCAAGTGCTACTGAATATTTGTTCTCAACTGCCTGTGCCAGCTTAGCAGCTGTCAGTGACGGTTTTCTGATAACCACTGGACCGCCACAGCCATGTGTTTAAGCTCAGCCCACAGCAGGGCATTGCACAGGCACCAGGCCGGCTGCCCACACCGCTCGGTTAGCACAAAGTCCCTGGCACAGACCTGTAAGCAAGGTTACAAGTTGAGCCCAGATGCCAGTTTGCCGTGCAGTTCAAGAATTAGCACCAGCCGGCCTGCCAAAGGCAGCCTGAACGCGGTCATCCGGTTTGAAGGATGGAGGTTCGGCAGTATGGATACACACAGCCCCTGTGAGATGGCCTGGGGGCCAGAAAACAAGCCCAAACCCAAGCCCTAAAACTCAAGTTTATCAGTACAGATGTAATCTGCCTGTTCTAGTCTTCGGTGGAACAGACCAATCATGTCTCTTCCTTAGACACGCTGGTGTGTCTCTGCCGTTTGTTGCTCCACCACCGTATCTGAAGAGTATACACCACGTTAGAGACAAATACAGTGTATTTATCTTAAAGTTCTGTACTATTTCCTCCGATTTGCATACTATATAGTATCACCTTCTCACCTTAATGAAGCTTTTTACTTTAACTGCAGGGACACCCAGCCACTGTCCCAGGAAAAGTCACAAGCTAACAGTCATCTGCAGCTGCAAATTTACTGAATGAGCCAGGAAATCAGAAGGTTGTTTATCAACAGTAACTTCCTCCCTCAACGTGCTGCCCGCATGGGGCACCCTTTCCTTACTTCACACTGCAGCTCTGCTCTGATGAGTAGTCTACACATCGAAGAGCAAGCATAGCTTGAGTCCCGCCGAATCCACCTTATCCATACACCTACCCAAGGTCCTCCCATCAAACAGGACGGCCACGCTTCTGTTGCTTCTCACCTTGTTTCCAGCTAACGCAGAACTGCTACAAAAGATTAAGCTAATTCATGCAGACATTACTTTGGTGCTCTCCCCTCCCCACGTTCCCATCACCTCCCTTGCACTGCAGGACACCTAATCCCAAATACCTGGTTAGGAAGACGAAACTGGCATGAAGCCAGATCAGCACCACAATAACGACGATGGTTTTTCACTGCTTTAGCTCCCTGACCGACCTGCGAGCACCGGCGGTGAGGGGACAGAACTGCCACAGAAACATCCGCTGCGATGACCCCACGCCGCTGTTCGGGGACCACCGCAGGGCAGTTTGCCAGGACAAGCAGGTCTATGGCCAGCTGCTGTCAAAACCCACCACCTCAATCCCCTTCCCCTGCAGCTCCACGCTGACCCGCGACTATCGGGGCTCACTCCACCACGCAGCGAGCCAGCTGAGAGCGCTCAGCGAGCGAACTAACTCTGCAAAAGAGCACAGAGATGCAACACTGCGCTGAAGACAAAATGGAAGGTTTCTCAAGCTTGAGGGAAGTTTTATGTTACCTTTCAGGAGCAGGAGAATAGGGTACCTGAGAGCTGCCGCGTTTCTTAACGCGGTTTTATAATGTACCCTACAGACGCCAACCACCGCAGCTGAGAAGCCAATATGAGCACACAAGCTAGGACAAGAATTGAAAGACGTTATTTCAAACCAAAAATGCAGGGAAACTTTTTGAAGATTGGAGCTGGAGTTCGCCCAGAATATTTTAACATTCCCACTGAATACACAAATAGAAAAAATTGCCAAAACTGAGGTTTTGGCAAGCATCTACTCATCTTTTCCTAGTTTTGGCTGCCTCTGCCATGAATCTAAGCATGCAACCCAGGGTAACATGTAACTTTCAGTTTTGATAGTTTTCAGTGCAGCTTTTCTAAATATGTCTTTTAGCCTTTAAGTGGATTTTGGAAGAGATCAGTGGATGAACAGCAGTGCACACAGGCTGGAAAAGATCTGGCCACACTTATACCCTACTCTGGAGATTCCTCCACTCTTTCTTCAAAAGAAGTTATTCTAAAAAGATATGCAAAAACATATACAGAGAAGTACCAAAGCGTTCTCCTGTGGGATAGTATCTTATATTGTTAAAATGGTTAACTGCATCATATCTCTCGGAAGAGAGGCAGCTATTTTGATGCCTTTCAAACTGTAAATACACGGTCCAAATAAATTACTATTTATTAAAACAGCGCTTGCAAGTCTCAGCCGCAGATGCCTATTTACATTTACTTTCCAGCCAGACTTTTCAAGTCTTGTTTTAACAGATACCTCTTTCAGAATGGTTATGACAGAACCCTAACTCCTCCCCCTCTGCATTAGGTGGATCTGAATCCCCGCTGCAAACAGGGATCTCTCGGAAGCGTGTGCTGTACCCTCACAATTCAACGCTTCTGTTCAGCTCCTGCAGGTTGCACTTGGTTAGCTTCCCCTCTCTCGTGCCTGTCCCACTGCTCAACTTCCCTTTTCTTTTACCCACTCTCTAACGTGCCTGCCCCTCAGAGAAACTATCAGTCAATAAATATCTGATAAACATCAGCCTGTCCATCTTCAAAACAACAGAGTAACAGTCAGAGTGGGAAATTAGAAGATAAAAATTCTCCTTTTAGGGTTCGCAGCTCGCTGTCTGAGCTGAGGCGATTCAGCAGCTCCTGCGGCAGCAAGTTCTGCTGCGTGAAAGACACCGAGACAGAGAATGATGAAAAAACCCCTGCTGTGCGTGTCGTTTGCTAATATTATTTACGCCCTCGTTAATCAGACCATTTTGCAAATAAGGTAACTCCTCCCCCACAAAGCTTCCCCTATACATTTGTGCCTAGAAAAACATTAATAAACTGGAGAATCGGTCAAAATTAAAAAATAATAACAACTGAAAGACCCCGCCTGCGCAAGTGCGCGGCGCTGGGACGAAGTTGCGGGGAGGGACAGGGCAGCGGCCGGCACAGCCCGTGCGGCGCTTCGCCCCTCGCTCCGCTCCCGCCCCCGGGGGCCGGGGCC
>WEKW01004714.1:0-25340 GCA_013389905.1 Sula dactylatra | reverse complement strand
CTGGACACGCTCCAGCACCTCCATGTCCTTCTTGTCCCGAGGGGCCCAAAACTGAACCCAGCATTCGAGGGGTGGCTCCCCAGTGCCGAGCACAGGGGCACCATCCCTGCCCTGCTCCTGCTGCCCACACCATTGCTGGTACAGTCGCCTTGAGGTAGCCACCAGCCCCCGCTGCCACCCACCTCCCCTGTCCCAACAGCCACTGGCCCCTCACTGGACCCCCACGCCTGCCCCAGCTTGCCCCCAGGACCACCAAGCTCAGTCCCTCACCGACCGCTGCTTCACAGCTGTGGCGCCCACCTACCCACATCCCTTCCCTTGCTGCTCACCACCACCCAGCCATAGAATCATTGAATCATTAAGGCTGGAAAAGACCTCTAAGACGATCAAGTCCAACCACCAACCATGCACCGTGCTGGTGCTACCAAGCGTACCTCATCTAACCACGCACCTCGCAGCCAGCCACCACCTAATTGCTGTCCCCATTCCTCTCCCGGACACCAGAGCCTGCGGTCAGAGCTACTGTCCCCATCCTCTGGCAGCAAGCTCCCTGCGCTCATCATCAGCATCCCAGGTGCCATCTTCCTCTGTCAGCACATCCACCCTGCACGCCTCTACTTGCACGGCCGCTACACTGAGCTGCAGCTCTCTTTGCTCCCTCCCACAGCCTCCCCCATCACGCAGCCCACTGCCCACCAGCTAACCTTCTCCCTCACCAACACTCTTACCTGCTCCCAGCCGCATGCTGCCATGACAGGCTGTCCCAGCTGTTGGCGGTTCTCCTCCTGCAATGCTGCTCAGGATGCTCCCAGTCCCCCTTTCAGCACCACTGTCCTCTCATCCCGCCTTGTCCTCCAGAGTTGCAATCCACTCCCACCTTCTCTCAACCGAAAGCTATGTTGGCCCTTGGAAGCCCCAGGAGCTCCCAGGTGACGCTCCCACCCCACCCAGACTTGTGATTTTATTTCCATCTTCTCTCCTGGTAAAGGAGGGATATCACTGACCAGATAGAAAAACTAATTTTCACGCTGTTTGAAAGCCAGCCCTTGTTACCTACCTGCAAAGGACGTACGTCCATGCAGCATCTCAAATGGTTGCTCTTTCCGTATCGTGGTTTCATAGAAAAATGACCAGTTTCTCACAGTGTGCAGCATCGTATGTTCCTGTTTCTATGGGAAGAGAATGTGGGAAATCATAGTATGTGCCTGTGTGGGAAAGCCGCTGTCAGTGAGTACCGTGCCAGGGACAAAAGAAAGTTAAGGCCGGTGTCCTTAAAGGTGTTTGTACACCTTAATTCTCACAGCACCTTCAGCGGGTTGTAAGCTCGACTACAACGGCTTGACAACCAAGCCAAAACAGAGTCATGGGCATGAATGTACAGCATAAATGGTCGTACAAGACGATGTTGAACTGAGCATCGAGGGAAAGGAGCAAGTTCTCGTTATGAACTAGTCTTTGGAGAAAAATATCACTTACCGAGGCTGTGGAAGAGGTAAGTGTTGTGGTTTAGCCCCGGTCAGCGACTAAGCACCACCCAGCCGCTCGCTCGCTCCCCCCACCCCTGCGGGATGGGGGAGAGAATCGGAAGGGCCAAAGTAAGAAAACTCGTGGGTTGAGATAAGAACAGTTTAATAATTAAAATAAACCAGCAATAATAATAATAATAATAATAATGGAAAAGGAAAATAATGTGCGAGTGAGATATGAAACCTCGGAAGAAGGGAAAGAGGGAAAAAACCAACCAAAACCAAACAAGTGCTGCAACCGCTCACCACCCGCTGACCGACACCGCCGGTCCCTGAGCCGCGATCGCTGCTTCCCCCCGCCAGCTCCCCCCAGTTCATATACTGGGCATGACGTCCCGTGACATGGAATACCCTTTGGCCAATTCAGATCAGCTCTCTTGGATGTACCCCCTCCCCTCCCGGCTTCTTGCGCACCCGGCAGAGCACGGGGAGCTGGAGAAGTCCTTGCCTAGCGTAAGCGCTACCCATCAACAACTAAACCATCAGTGTGTTATCAACATTATTTCCGTACTAAGTCCAAAACACAGCACTGCACCAGCTACAGTGAAGAAAATTAACTCCATCCCAGCTAAAACCATGACAGTAAGCCAGTCCAGGATCTGGAATTAAAGACTACTTCTCCACCTCCTAAGTGAATCTCAAACTGACTCCCAGAATTATAGCTTGCTTATTTTACTAAAATGCAATATGGAGCATGCTCCAACCCGTGATGTGAGAGGGGCCCTCAGGATGTACGTTGTGAGTCATAAATCCGTAGAGGCCTTGGCTGGAAGAGACATCAGGAGGTTCAACCTCACCTGTTTTCGCTCGGTTTTACTTGTTTTACTGGTCCAAGTCAAGCTGCTATCATCCCATCCTATCCTCCCATCTCAGGAAAACAGACCAAAGATAAAAGAAGAGATATGTGGTCAGTGCATAGAAACAAATACTGAGAACAGATTGTCATAAATATTCACTCTTTACAAACAATTCAGATACGTGGTACTTCATTTACTTAAGTATAGTGGCATGTGTCATTGGTTTTATGAATGGCTTTTATTTAACTTAAACAACCAGATAGTTAAATAAAAAGAAAACCACAACCTGTGCATGCTTCAAAAGCTCAACACACCATTAATTCTAACTCTTGTCTTTTGAAAGTACCCCTGATGTTTCCAGTCTATAGTGAGGTCTGTGCTAGACCCCGTTCAGCTGCAGCCATTCAGAACACTGTTCAAGAGCCTTGGGCAAGAATCCTGTACCTGGCTAAAAATGCTAGAGAAATTAGGTCTAGCGACAAAGTGTCCTTTGCAACTTACTGTGTCATTGAATTCAATATTTCTGGGGGAGTGATTCCCCTACACTATCAAGTTCTTCACGTACATCAGCCAGTACAGCCAACCTCTGAACAGGTTGAATCTATACGTCGCACTGGGACACAGAGCCCTGGCCAGTATTCTCCCCTCCTCATTTGAACCTTGTTTGGGGTGACCATTTACACGTTTGAAAATGGCTTCTGAGCAGGACAGTCTAATCTGCATCTTTGCTGTCAGAACCCACTGACGTGGCGACCTTGTATCAGCAGATTCTCATCGGGGCAGAACTATACCATGGAATATACCACCTGCATCAGGAAGGACGGTGGTGGGTGTGTAAAATATCTAATACAGCAGCTTTCCTCTTGAGCAAACAGAAATCTCATCCAGGCTGTCACATACTGTACCTCAGTTACTGCAGAATCCTTCCCCAATGCAGTCACGCCCTGATTATATCCATCCATTTTTGTTTCATCATTTTCTAGTCCAGAATTATTCTTCCCTGTGTAGCTCTTCATTGGCTCTTCTCACATCAAAAATGAGATCCCTCTTTTCATTTGCAAAAGCTTTCACATCCTACCCTACTTATCATCTAACATTCACATATATTCCCAAATCCACTCGACTTGTAACGCCAGCCTCCACTGTCCACTCGATTGAATTTCAAACCAGCATATTTTTGCTCCTCAAAATGCTGCCTGTCTCCTATAGCTATCCGTTGTCTCTTCTTTTATGCTTAGATAGTCGTTGCCCCCTGAATGCTTGCGGTATTTCTGAGGTCACAGGGCAACTCTGCTCTGCAACCAAGAGGTCCGAATTCTGCGGCGTGAGTAGCAAATACTTATCATTTGAGACGGAGCATTAGAAAGCCAGCCCTTAGTTCATGTTTGTTACAGCACAGAGTCACCATATCCAGCATATTTATCTCCCGCTTTTCAGTCAGCTGAAAGCTGGGTGCTGCTGAGCCAAGACTTCAGCAATTTTTTCCTGCACTTCCAGTTCCAAAGCAGGTCCATAAAGTTCATATGATCCTCCTTTCACCCTAATCAGTTCCTGTGACGGAACAAATCTACGTTTTTCAAACACCAGGACAGACATGATTAGGCATCAAGATTCCTTTCAGAAGGCTCTATTTCTGCTCTCACAAAAGCACAACTCCCACAGCTGTTGTCTACCCCGCTCCCCACATTATTCCCTGTAAAGTACAAAATCAAGGATAAGTTTGTACGTTGCCCCGTTTACATCCCCCCGCACTGGCACCTCATGATACGTACGAGCTGAAGCAAAGCGAGGCTTTAACATGATTCTTCAGCCTTGTACCCGAGTTGGGGACGTACCTCCAGGGAGAGAGGCCATTGTAAACCCAAGTGGCCGTGGCCTGTGCTGCACCCTGGAGCCTGAAAGCTCACCTCCCAAAGTGAAAATAAACATAAAGGGGCATGACTCACCAAGGCATATCTTGTATTATTATCATTATTATTATTACTACTACTACTACTACATCTACTGTACCACAGTTTCCTTGTTCAGAGGAGCAGGTAAAGCACATGAAGCCAAGGCACATAAAGCTGGTTTTAGAAGTAAAGCCAGTAGCTGTTGTGAGGAGGTAAAGTAAAAAAACAAACAAACAAACAAAAAACAGACAAAAAACCCAGACAAAAACCCCAAACCAACTCCTGGTCAGGCAGCAGAGAGAGAACTTGCTGCCCAGGACATCTCGGCGCATCATCAGGGCAGAAGAGCTCTCTGCGCTCCCCAGGGAGCATCTACAGCTGCACAGAGGAACTCCTGCTCCGCTGCCTGCGCAGAAATCTCCGCTCACAGCTGATACCAAGTGCTGGCGGGAGCAAAATGGGTCTGCTCTTCAAATGCTTCCACTGAGGCTGGAATAAAACTACCTGAGTCTTTCCTGGGGAAAATAATTTGCTCCACCAGCTTTCTTAACAGTGAAGACTCCCCTCTCACTCTTCCCACTCAGAAGAGATTAACACAAGGATTTATGTGGGAAAAAAAGCCCCCAAGAGGGTTAGAAGAAACAGTGCATTGATTCAGCTCGGAGCCTGTTAGATAAAATTCTGTCCCCCAAAGTAATTTGGGGGGGGGCTTGATATTTGCCATCTCCTCGTGGCTTCAGTCAACAGGACAACACATTCCAGCGTTCACCGTTCCTCTGCTCTTTTGCACCCCGTTAACAATTTGCTGCAAGGGTGTGGTGAAACCCACCGGTTTTAGCCCTTGTGAGAAAATCTGCTTAGTGCATGACCATATCCAGCTGGGTAAAAGATTGACAGAGGCTGGGCACTGGGAGCCACAGCTGCAGTCGGAATGAGATCATCGGTTCCAGCCAGCTGAAAACTGCCTTTGCTTTAGTCTAATGCTCCAAAATGCTCAGAAACCCCAAATCTGCCAGTTGAACAAATGCTGTTCCAAAGAATTTTGTTTCTCTTTGCTCCTACCCGAAGATCAGTATCACATTTCCCTGGCAGTTTATCATAGCGCTAGACAATGCACGCAGGCTGACAGGAGCCTAATTCGATACTGCTCAAAGAACAGAGGACCGATACAAGTTGTTTCGGCTTCTTTTACCTGGAATGCCTGCACTCTGCCGGTTCACAGTGTGCCTTGTGCGGTACAGCTGTACCCGCAGACTCTTCCAGGAACAGCCACGCTATTCACCCACCTTGCTTCTCTTCTAACACGTTATTTGACTTCCACCTGCTTTTAATGACACGCACATGGGTGACGTTAGCTACAAAAGCCCGCTCGGATGACAGTCATTAAGAACTTTGCATACAATGCTCTCATCTGAAAGTTTGGCTTGTCCTGGGTTTGCACTTGTGCCAAGCTGAGTGTAAAACGCTACCAAGTCAAGATTTTGCCTTTTTAGAGGAGAATGTGGTACCAGCAGGGTTGTCTGCAAAAAGCTAACAACAAACAGACAAAAACCCCAGCAGCCTGCTAAAAATGGAACAGGGCTAAAATTTATTGTTTGTGAAGTTTTAAGATGTGCTTTGGGCATTTTCCAACTTTGTTTCTGTTATTTCAAGGGCTAGAAAATTATTTTCATATAAGAAATTAAAATATTAAAGCTCAAATTATTATCCAGTCTTGTTCTTCACGATCATGGGTTTTAAGAGTATATCTCAATGTTGCAAGACTTAGAATCAGTTTGTGATTAGCAAATTAATTTTTAGAAGTCACTTTTTCCACAAGTACTCACAAAAGGCAGTAGAAATCAAGAATCTTTTTTGCTCCTTATCCATCTTTCCTTGCTTCTGCTTACTTATTGAAGAGCCTCCAGAGAGAGTGATTCCCTAGCATAGTGCCCTTGCTTCCCTGCCGTGCCATAATGCAATAGTAAGGTGCTGGTGATTCAAAGTTCAGAAGACGTTGAGCGTGTTCTTGAAGATACTTGCTTACTTTCCCCCATAGGGACAAAATGAGTTCGACAATAAAGCTATCCTGCGGAGGACAGCCCTGCTCTGCATCTTCCCAAAGGGGCTGCGTGGTTAGCAGAAGTTAGACCCGGCCACAAAATCGCTGCATCAGCAGTGCTGGTAGCCCAGGCGCGGTCCTGTGCTGACAAGGCTATCCGGTTCCAAACCTACCACAGCAACTGTGAACTCGGGGAATGCCGCATCACGTCTCTTTGTGCACATAGACGTACCTGAAAGACTCCTGAAGGCCAGAGAAAAGCAGGTTTCTTTGTCCTGTTTCCAATATTATCGCCCAGTATTATTCTTCCTGCACCTGGAGAGTCCTACACGGAGAAGTCCCTCCGTGGCAGATAGTGCTGAATGCCCAGCCAGGAGGTTTGTCTAGTGCCAGGGCTGTTCTCTAGTCCTGGCGTGTCAGGAAATGGGGCAAAGCCCTAGAACCAAGCAGGAACTGCAGTCAACTGGATGCTTCTGGAGAGGACATGCTACCCTGCATGCCAGCACCTCCAAGGACCCATGCTCTGGACAGGTCTGTCTGTCAAAAGCAGCTGCGCAAGCCACAGAATTGAACTGTTGGCATTTATTTCAAAAAAATGTCCCTCGATGCTCTTTCAATTCATGGCGTATCTAGCTCTCAGTGCAGCAAAAAGCGTAATGGCTGGTACAAATTACAGCTTATTAGAGACTTTTCGGAGCAAGTGGCTCGGCTGGCCAGCTGCTCTCAGGGGTCATTCTCCTCAGATCTAATTTTATCTCTTGAACTGCAAAGGAGGAAGTGAAGCATAGTTCATTGTAAGGGGATTGGTTCATCCCTGATGCTAAAAGGAAGGACTGGCCTTATTATATATGAACCCAGCACTATCCCTAAGCTTTAAGCTTAAATAATTCATATTTATTGAACAGGAATTAATGCTAAAGAAGAATTTTTAGTCATTTTAAATCCTATTTCTAAACTCAGATTCAAAACAGGCAGTGAGCTGGTTGGAGGTTGATACTTCCAGCCAGGAAAAAGAACATGCAAATGTCAGATTGCTGAGCTAAAACAATGAGCAGATGGCCTCTCGGGTGGGGGAGGGCTATGGGGCTACAGCTTTACAATAATTATTTTAAGTTCTGAAAATGATACAAAAACCAGGAACCCAAATCTTTGTGCAAATCAACGAATGCAACCTTGAAGGAAAATGAGAAACATAACATGGACACGTCGCAAGAGAGGGGTGTATTGTCTTCCTGACTCTTGTTATCCATTGGCAGGATGTCTGGGTTGCTGGGAGTGTGGATACTGGACCCGGGATTATGCAGAGCCAGCTCAGGTCCTGCAAGACTTCTTTGGTCAGGCAAAGCATTAACCCCGTGAAATCCAAGCAGGTCTATTGCAGAATCAGCTCAGAAATCTCCGCACACTCCTCAACAGTTGTGTTGTTAAATCTGATATGTGTGACCAGATGAACCACATTGCTTCAATCCATGTACTGCTTCTGGACTTGACCTGGCACTTTCTATTTTCTGGAAAATGAAACAGTAGGGAATATGGTGCAGTGGCAATCGAGCTAAATATTTTGGAGCCAGTTTTGCTGCAGGAGAAGTAATACCTGTGTTACTTACATATGTAGATGTGGTGCTTAGGGACATGGTTTAGTGGTGGACTTGGCAGTGTTGGGTTAACCGTTGGTCCTGATGATCTTAAAGGTCTTTTCCAACCTGAACGAAGCTATGATTCTATATTCTACTTTGCATTTGTCACTATTGGTGTCCTTACCTTCCATTACTTCTGATGGTGAAGAACTGATTGTTCTTCCTAGGCTCACTGAAAGATTTCTGGTGAGGTGTGACGCTGGTGACCTCAGTGCATCGTCACTCCTGAAACTTGCGCTACCGGCAGAGTCGCCGGGGAAAAGAAACATAAAGCCAGGAACAGAGGCCTTTCATTTTCCATCAGTTCTACCTCAGCAGACATAGAGAGGCACTTTGTGCCTCCCCGACGGGTGCCCACGGAGGGTATCTTCGGACGATGAGCAGCCTCGTAAGGCAGTTAGAAGCCTTTCTTGGCTTCAGTCCTCACGCTTTCCTGGAGGTTCATACAAAGGAAAGGAGAGCATTCCCTTCCAAGGAAAGACTTTGTTTAGTGCTAATAAGGGAGGGTTTGCTAACTCAGCTTTGAACTTGCAAGCTATCTTATGATCCTCTGGGCTCCTCCCTTTACCTTCCAGACATCTTAGCCTATCTCCATTGTTCACAAAACTCCCTATACCTTTCCCTGCCTCTCAGCATGCGCCAGGAACTCCTAAAGGCATCGCACCATTGACAGGTGGTGTAGTGACAAATGGGCCCATTCCTTCGGTGCCTCGCTCCTCTGAAGCGGCAATCTGAAGTTACGCCAAGGGTGTGAATGAGGATCCAGCCTTCCTACCCACCACCACCTAAGCCCAGTTATTCAGAAAAAAAGTTTCAGGTGATGAGCTGTCCTGGTAATCTGCTGCCTTGAACAGTTGGGTACCAGGACCTCCCAGCCTGAGGCTACATCATCAAATCCTACAAGTCCTCCCACTCCAAACCCCTCTTTGACCCCTTCCAGGGACTAGTCCCACAATGCTGATTTCAGGTGAAAGTAATTTTATCCCAAGAAGTTACGGAATTATTATATTTTTATTTCAGGAGAAAAGAGTCTTACTACAGGCCATTTCCTGATATAGCAGTGAACAGCAGTTGGAGGTGGAGGTGGAGCCTTGGGGAGGCTGAGCTTCTTTGCTCAGAAAGTCAAGGGCAGAGTGTTGACACAGCTTGGGGAGGAGATATATGAGAAGAAATGCAAAAGAAGGAAGCAAATAAAACACATGGAAGGCAACATTGCTGGGGACACAGCTGGACACACTCTTGGAAGGTGGCACTTTGTGCCAAAGGAGGACCTCTGACAGGTCTGTGGTGTGTGGATGAGCCACACTGGAGCAGGGACACTCCCAGAGGGACTGCAGCTCCACACCAGGCAAGAGGGAAGGAGCAGCAGAAGAAAAGAGTAAGAAGCAAGGAGTGGTAGACAGAAGCCATTGAGCACTGGCCCCAACCTCCTCCATTGCCTCAGCAAAGAGAGTGAGTACGGTATGCGGCGAAAAGGTTGGGAGCTGAGATTAGCAGGGAGAAAAGCTGTTGGACTGAAGTTCAGCCTGCGGCAGGGGGAGAAAAAGAATTTCCTTAAGCGTTTGTTGAATTGCTTGTCTTCTAGTTTTCCTCAATACCTAAACCAGCAATGAAAAGTTTATGTTAGTTGACAATAAATTAAACAAAGTGAAATTCCCTGAGCTGAGACTATTTTGCCCACGACAACCAATTGACATGCAAGATGTTTGCTCCCTCTATAGGGATTTATCTTCCCTTCAGTGTGTGGCTGATACAACATCCTGCGATTTTGTCTATTCGCAGTGTCAAGGATTCCAAAAGTCACGGAATTGACCGTGACCTAAGAAGGGGGGATTGATGATTCCCATTGGGCAAGACAATAGATTAACAAAACACCCTGCCTAGACTGAGTGGCAGATGCTTTGAGACTCACCCTAGATCTGAACGTGGTGGCGTCTGGGTGAACATGCAGAAACTCCAGTTTCTTCCCTCAAATAAGTCTTTGTAGCTGCTATCCTGGATTCATCCTTGGACAGGATTTTGCTACTGCAGAAGTTGTTCCATGTTTGTTTGAAATCATGACTCAGTCAGACGTGCATCTAGCAATGGGACCGATCAATAAACCCCTACAATGGGAGGAGGGCAAGGGCTCATGAAGCCCTGGGAAGGAAGGAGTGACTGAGCACAGGTGTTGCAAATAAACCCAAACTCATCTCAACACAAAGGAAACTGGTGGGTGGCCTTTGTTTTACATCAACTGGCTATATCAGCTGAGCAGATCAAGTGGTTGTGTAAATGTTTGTCCCTGAAGTTAATCAAAAGGATTTGAATGCCTTCCTGAGTCAACCAGACCAGCAACAGGGGAGCGTATCCATGGCTCAGCCCCACAGAGTCCAGTAAAATCCGGGCAACAGGCAACAAGAGCTCTGAAGAGAGCAGCGGGCCTGAGCTGGTCTCAACCTATGTAATCCTTTGCAGAGAGTGGGGATGCTCAGGGTCATGATGGTGACTGTTATGGAGACTGGTAATGGGAATCATGTTTGTGTTGTGATTCAACGATATACTGCAATCGCTGTTTTCTGCAACCTGTCATTTGTACTTGTATTGTGATTTCGGTTCATTGCTGTACCACTCTGCTTAATCAAAATCCCACATAACATCAAATATCTTCAGATAAGTAAATCTGGTATTAAACATTAAACCTTCCATGTATGGAATATCTATAAGATCCTGTTCAGAGAGTATCGGGCTCTGACAGGCTGTAAGTGAAAAAGTTGGGAGTCCTGAGTCACTGAACTGCCTGTAACCATATGATTCCTCAGGAGAGACTTTACCTGATCTCCACAAGTGTCATTCTGTTCGGTATAATTGTCTACGTATCGTTTAGTAACCACGTGCTCCTTCAGGCTATCACAAGTGTCTTCGCTAGCGCAAGTCTAGAACAAGATATGCAACAGAATGACTTTCAGTGTGCTTCCACAATCCAAAATGACAGTGAAATGTGCCTTAACACTTGGGTGTGAGTTAATTTCCAACAGTGTAGAAGCTCAGAGTTGGTGATCTCATGTGACAAACAAGATGCATCAGCATCCTCAAAATCAGGGAGCGATGAGAGCAGGTCTGGCGTTTCGCTCATGCACACAGGATTGTCATACATGATAACAAACAATAAGATCACTTTGTTCTATTTCCACAAAAAGGATACAAACTTCATTTCCCTTTCCTTGGGAAGTGATGCACTAAGCACCAGGTGCAACTTTCTGCAGTCTGGAGTCTGGAGCACGTTAGCGGATGGGTCATTTCGTGCAGCTGGATCACAGGATCTGTCTTCTGCAGCTGGAGTTTTCCTGTCCGCCTTCACCATGCACAGAAAGAGGAAGGGCAGCCTCCAGAGCCAGGCTCCACGGGCCTCCCAGGGGTATTGTTTCTCCCTTTGTAGGGGAAGTTGATGTACTGCTTTTCTCTTCTGTTCCAAACTTAGCCGAAGGATAAGGCAGGGAGAAATATGACTAATCGTTTTGGTCTCTGATGGTCTGACATCGTCGCTGTACCAGGAACTCTGCTGACTGGCTGCTCTGCTCATCTCTCATCTCATCATCTCGTCTCATCTCGTCTCATCTCGTCTCATCTCATCTCATCTCATCTCATCTCATCTCATCACTCTTGGTTCAGCTGCATCTTCTGACAGCTCACAGCAGGGTGCCACATGCTTTTTTGAGCAGAAAACATGCCAGTGGACATCGAACCAAAGGGGCTGGAATTATTTCCTATTGAACAGCCACCCCAGTGGCCTCCAATCAATTTTTTCCACCTAACATTTTAAATTACTGCTGGGGCTGAAGTGCTCTGAGATCTTCACTAGCCTCTTGTAATATGTTTGGTGGCTGTATCTGCCCCCATGCCGGGAGGACCATTTCTCTCTTTTTTCCATGCTTACAAGTTTGATATTCCTTCAAAGGTTTCCCCTCATTACACACTAAATTCCCTGGCGGTCTTTGAGCCCCAGCTCATTTCCTCAGCAGAGCTGTCATACAAGCCTTCGACCATCCACTGTCTTCATCTTTCAATAAAGTCAGGCTTTCTGGTGGCTATCGCCACTGACAAGCTGAAGAAGATGACCAAAATCTGTAAGATTGACTCTTCTTCCGTTGCTGTCATTTGGGACAATGTTACTGATAGAATTCAACCTAAGTTTTCATCCAAGGTTTAGTCTGAATCTCACCTTGTCAGAATATTGACTATTCTTTCCCCCTAACTGCGTACACCCAGGCCTGTTTTCCCCGTATATTATGGAGGTGTCTCTATTCTGTAACGTGGCCACCTCAAGCTCTGGCCACACGGTAACTGCACCTAATACCATTCCTGAGGTCTCCAGGTATGTTGCTGTTGTTGGAAGGATGTTCCTCTGAAAACTCTGATGCTCTTGTCCTAATATTTTGCCACTGAAAACTCTGGTGCTCTCTACCAGCTCTTTGGTGGGTTTTGGGTGGTTCTGCTTGGTTCATAGTGTGAGTTCAAATGGAGATGAGGGCTCATAGAAGAAAGAAAGTTTAATTCCTACTTCTTTACTTCCTTTAATAATTCTTCTGAGACTGGGGGGAAAAGTAAGAGGGAAAGTACTTCCCGAGTACAGACAAGTGTGGAATGACGTGGGAAGCCAGCGGCTGCTGTGTGCCCCCGCCAACATTGCTCTTCAGGGATCAGCGTGTGGACAAGGATCACGTGTAGACACACAGACGTCACTGTGAGTGTATCCACAACGTGAATAAGCATATAGGCAACACATTTTAAGGCAGAACAGCTACAAATAAGCAATATATCCTTCTGCTGGCATAGAATTTGGGACTGAGGGGGCAAAGTATATTTTTCCAGACAGAGTCTAAATCTGGGGCAAGTCACTGTGGAGGATGTCTCAAATCGCCATAGTCCCGGTGGACAGACCACTCGGAACATCTGAAACCTGCTGCATGGCAAGATGTGCTGTGGAGCACGCTTGGTCACGGAGAGGTCTACGTCACTCCGCCATCGAATTGCAAACAACAAACGTTAGCAAGACAGCAATGCGCAGGACCGGTATGTGCCAAATAATATTAGTGACATGGCTCCCTTGCTAAAAGCCATTAAAGGATCATTTAACAGCCTGAAGGAAAAAGAGTCACTAGAGAAAAATGTAGGGGAACGGAGTAGAAGAGTCACTGGGGAGAAAAAGAATGGAATTCTTGTGCCTTTGCACAGCTACAGTAGTACAGAGAAAAGTCCACAGGGTGTCATCAGAGCATCAAGGAACAGCAAAAAAACCCAACACCACCAAACCCCGAAAACCTTCTGGAATAAAGGCGTCCTGCACAGCTTTTGTCTTGGGAAGTCCATGCAACGCATTTATAGTGGCTGTAATCACCTTCGTGCTGAAATACTTAAAAATCTACTCAGTAGTAAAAACATTTAGCTCTTTTGCAACTTCTTATAAAGAAGTAAATCTCAAAGTACTTTACAGAGATGATAATAAGCTTTAACACTGCTTTAGCAATGGGAAGATGGGGATTCAGAGCAGCTTGCTCATCATGATGCAGAACAGGGTCAGGAGGAGAGACGAGCTCTCCTGAGAGCCAGGAGTCCTGATGGTCTCTGTCTGCCCTCTGTACATGCTCCTGGGGCAGGTGTGCGAGAGCAGCAGAACCTCCACCACCGCCGTCAAGAGCGGCAGGGCAGGACTGGAAGAGAAGCAGGGCTCAGTGCCAGCAAGTGGTACCAGTTTTCTTGAATGAGACAGATATGAAGCACTTGGTACACCTCGCTTTGAGCTACCCTTGTGTATCTTCACCACACCTCCACATGAGGTTTCAGAGGCAAGTCGCTGTCTGGGTGGCTCATTCTTCACACACAAGAGGAGAGCAAGAAGAAGGGGAACCAGAAGCTGTATAAATTTCCCCGAGCTCATTCTTCTGTCCGTGGTGTGGGAGGCTGAGGGGTGGCCGTGTCAGTCCCCCGCCTTTCCCAACACAGACGTCGTTTTGATGACCCTGGCTCTAGCACCCCGTTCCACTTCAGACACAGAGTCCTGAATTCACATCACTGACCACGTGGACGTCGTTGCTCTGAGAGCGAATCTGGTTCAGAGACCAACACTTCTAGAAAGGGCTCTGCAGCCATCCGGTTGCAGCAATCGCAGCCCTGGAGTAACCCAATGCATTTCTTGCAGAGTTCTCCGCTCCAAACCTCTCACCCATGTCGTACTCCGCAGGGAGCAGCTATGGTTCTGCAGTCAATTACCCCTGAGCCGCGGGTCTTGGCCTAGAAAAACCACCTTCTGACAATTTGAACGTGGAGCTGGATGTTCTACAGGGAGATGTAATTACCTGTAGGCTGTAGACCTTGCCTTGGTAGCTGTCTGCCTTCATCCCGTCACGCTCACCTCTGTCAGACACACACAAGCTTCTTGCTGGTTCTTCTGCAGCTCTTTCAACCCACGTCTTCAAAGGGATTTCCATCTCCAAGAGAATCTGAACACTGGGGATTATGTCAGGATTTATTTAAGTTATAAGTAGCTACGCTACTTCTGTGGGTCCCCGATCTTCACCCCAACGAACTGGCCACCCAAGTGTATATGGCATATGTTGTGCCTTTGCTAGTTCAGCTTCTACCTCTCTCGATCCTTCAGTTTGTACCATGCCTGTGGCTCTTGGGCCCCTCACACTTGTACCTTTCTATGTGGCACCTGGACACGGCAGTCACGGAGGGGCAAGAAGCCTCCGTGGGCATTTTTCTTCAAAGGTGGGGTGTAGATATTTGGCCACTTTAAAATTTTTGCTTCTGTTTGTCATTGAAAAAGTAAATATTGGCATAAAGAACCATACAAATCTTAGGAATAAATTTTAGATTCATGGCAGAAAAAGTCCTATGTAGTAAGAAATGAACCAAAATAGTTACATTGAATTCACCCTAAATTTTATAGATTTCAGTTCAGTATTATAACCTGGTTTGAACTGTCAGTAGATGGGACATAGCTCTTTAAAATCATGTTTCTATAACCTGGTTCAATATTCTTGTAAAAACTGCAGGGTTCTGTGTAATCCTGTAGGACTGTAAGGGATGGTTGTTCCAGGGAAGCAGAGAGATCCTGAAGCTGAGAAAAGATTCTCCTCGCTGCTAAAGCCACTGAATGTTGTCATCAAAGAAATTGCAGCAGACATTTTTAAAAAGAAAAAAACCCAACCCCAACGAACAAGCAAACAAATCACAAAACAAAACCAAGCTCAGCTGGAAAACATAGACACTCCTGGGTATTTTCTGCATTGCAAATGTTATGAACTTGGCTCATCAATATTCATGCAATGCAGTAGCTGAGGGCACCCAAGCGCCGCCCAAACCTTGTGCACGCTTTGCAGGTGCTCGTGCCCTCCTGCCGTTGCCTGCACGTGGGACAGGAGGGAGAAACAAAGATGGAGAAAATGTTCGTGTTCATTAAGCCAAACCAGCAGCTGCTCTCCTGGCTGACGCTCTGCCGCTGGGGTAGGGAAAACCCAACAGCCCCAAGACTAACATCATAAACCAGCCACTGCAGACTTTGCAAGGACAGAGTATGGCGACACGAGCGTTCCTGCTCGAAGTCACCTTGTCCTGTGGGATATACCACGTGCACTGCCAAAGCTGACATTTCAGAATGTTTTTGGCAGTTATACTGGGCACGGAAAAATCCTTTGCCCTTCTGTGCACCTTTCATGCATGATTTCTGAGCTCCTTTGAAGCAGAACTCCTGATTGCATGGCAATGCTTATAATTTGGCATTTCCCCCTTTTTATTCTCTCTGTGCTACCTAGGGACCTTGCTCTCCGATCTGCTCGCAGGCTGCCTTGGGTGGCAGCAGAGAGATAAATCGAGCGTGGCAAAACCCGACTCTCTCCCTTCCTTATCTTGCCCCTCTCCAGTTCTTCCAGCTCTGCCCAGGGTTCGGCTGTCCTCCCAGACACCCTGACTGCAGCCTTGCGGTAATTTCAGATCACAGAATCATAGAAAACAGCACTGGGGGAGATGGTCAGGGGTTATCCCGTCATCCTTTGCCCTCCGGCGTGATTAACTGCCTCATAAACAGATCTTGACAGCCGCCAGCCTGATCTGCTCTTAGAAGTCTCCAGTGGAAGCAATTCTGTATCACACGTGTGGGAACTGTTCTAGTGCGTTATCCTTGGGGGCTTACAAAGGGTTTCCTAAACTCTGACCTACATCTTTCTTGCTGTGTTTTAAGACCATAAGTTCTTGTCCTGCCTCCCTTTGGTAGCTGAAACAGGATAATCTCTCCCTTTTGCAGCAGTCTGTTTCAGTATTTGAAGGTCATGACTACCTCTCTCCTCAGTCTTCTAGCCCTAGATGGAAACCACCCTGTTTCTTTCAACCTTTCATGTTTTCACATCATTCCCCTTGATTTCTTGCAAAATCTTTCCAAATGGTCCCGTTCTTGGCTGAACAGCGGCGCTCGGCGCTGCTCGCCCTTGGAAGTGCTGGCCTGAAGGAGAACAAACCACATGTCTGTCTCTGCCTCCCTACAACCTGTTTCTTTTGGAAAAATCTGCCATCGTTAACTCCGCTTCAGCCTCCCATCAGTGAGCGTGTCAGAGTTCCACCAAAACCTCTTGCTATGTCACGGTTCGTGCCTCTTCCATATCTGCAAGGTCTCTTACTCTTAGCGGAAGATTAGGTTGGTTTGATTGGCTTTGGATGAAACCACGCTGGCCGTGACTTTTCACCCTGCTCTCCTGCCAATGCTTGCAGACGGATTTTATTGACCCGCTCAATGTCTTTTCAGGAGTTGAAGTTTTGTTGAGTATATAATTCCCTGAGTCCTCCTTTCCCCCATTTTAAAGACATTCTTTACGTTTGTCCTTTTCCTGTTTGGACACTTTGCCTGTTCTGTATCACTTCTCAAAACCCCTCACTTGCAGCTCCAAGATCGCTTTACCGACCTCCCTACGTACATCAGTATGAATTAAATCAGACTCGGCCGATTTGGAAACAACCAGCATGTGTAAGAAATCTGTAACCTTCTGGTTTTTTATTTTAGCCTGAGTCCTCAACCCTTTCTCGCTGACATTTATTGTCAGCCATCTGATCGCAGCTGACCTTTTAAATGAAGACTGAAGCAAAAAAAATGATTGCATGCTTAGTTTTTTTCCTCCAATATTATCATTCACTCCCCAGTGCGTAGTGAAGAATCCTTCTTTCATTTTATTCTTACTGCTAACACACCTACGGATCGCCTTCTTGTTCCCTTTCCTTTTCCTTCTCATTGTCTTGTCCCTAATTTTGTCCAAGTCCTTGCCCCTGTGGCCACAGGCAGCCAGGCTACCTGTGGGACGAGTGTACGGAGGCTGGTATTAAAACAAGCTGGGGAGCAGAGGGAGCCGTGACAGCGGCCACGAGCGACACCCAGCATCAGCTGCCTGCGCTTCTGGAGTGCCTTCTGGGTGCCAGGGCAGGTCAGGCTATCGAGGACAACCTTGAAGCACGGGAATTCAGTGCCTTTGCAGTGTTTTCTTAAGTAAGAGCTTCGTTAATGCATAAGACATGGGAATTTTCCCCAGTTTCCAATGGCAAGGGAAAAATGCAGTGGCACCTGGGAGGTGACCAGCCTCTTCCCTGCTCACCGTTGCTGCTCCCTCTTCACTGTTTCAGCTACCAAAAATCCCATTTGCGTCTGTGGTTTTCATTCCCTTGAATGTCCGTGGGTCCTTCCTTGCCCTCCCCGTGGGCTCTAACTGTCCCCGTTTAACCTCGCTTCCCTTACGTTGCTTTTACCCCCAGACTCTCCACTCCCTCCTCTGCAAGAACCACCCTCACCATGTGTGTGACCCGTGGGTGCTCCTGGCCAGCCCTCCCGCCCGGCTCCAGCCTCCCCCTTTGCATTAGTGCTGCGCCTAATGCAGGCTGCAGACCTCGCTGGATCGATGCTGATAAACCAGGCTGTGCTGGGACCCGTTCCTGGCAGCAGCGTCACTAAGCTGGAAGGAACTGGGCGAGCACATACAATGAAATCCCCTCGGGACCAACTTACCAATTTTACATAAGCCTCTCCACACTCTTGGAGCTCATACAACGACATACATATATGGAGAGAGCGCTCATACCTAGCAAAGCCAGCTTTTGCCGCTTAGACCTGGTCCTAGTGAGGCTTCTGCAAATTACAGTTGTTTTAGTACAAATGCTCCATCTGATACGAAACAGGAGAAATACACGGAGAAATCCAGGTGGGCAGAGAGCGGTGCCCCCGTTCGCGCAGCAGCAGGAGCCCAAATCCCAAATCCTCGTCTCGAAACACACAGCCCGTGAGGTCCCCCCGAGCTGGGTACGCGATGCGGAGCTGCGCTTACTCAGATTAATGCATCGGCTGCGGCACCGCGGTGCCGGCGGGTTCCAGCCGGCGGGAGCTGCGGAGGAACGAGGCTGCAGACGCCCTTTGCAATGATGCTCATTCCTTTATTGGTGTCACTGCCAGTTTTCTGAAGGGTGCTGGCGCTTTCTGGTCGCTCCCAGCACTGGGTCAAAGCTACATTACAGCGTATCAAAGAGGTGTCCATCCAAAGCCAGAGGGGGTGTGAGATTAATGACCTCTCTCCATACAGTATGTATAATATATATATATTTATAATATGTCCTGTATATTCATATGTATAGAGTGACAAGGATGGGCCACCATACAGTAAACTTTTGATTTCTAAATAAATCACCAGAGCAACAGGCACAAAAATTTGGTCCTAATCAAGGCCCTCACCTTGTTAATCAATCCAAAACAGACCCGAACCCACCCCCTCGTGAAAAGAAAAAGTGTCCAAACCTGAAACCCAAAATAATTAAACAATTAAACAACAGAAAAAAGCCCCAGCCCAGCCCCGTACCCCCTCTGGGATGTGCCCCCCGTACGGTCACTCACATTGACGGTAAATAGATCCCTTGGCTACACGCGCGCGCGCACCCACGCACACCTACACACGCTCATATGTAAATACACACGCACCAACATACAAAGACCAAAGAACATTACAAATATACATCTGAGGTTGCTGCAGCGATGCAGAGAGGCTGCGGAGGCACCCGAGGCAGAGGGAAAACGCCGCCGCCGCGAGCTCGCCCGGTCTTGGCTCAGATCACCAGCGTCTGCTTACAGCCTTCCTCGGGGTTTGTGCTAAGGGGGCTGGGAGGTCGTCGGCAGCGGTGGAGAGAGACGGAGCGAGTGCACGGGCGACTGCCAGACCCACGCGCACGACAGATGCGATACAAGCGGCGCTCGGATGTTGAAAGCGGCTCAACCCGTCCCCAGCAGCGGGGGCTGGCACGCCTGTGCTGTGCTCTGCTGGAAGGGCTTCCGCGTGGGTCCCACCGTGACCGCAGTCCTGCCGGACCTGGACCCGTCCTCTGCCGTCACACAGACGAGGATCGACCCGTGCCATGGGAGACCGGTGAGGCATAAATCCGCCCTTCGACGTGATGCTCCAGGGCTGGGGGCAAGCCGGGGGGAATGAGAGGACGCCATCAACTCTTGAGCTTTGCTTCCCATGCCCTGGGTAGGGAACGGACGTGAAAGAGACTCACTGGTTCACCGCCTCAGGGCTCCACGAGCTGCTGATCCGGCTGAAGACGAACTTGGGGCAATTAGAAAACAAGGAAGGGAGGAAAATATATTCCTGCAGGCCACCCTGCAGACAGCTTCTTCCCTTTCTGAGGCCTGTGCTTCCTGACCCTGACTCCCCGACACCATCTGGAAAACTAAATAAAGAACCGGGTCCCTCATCCACCGTGTTCCTTGGGGGCAGAGCCAGCTTGCTCTGGGGGATGCGCACGGACAAGCCCCTGGCTGCTGGTGGTGCCTGCGGACAGCAGGACCTCACCCCAGGCTGTGGAAGGGACCCATCTCCTAAAACGCCCTTCCTCCTGCACCCTCCTCCCCAGGCTGAGCACAGACCAGACCCGGCTGCTGCTCGAAGGCAGCGAGCTCTGCCCTGGGAGCAACCTACAGCTTGCAAAACAGCCTACGAGCCTGCCGCTGGGGTGGGGGAGAGGGGACGAGGATTTCAGAGAGGCAGAAGGTGTTAGGGGGAATGCAGGCAGGGAAGGGAAGATGGTGGCAGAGGGCAACGATCAAGAACACGAGGCAGGACAACATTACAGGGGATGGGGAGGAGACACCCCGTGGCTCCCCGAGCAGGGGATGTGTCAGGAGGTGGCGGGAGGGTCTGTGGGTGCCCCAGCCCGGCCATATGGAGCACATTGGTGGGATGCTGCTGTTGGGTGGGATGTGCACTGCTCTGAAGTAGACACAGCTGATATTTCTGCTCCTGATGTTTCTGCTCCGTGTCTGTGCCTCGTTCCCTCTCCCTCTCTCATCCCAGGTCCCACGTGCAGGAGTCATCGAGGTGAGCAGTCCTCCAGCGGAAGAAATTCTCTTCGTCGCCAGAAGACAGTCCCTACCTGCAGCCTTCTCGGACCTGCCTTCCCAGGGCCTGGCCTCAGCACACGTCCCTTTGAAGACCCGTATCCTCCCACGTGAACCAGGGGGTCGCTCTCTCGTTCATCAGGATCTCGTCAAACAAACGGGTCTCCCCCACCTCCGCACACCTGGAAGCCATCCCAGGAAACCACAGCTGCTGGCCTGGCACTGCCAGGAACGATCCTCCCCTTGATTGAACTGCTGAAAGCCGGATCACTCAGGAACACCGAGCGATGTCCTGGCACCTACGTGTGCTGCTGCCTGGGACGGGTTTCAGATCACCAGAGTGGCCTTAAGCCTTGCCCCCTCTCATCCATTACCCGTTTCACACCCATCCCTCCGTGACCCACGCAATCACCAGGAAATTTCACCCAGCTACGAGGTGACCTCCACGTGGCATTACCCAGCCCAGAGGAGAGCGACGTTGGCATCGCTCCTCCGGGCATCACCATCTTGTCCTGCATTTCTTCCATTGCCTCTGGTTGCCGGGATGGTGGGCGCTCTGGTTTCCCCCAGGTAGCACTGCTCCCCAGACTACGTGTGTCTTTGGGAGGGGATGGAGACTTCCATCTCCTGTTCTCGCCGTAAGGAGTTGAACGCCCACTTAGCCAGGGATGGGAACAAGTCAGGCAACTGAAGAGCACAGGGCCAGCCGTCTCCAGAGCGTGGCACAGGTGGACAAAGTCCCGGCACCACTGGGACTGACTTGGTTTGGGTAATCTGCAAGCCCTCTCCGTGGATGGAGCTGGCATTCCTGGAGCGACAGCCGTGCCCAGAAGTCAGTGAGATGTCATTGCTGCCACCCGTGTCGATGCAGGCTGGAGAGTCCCTCCGGGCCTCTGTCGAGCCCAGCGCAAGGGGCTGCCACCACGAAGTCTCCAAATCCTTGTAGAAATCGCCAAATTCCCTGGGATCCGGCAAAGCAAACCCAGCACCAGGGTCCAGGGCTGCCTCACCCTCTGCCAAAGCCACCAGAGAGGGGCACGTGCCTTGTCCTGCCTGCTCCGCGGAGCACGGTGGTGAGCAGGACGCCGGCGATGCCCACCCCGGCGGTGTCCCCGTGCCCCAGCCCGGCGCGGGGGCTGCGGCGGCGGCGCCGTGGGAGCTGAGCATACCCGAGGAGCGGTCGGCGTGGTGCCCGCTGCCAGCCTTGGATGTCCTCCAGTCCAAACGCGCCTCCTGACTCTGTGCGTCAACCACTCCATAAATAAATACGTTAAATAAATAAAGTGACAGATCCAGATGGGGGAGAAGGGACAGGAGGAAGGAGCGGGCAGCTCCCCTCGCCCCGGGGGCTGTTCGTGAGCGTCTCACACAAACACACGCGCACACAAAGTAGCTGAAGACAAAGACGAACTGGGACCAGTGGAGGTGCTGCCGGCTGGGGCCCCTTCCTCAGCCGTCGGCAGGGCACAGTCCTCGCTGTGAGGCGCTGCGGGGGACGAGGGGGTCCAGGACATCACTCCTGAGCTGGCATCGTGGCGGCGCGCGGGGAGCTGGAGGTGAGGGAGACATGCGTGGTTGAGGATGGCAGTGACCGCGGCGTCTGGCACCTGGGTGGGAGACGAACAGAGAAAAACTGGTTTCCTTCTCCTTCCCCTTCCCCTGCTTCCTGCTCTCCCTGAAATCCAGCCATTTTCTCAGTCACTTGCTACGCAGGGAGCACCAAGGGACACCCAGAGTCGGGCAGGATGATACCTTGTGTCTTATCATCTGGGACACGTGTATCGTAGAGTCACAGACCAGTTTGGGGGGGAAGGGGCCGTTAAAGCCCATCCAGTCCAACCCCCTGCCGTAAGCAGGGACATCCCCAACCAGAGCAGGTTGCTCAGAGCCCCGTCCAGCCTGACCTTGGGTGTTTCCAGGGATGGGGCATCGACCACCTCTCGGGGCAGCCTGGGACGGGGTCTCACCACCCTCAGCGTAAACAGTTTCTTCCTCCTGTCTAGTCTGAATCTCCCCTCCTTTAGTTTAAAACCATCACCCCTTGTGCTGTCGCTGCAGGCTCTGCTAAGAAGTCCATCCCCACCTTTCTTACCAGCCCCCTTTAAGCACTGAACGGCCACAATAAGGTCTCCCCCATGGATCCTTCTCTCCTCCCGGCTGCACAACCCCAGCTCTCCCAGCCCGTCCTCACAGCAGAGCTGCTCCAGCCCTCGGACCATTTTGGTGGCCCCCTCTGGCCCCGCTCCAACAGGCCCGTGTCCGTCCCGTGCTGAGATGTATATGATGATCTACGGCATCATCACCCTGTTTTTAATACTTATCCAACAATCGCTACCAAAGCAACGTCGGCCGTAGTTTAAAATCTGTTCACACCCCAACAACTCATGGCCAGTTTCAACCCCAAAAGGAACGGGGGGCTCGCAGCTCTGCTGCGACTCCTCCGTCTGCCCCAAGGCCATGAGCTGCCCCACACGGAGCACCCCGGCTGTGCCGCAGCCCCTGCGCGTCCCCCCCACCTGCCGGCACTTACCAGGAGCGGGACTTCCTCACCCGGGAAGCCGCCGGCCTCTCCAGGAGGCTGTCGAGGTGCATCAGCCTCTCTAGGTGGAGAGCCCGGGGGTCCTGCTCTGCCGGGTCCCTGCTCCGCTCAAACTCGAAGATGGCCGGAGGGGAGAGGTCCAGCTCCAAGAACATGATGTTCTCAGCCTGCAGCAGGACAGGGCAAAGGGAAAACCAACACGAGGAATCACCGCGTGGCAAAACTCGGCAACAGCTCCGGCAAGTCCACGCTGCCAAGAGAAGCTGACGGGGATGCCAGGGAGCAGGACCCTCCTCTGGCTGCCACAGCCACAGGGCAAGCTCCAAACTGGAGCCCAGGCTCCCTGCTCTGCTCAGGCTGTTCTGGTCTTTCCTGGGCAAGACCAGCAGGCAAGGCTGAATGGCCCCCAAATGGCAGGAGCTGCCAGAGCCGCTGAGCCAGAGCTCAAGGACCGGCTGAGAGCACGGCCACCGATCCTGCCAAGTGGGAGCATAAAGCTGGGAGCTTGAACTGGCGTATCCCAGCTCATCGGGAGCTTGTTTGCTCCATCTTCTCTCCCACTGTTTATCCGCCCATCCACCCACCCTTACATCCACCCATCCATCAACCACCCCTACACCCATCCATCCATCCACCCATCCATCCATCCCCCCATCCATCCATCCATCCATCCAACCACCCCTACACCCACCCACCCATCCATCCATCCATCCATCCATCCACCCATCCATCCAACGACCCCTACACACATCCATCCATCCATCCATCCATCCATCCATCCATCCATCCATCCATCCATCCCATTTATCTATCCCATTTATCCAGTGACTTCTTTTCCCCCCGGCACGCACCGGTGCCCGCTCACTTACCCGGTACCGAGGATGAGATCCCATGGCCATGGCCACGCGGGCGTATTGGCTGATGGGTCTCTTGTACCCCACCGCAGAGGTAGGCCGCTTCTTCATTTGGTTGCTGTTTCTAAAATATATTGAGAGGAACCTTTATTAGAGAAGATAAATTCCTACTAAAAATGCATCCAAACGGTGACAAACGGAGCTCGTCTGCAGTGAGTGAAGTGTGGCCCTTCCTGCTGGGGCTTGGCTTGGAGAGGATCTCCACCTGCAGGCACCTGCAAGCGTCCCGGGGTCCCCGCTGTCCCCCCCGTGGTCCCCGCTGTCCCCCCGAGCCCCGGAGGACATCCCTGCCCTGCAGGCACAGGCTTCGTGCCCACGGGCCGGCAGCGCTGGGGCAGAGCGGGCGTCGGGGCCGGGGACGTACCCTCCGGTGGGCACCAGCGGCTGGAACTTCCACTGGTCCTCCTCACCGTCGAAGTACAGGCGGTTCATGATCTTGTTCTTTTCTTCTGGTGGGATGAAGTTCTCGATGATCAAGTACCTGAGCGAGCGACCGGCCGAGAGAGAGACGGAGCGGGAGCAAGGGGTGGGAAGGAGCAGGAGAGGAAGGAGTTAATGTGACAAGTGACAGAAGACAGGTCGGAGAGGGAGAGGAAAGGGATGTCAGGAAGAGGGGGAGACACAGGGAAATGAGAAAACATCCAGAAGGTGGAAACATGATGGAAATGGAGAGGAAGCAATAGATGGGGCCAGCGGAGAGGCGATGGAGGCAGGAGAGGGAGGGCAGAGGAAGACAGTCGGTCGTCAGAGAGGAGCACAGACACTCGGCAGCTCCGCAAGCTTCCCTCCAGGCAGGAACCCCCCACCTCCTCTCCGCACCCACCCGCTCCCCCAGCTGCCCCACCAGAAAATAACGGAAAGCTCAAGGAGGCAAAATGGACCCCTAAAGGGAATCTTTTTTTCCACATTTTTGGGGGCAAATTGAGCAGCTGCAGAAAATTGTTTCGGGTTGATGAGTTGCTTCATTGAGTCGTCGGCTTTTAAAAAGCTTGAATCACGTTCAAAGGGAGAGGTAGCAAAATTTGAGATGAATTTTTGTTTCCAGTAAAAGTATAAATACTTTACTAAATGCTAAAGTACTTACATATGTTGGGGTGTGTTTTTTTAAGGATATTGAATAAGATTATTGCTTGAAGTGGAAACAAACCCACTAAAGGTGGTGGAGCAGCAGCTGCATCTCCTGCTGGGAAGTTCCTGGAGGGAAAACGCTGCCTGGCTTTACCGGGTGCCACCGTCGTGCCGGGAGCTCCCACAGGGCCGGGGCTCACCCCGAGTCCCCCCAAAGCTCCCTCCCTCCGAGGACTGCGCTGGGGCCGGAGCGGGTCTCCAGCTGCCCTCGGGGCACCCTTACCTCCGTCCATAGCCCGCACCGCTGCTGCGCCGTCGGTTTTGCTTGTGTATTTTCTAGTTTTTCACCTTTCTCGGCAACTTTTTAACACTCTCGTGTGCAACTCACCCAGCTCCAGAGGTTTAATATGTTTTACACCTTTTGCAACCGCTGACGGGGCATGAAGCGCTCCATTGTTCCTGTCAGCAGGCGTATCGCTGCCTCCAGCTGCGCACCCCAGCTCTGCTCTGCACCCCAGCTCTGCTC
>WEKW01004709.1:46385-76118 GCA_013389905.1 Sula dactylatra | reverse complement strand
TGCTTTAATTGAGGATAACTCTCAAAGACACTTAATTTCAGTGTTCAAATTTAGTTCCTTAATTGATAGAAAGCAACCCATTGGCACTTGCTAAAATATTGTAAATGTAGCTGTTTGATCACTCCTGAATTCCAAATTCTTATTTTCCAGGATATTGAGTATATTCGATCACATTACAACATTGAAGATTTTATTCATTTTAATCACCACCAGCAAGAGGAACATGGACATCTTTACCACTTTGTCTTAAATCCTATATTTCGTCATTATACAAAACACTTTCTAAAGGAGATTCTTCGCTTGGCCCACAAATCTTCTCTTTACTATCCTATTTATCCACAGTATGTGAGAGGCAAGGTAAGAAGAAAGTTGTGGATTTTTTATATTAAATATTGTCACCTCTGCTTACTTTATTTTTCTCTTTGCTTCTGTGAATGACTGTAAACAGGAATTTTCTTAGCAACCTGCAGCAAATTGTACTTTCTTTTCTTCTTGCATGATATAATCTGCACCCATGGACATAGCTGTTGCATGGTAGGGTTAGTCCATAGCATGCTCAGTAATGCATGCAAGTCCATATTTACCCAGTATCTTCAGGAAGCATGTGGAGGAGCAGAAATTTGAAGCGTACTTGGCTTTGGCTCTTTAACTAGTCCGTGAAGAAAGAGAATCTATTCCTAGGGGGTGGCTCCTTCTGATCTGAGTCACTCTTTGCAAATGTCTGTTTCTCAATTGAATTTAGAGAATCTTAGGGCATCTGTTCTCTAAATGTAGTTAGATGTCTGAAGTTACACACATTAGTATGATGCCCTGGGAGCAGCACGGTAGGGGAATAATTTGTTTGTTACCTCCTCACTCATTTCTGGGAAAAGTATATCTGCTTCTTACCCACATAGGTTCGTGTATTGCTGTTGCCTTGTGTGTTGTGTCGGCTCCCTCCCTAAATGTGCTGTAGTTCTGACAGTCAATTTTCTGCCCTTTCCTGTCCATTCCCAAAAGATCAGTTCTAGGATGAAGTAGCAAGCATCCAATATTCCTGCTCCTGCCTAAGTAGGACCGTGTGTCTGAGCTGTAAGCTGCAGTTTGGGTTTGACATCGTCTCTTGCCCTTGTGTTGGATGTATAGGTAAAGAAACAAGAAACTCACAACTCATCAACTGAGGAGACCAGCATAATAGTTTTTATGTAATTGCTTTTAACATGCTAATATGCTTGCTACATCTTTGTCACTTGCAAATCAGTTACCAATCAGTTTTTAAAAGACAAGGTATAAAGCACATGTAGTATCTTTATATTTAACAATGACTTGTATTTCCTGTCATAGTTCAATAATAGAACCTGATCAAGTTGTACTGTCCCACATACTGCCACTCAGCTGCATAATGAATTTTGAGAGGTACCAGTATTTGTTTACATATAGGACAAAGTGGACGGCAGGGGAAAAAAAAGGAATGATATTACTGGGCATAACGTAGCGTGAGTGAATGCAAGGGGACGGTATGAAAACACATCCAGGTGGTTTATAAGAACTCTTCAAAAGTGATTTAGGTACTCTAGACTGTGTTTCATTAAGTCAGTGGGACCTGGGCACCTCATTGTCATTGAAAACATGGCTTGTGTTTCTGCAAGTGCCACAGAAGAGCCATAAGAACCCAACGCTGTGTGAGAAAATCCATTTCCGAGAAGAACATCATTTGTGGAAGCAAAATAAAAGATTCTCTCAAAAATACTCATGTATGTGTCTTGTCAACAGTCTTATGTCAGAAAAGGGAACACAAGGTAAAATTTTCAAACATGTCAACTCATTGTTGTGTAGCCATCTAAAGCTATTATCTGGCCCAGCCTAATCACCTAGGCTCCTGCCAGCATTAATGGAGAAAACACGGTGCATCCAGAGGGCAGTTCATCCATCAATCATAACTACCTATCTTAGGATGGAAAGAATTGCCCTCTGGAGAAGCTCATCTCTCTAACTCCGGGGGGGTGTCTGCATGGCTAGCTAAAGTAAGCACCTAGCTTTTAGGTGGTGACTGAGATGAATTCTGTTCTCGGTGGCTTAGGTCACTTTCTGATGTTTTTGAAATCACCACCGTTTTTAACATAGGAATTTTGACAGGTTAGACACAGGTGCATTTTCAGAAGGGTGTTTTTTCCTGCTTCTCCAGTGTGCACTTCTGTGGAGTTTTCTTAAGTGTTCTCTTGAGGAACCAATGTCCTTGCATGGCATTAGGTCTCGGATTCTTAAGAGGCACTTACAAAAATGCAGTTTAATTGCAGTGGATGGAAGAGAAAAGGTAAATCTTACTAATGATTCCAGTTTGGTCTATTTCCAGGCTACAGAGTTCCTTTAAGTTACTTAAACTAATCATTGCTTTCCAATAAGTGGTAAATGTGATACGTTACTCAGTTCTCAACATAGTAACATCAAGTTTTTTCAATATTTGTGGATGGAACAGTACTTCAGTGTGATTTAGTTTGCATTAATGTTCATTCTGTATTTCCTGTAATTCTTTTTTTCCCCCTTTTATGTCATGAGTTATGACAGAGCCAGTCATGCTGTAATAAATGGAATACAGCTATTTCTAATGATCCGTGCTATTCACATTAGCATGAGGGTTTTGTTCACTTCAAGTTTATGCCGGTTTATTAACATTTATCACTTGGATGAAATTGACATTTTAGTCGGTGTAGAATTTCTATATAAATTCATAACCATTCTTTGCCAAACAAGCAAAGGTTAGCAGTAAGCAGATAACATAGCTTAATGAGGTCAAATCAAGCTGATTCATGATCACTATGGAGAAAAATATCCTCCTGGGGAAAATACTTGTGCTGAAAAATCCCATAAACCAAACCACTTGTTTATCTGTCATTCCCACAGAGATAGTAATGTAATTACTCTCATAATTATCTTCATTAGTGTCAGGAATTATCTGCAATTCATTCCTCTGCTCTGAGTATGTTTGTTTATTTGCTGATTTTTCTCTCAGATTTAGCCAACAGAGCTAAGAATTTTGTATTTGCAAAGCCATACACCAGACATCTGTGGCGCACTGTTCTGACATTCTCTCTGCTGAAATATAGATCGCTGTCTTTCAGTTTCAGAATCCCTGTGCCCATTCCCTGACATCTGCCCTTCATTACATGGTTCCCGTGCGACCAAGACGACAGATTGTCTATCCTCTGGAAGAGCTTGGCATAAACGCTCCATCAGAGCAGGTCTCCAAGGATCAGGTGGGTAACAGAAGCAGCAGCAGGCAAGAGGCATTGTGCCAGCTAATGCCGTGTTTGGCAGATGGGGTGGCATTACCATCTTAGTGTTGATAGGTTGCTTCTTAATTACACTGAACATGGTGTCCATACCCTTACAATCCCAGCTTTGCTTCTGCATGACCATCGCTTCTTCTAAGCTTCAATTTAAAAAAACATTATAAACAGCCATCATTGAACTATAACATTTATGTACTGAATGCTTACATTTTAACAACATTTTTTTCGTGATGTTACTTTCAAACTCTCAACACATTTTAAATGTTCTGACTTAGTGTTTAGCCCTTCTTCCTGGTAAGTGTTTTTTTAGGTATTATGCTCTGCGAGTGGAAAAAGACAATGTCATGCTTCTGACTTTCTGTAGAAATTGCATAAGTCATTTTTATTTTTCAGTCCCAAAGTCAGGTTTCTTCTGTGCACAAGATACCCTCAGAGAACTTCAAAATATCAGGAATGATTTGATAGCAAAGGAAGAGATTGTTTTCACTACCAAACAGTTCTTATTTGCATAGCACTCATGCAGTGCAGAGGTTCTAAACTAAAAGTCTCTTAAAATGTCATTTGTTAAATAACTTACACCTTATTCTGTCTTACATTTTTAAGTAACTAAAATTCAGTGTGAAAATGATTCCTCACAAGAGTAACTAGTGAAGCTGAAATATTAGGAAAAACACCATTAGTGATGGATACTCTCAGTAGGTAGCTGTAATTTCCTAAAGAAACATAATTAGGGAGCTTTATGTCTGTCTACCGACTTCCAGTTGGCTGAGATGGGCTCCCATATAATATTTTTAGTGCTGTCCATTTCACAGTTAGTCAGTAATTTTTGGCATCCAAAACTCTTAATTAGGCAGCAGTTGGCGAAGCAAAATCCAGAACATGGCTGAGGCCATTGATCTGAGTCTGGCTTTTTTGAACAGTCTACCTTCAACATGCACATCCCTGCCTTCCTCTTCTCTGCAGAATAAACTATCTGATGCTTTTCTTTAATCTACTTCCTATTATCTTTAAAATGAACTGTTGCTCTCTTACTAGAAGAGCCCATCTTAGCGTTTTTGTTGGAGCTGGAAAAATCACAGATTTCCTGTGTTTGAGAGATTTGCAAATCTGTAGTCTGCTCTGTTCCAGGTTCTTCCTGAGGATTTCTGAGAGTTGCAGGTAGTGAGATAATTGTTTAATGAATTTGTATTTAGTAAAACGTGTGAGATTTTCACTAACAAAGCTGAAAAAAAATGAAGGCTAGCCACTGTATAAGTATCCATGCATATGCACCAGCATTAATTATAGATTTTTGACAGACTGTGTTCTATCAAAACTGACATCTGGGGTTGATCCCTAGGTGGTAACTTGAGGATAAAGCTGGTCCACTACTGCTGCCTCTAGTTTGCTCAAATACCAAGAATTTGAAACCATACAAAGCTAAATTGACTCTTCCGTTGATTGAATGAAATGACCTTTGGCCACCGTGCGTTGGGAAAGCTTTATAACTCAAGAGTTTACCTATCATAGGGGACTGAGTGTACTCATGAAAGAGAAAAGCTGGTGCTGCTTTCAGATCCTGGATGCTTTGTTAGCTCTGGTAGTAGCCAGGCATCAGGCATTTGCCCACTCTGTACTCCGATGTTTCAGAAAGGAAGATTGATCCCCATCAATAATCTTGTTTTTCCCTGCAAAATCCTGCAGCTCAGTTGCAAATAAAACGAAGTGTATTTTAGAAAATTAATATAACCAATTTCAGTAGGCAGAAAATTATTATACTTCTACCTTTTTGTAGGGATCAAAAGGCCTGCTCAGACACTCTGTAAACAGAAAGACACAATCGGTGTTGCAAAGAACAAAATATCCCACCAAGGAGTTAAATGTGACAAGCCTGCAAAATGGAAAGGCTGAGAATTGTCACCTTTAAAAATACTGTGAGACAAGGTGAGACACACTTTGGTCATAGAAGATGCTAGGAGGCTAGGAAGTGAGGTAAAAGGGAAATGGAAAAATAATGTCGTAAGGAAAGCGTGGAGGAGAGAGGGAGAAAAGTGAAAGGCAGACAAAGAGTCTGGAGTAGAAATTAGTCAGAAGTTGTCTGAGGCAAGCACCTGGATAACAGAAAGGAGAAAATGTCTGCTTCATCTTTGTTAGGGTGGTTTTAAACAAGACAGGGGCAGGGTTTTGCAGGATCTTAAAAGCTTTGGGCAAGCAGGGATTCTAAGTAGTTGAGACCTCTCCTCATTTCTTTCTCACACTTCTCTGTTCTAGCTCACCAAGCTTGTTTTGGCTCAGACATATTAAAAAGCACTTCTTTGTGACATTGACCCATGCCCGCTTTGTTCCTGAAAGCTGGAGGACGGGTTATTATTATTATTATAATTCTTGTTTCAGATAGCTCTGTAATGATGGCAGGATTTTTTCACATAAACTACAAGATTGAAAATGCAAGTCATTTTCAGAAATGTAAAATTTTCATTTGGCTGTCTGTCCTAATTAATTGCTTGAGTATCTGTCGCTTATGATGGAGATAATTGTAATGAAATTCTTGCTTTGGTACCCACAAGATGCCCCTTGATATCTAGCCATCAACATCTGCTTCTCATCTACTGCTTTTTCAGCTTTCTGTCTTCCTCTTGCTCCACCCTTCTTTGAGCTCTCTCTCTCCTTTTCTTGCTGCAAAATTTATTTTTCACCAGTAACAGCTTGGGGCTTAGCAGCTCAGCCATTCAGTGTCTAAGCACAGCTCTTGATTTGTGCATGTATATCTCTGTAGGCCATTAGTAGCTTAGAGAGAGTGCACAGTGGGAGCCCTGGGGCTCAATCAGTTTGTGTATCTCTTTAATACGTTCCAGCCTGCTTGTGAGCATGAAGAGATTCACTCATAAATATTGACCCAGTACACATAACTCAACCAGGACCCACAAGGACTCTTTCCTGTTTCTTTCCTCCAAAGCCAGAAGCAAAAGCAGCAATCTAAATCAGAAAAGCTTTGCCCTCAGCTAATTCCCATGAGTTGCCAGTCCAGATGGATCTCGGCTGTGCTGGAGAGGTGGTTTTCCTGCAGGTCTGGATCCGTTGTTACAGACAGATGAGCACCAGAAATGTTAAAATCTGTGGTAACTTGTTCCCTCTGTCCCTATGTCAAATCTCTCTCTTCTGCAGTGTCTGGAAAAATCAAAAGGGGGGAAGCCCTGTGTACCACCCTGCTATGGGTTCCTGGCCTGCTCACTCCTGCTTCTAGCAGGCAGCGTGAGCTGTATTTCATGATGTCTAAGAAAGCATAGGTCCTTTTTCCAGTAATCTCTCTGGGAGAGCTAGATGTAAGGTAGAGAGATTTAATCTTAAAATCCAGAAATTTATCATATAAGAACATAACTTAGCATTATTTGAATGACTATTTAACTGCAGTTTTCTAGCTACCCTGTTCTCCCCGTGTCCTTGTGATATTTCCCTTGGTTCAATATTGTTTCTAGTTTGAGCCAGGCTTTTGGTTTGTGTTGCCTCTTTGGTTATTGTTAAAATGACTACGAGTCTGCAGAAATACAGAGTTTAGGAACTCTACTTGCCTGGCCTTTTTATTAAAGCTTTCCATAGGTTTTAAGTCTCTCTTAAACCACAAGTCTGTGCTGCTTCATCTCTTCATCAGATGATGTGTCACTTCCCAAGCGGTGGCTTTCCATTTCCTAAAGGGCTGCAAATTCTTATAAAAATAGTAATATCTTCCTATAACAGTTGCTAATGACAGAGTATGTTTTTATCCCACTCCTTGAGATGGCAAATACATATTGCTGCTGATTTTCTCTGTCTGTTCCTACAAAACTCTTATCTCCCGTTGCTCTACTGAAAGAGATTTGGATAAATCAGGTGAGGATTGACTGAGAAGGCACAGAGAGGGAGGCATTAAACTCCCTTGTCTTCCATTGCAGCCCTCTGGAATGGCACAGATGCTAACGATCTTATTTGCATCCAGTCCTGGAAGTGCCCAGACTTCGGGATGCCTGTTCAGCCTGTGCCTCTGCAGCAAGCATATCGAAGGTTCCACTATTAGGTCAAAATTGCATCAGGCCATACATCTGCCATGCTCTAGGGTTTCATGACACAGACCTGAAAAAGCTCCTGTCTGCTCATTAGATCAAACACTTTCTACAGCTGTTCCAAATCAAAAGGAAATCTCTGATTTTTGTGTTCTGAATCAGTAACCAGTATTGAAGAGCCAATTGGCAGAAGATGCAAAGATTCAAAATCTTAATTCCCACAGTGTTAAAACAGATTAGATTATTATTGTGTTTTGCACATCTGTCAGTCATTTCAGTCATCTTACATTAAAAAACAGCTGGTTACAACAGAATACTAAATATCTTAAAAAATGCTGCTGGCCTTTACGGTGCATGTAATTACTGGTGGAGTAGAAAACTATAGATAATTAAATAATTTTTGATGACATCTTCATAAATAAACAATTTATAAACTTGTTTGCTTTCTCACCATCTGGGAGCATTCTGTTATCCATCTGCTTCATGTAATTATCAATAAAAGGGAAGAATAGGTGATATAATTAACAAGAATAACTGATCCACAGCGAAGAACAAAAATGTCACACATCTGTTGAATTATTTTTTTTTCCTGCCCTTTCATTATTATTCATGCTATTGGGTTGGTTTATTTTTTCTTATTTCATTGTTGCATTCAAGCTGTCAGGTTTTTTTGCACAGTTCAGAATTGTTCTGCTACAGCTCATAAAAAGAAGGCAGAACAATTATTAAAGCATTGCAGAAGCCCATGCAGTGTTGTACAAATTTGTTTTAAAAAAAACCAAGCAAACCCAACACTTTCTCAGTTAATTTTGTACTTATAAGTGATGCTACAGGTGCATTACAGGAAATGTTTAAATCAGGGCAAGAAGTAGTAAGTGAAGGAGGGTCTGGCAAAAAGGTGGAGTCAGATGCTCAGTCCAGCTTTGCATTCTCTGACCTAGTCGACTTTAAACTTGTTCAAGAGTTGAGTGTTGCCAGGATGGCTGGATAGATGTCCAGGAAATGACACAGGGGAAGAATGCCTGTACAGCACTGAGTTCTGTACTCCTTCAGTGGCCGTGATTTCATTTCTGTGGGATTAAACAGCGTGCTTTCTTGGTAGTCCTTTATTTAAAAAAAAAAAAAATCTGCAATCAAAAATAACTTGCATGTTACATACTTTAATCTGCTATCGGAGATTATAACTTTTCCTCGGGAAACTTAGCTGGAAGTTGGTTTACCTGACTGAAAAGCACGCAGAGGACCTTATCAAGATAGATACTGTTTTGAATCTGAAGAAAAGACCTCATGTACATGGAATTCAGTAATGCAGTGCATGAAAATATGCCACCTTTTGTTCTGAGCAGTGGCGTCAGCTGTGGGAGGTGGTATCGTTCTGCTCCTTCATACTTGCATTGCTTTACAGGCTTTGTGAATTGGACTATTGTCATTAGAATGGTAAAGGCTGCTTAATTCGTATGTACCGAGTTAGTCTCATTAATAGCACTATCCTTTCTTCTTCAAAAGAGGATTTTGCCTTTACTGTTTTGAGCAAAACTTTCAATGTCCCCTTTTCCCCTCAAAGCAGTGATGGCGCTTTCGCTGTCACGTTTTCAGTGGTGTGTACTGTTTTGCAAACTTGTAGCCTGTGGACTCCCTGACTCTGGCCCCTCTAGAAGGGATTGGCAAAACTGAGAAGCTAAGAAAAGCAGGCCTATTTGTCCATATTTTTATGTTGTCTGTGTAGCCCTGCACTGCCACGTGAAACTGTTTGGGGTCAGAACATGAGCAAAGGCTGAAAACTTGCCCTCCTGTTTGTAGTCTGGGGAAAATGGAAGCTTAACCACAAAAGAAATGGTAAATGTTAATGTAAGTATCAAGAAGAAATTGAAATACAAGGCACTGCTAACTTAATAATAGTGTTTAGTGCCAGTATGCGTGTATTTTTGTGTGTTTACTTGATTCCATGCTGATGCTTATGGCAAGTGCTATGAATAAATGGCCTGAAAGCAGTTTAAAAATAATTGAAAAAAAAAAAAGTAAAATGAGAGAAAATATGGAAGATTTATAAAATATTTTTAAATAATATACCATTGTTTCTAGAGTAATCTTCTGAGTTGTTCCATTGAGGTGTATGTTCATACATATGCTTTGTATTGCAGAAGATACTCAAATGGGTTGCAAGTGTAAGTACTGTCCTGGACTGTTCTCTGTTAAATGAGCTTTTTATGGCCATTGTAAAGTTGCAGGACTTCAAAATAGAATAAAATAAGTCCTGTATGTTTGCCGTGATTTCTGGAGGTAAAAAAACCAAACCAAACCAAACCAAACAAAAAAAAAACCAACAACCACAAAAAAAAACCCAACAACAAAAAAACCCCAAAACAACCAGCTATATCAGGTAAAACTAAAAACAAATCTAAATCATTTTCAGGCTTGACAGAAACTTTTCACTTTTGGGGCAGCTTGCTTAAGAAGAAAAAATAAAACAGATATATCAGAGTGTTTTCATAGGAAACTCTTCTCTAGATGTTAGTGTCTCCCCCAGCAAACTCCTGAGGCATTTCACTCTGTATTTCCTACTTTGTTATGTTTAGGCTACCTAATTAGAAGTTGCCCTAACTCCTTACTTGTATGTTAGTGTCTCTGTGTAGTTGGGACATACCTGACTACACCTTCCTCAGTACTTCTTACTGGAAAAAAATTGAACAGGATCTTGAATGTTTTGGATCAGCAGCCCAGGCTGAGCATAACCAATTACCTTGAGCTATCAAGGAAGAGAAATAGAAAGGACTCAGGACTGATATACTGACAGTTAAAGCCTTGCTGTCATGGTGCAGGAAAGCAGAGGAAAAGGGAGGGATGTTTGCAACATATGGTGCAAGCGCCAGCTAGTCTAGAGAATGCAGCTAGAAAAACGTAGCTCAGTTGCATTTAAAAGATAATAAAACCACGAAGTTAAAATAAGCAAATTTCAAAACATGGGGGAAAGGCTGTGTGTGACAGAACAATCTGTTCTGAACAAGCAAAGCTCTGCTTCTAACTGAACAGTTGAAAGAAATTGAGGGAGCAAGGCATTTTCTGCCTTATGCATCCAAAGAGAAATGTCAAGAAGCAGACAGGAACAGACACAAGTGCTATAAAATCACAAAGCCTTTGCTTTGGAGGGCATGCCTACCTGAAGTGCAAATGTGCGTAAGGGCACATCTCAATGCAGCTCCTGGAGCAGCCGTTACTGGGAAGTATCCATTCCCCATCATGGTCTGTATGAATTACCAGAGAAGCAGTTAGCCGTGCTTCTGTAGATGCCTTCTCTCCAACTGTACTCTATAATAAAAGTTGAAAGGGCACTGAATTACTAAGAGTGGTTAAGAAAAGCTGTTGGTGCTATTTTACTTTATAGCTGTCAGCCTTAAACAAAGTGTGTTCTGACTTTGTAGAAAATCTGTAGCAATAGGTTTCACTTTGGCTCAGTTTCAGTTCTGTATGAATTCAGTTGAGGCATTGGAATGTACTGAAAGTGGCTAAGATGTAAAAGGTTTTTGATTTTTTTTTTCTTAATCATTAAGCCTCTACTACGATAACAGAGAATAAATATAGCGAAGAGAGCCTAGGTAGGATGGGCAAGAGAATTCCCTGCTCTTTAAATGGTATGATTCATGTATCAAAGTTAAAACAGAAGCATTCCTGCGTGTTATAATTTGTATATGAACACATTAGTATTACAGACAAAGGCTTGGTGTGTGTAGTTTTCATTTAACCAGGAAAGTAGTATTAATTTTTAAAGAAGTAACTGTTGCTTAAGATGCTATTGTGCTTGAGTAATGAATTTTTAATGCTTTTGTAGTATGTGCATGGATTAAAATCCATTATTTATTGTACCTCCACTTGGTTGGTAAAGGTGATGATTTTATAGCACCAGTAGTCATGCAAACACGGCCATTTTGAACTGATGGCTGATAATAAATTTCCTTACTGTAAATGTCAGTGGGTTTTGTGTGTTGCTGCCATTACATCTTGTTTGGAAGGCTGAATATTACACAATTATGGGAGGCACCAGATGGCATCATTAACAGAAATGCTCTGAATGTTTACCACTTATGTGCATGTGTGAAATTAAAAGTAAGATGACCTATCTTTGTTTTGAAAGCATGTTGTCAGTAGTATACAGGTGTTAATGACATTTGCAGCAAACTAAAATAGTCATTTCTGCTTAAAAACAGGTCAGACTTGTTTCAAAGCTTTTTCAAAGCAGTTTGTAGATTGACTTTGGAAGTAGCATAATTCTGGCTTGTAAAGAGGGTATGGATATTTTTTCCACAGGAAGGTAATGTTCACTATTACAAAAAGGAGAACGATAGCTGCTGTCACTAAAATATGACTCTTTAGTAAGCTGCAAATCAATCTCCCCTTGTTATCCTAGTACTGTTATTTAGTTACCTTGTGTTCATTATTTTCAGTATGAAATGTGATGATGTTTCTTGTATTTTATTTTTTAAAGCTTTTGATTGTATACATCTCTTACATTTTTCAATGAATTCAGCACATTTAGAAAAATGCTACCTGTGTTGCCATGAGTCTGTATGCAGAGTAGGTAGACTGGACAGAGATGCTTCTGTCTTCTCCCTTTCCAGAGCACACACTCTCCTGTTTTGAAATGGGTTTTGGGGTTGTTGTGATGCGTTGTGGTGGTGTCTTCTCTCAAGAGAAGTCCTCAGAGGGAAATCCTCCTGAGCCAGCCAGCGTTGAGAGATTTTTTTCCAGTTAAGTCTCATCAGGGATGTTCAGGTTTTTTCATAGTGCCTTTTGGAGCTGGACCAGAGAGATGAAGCAGGACTTGCTTAAAATCAAATCTTAAGGAAGTCCTTTCATTCATTGTGGAAGAAAATAATTTAATGGCTGGAAATGCTAGCGGTGTTTTCAGTTACGAATAATTTTGCTGTTTATAGGTAATTCCAGATTTTATTTTATTTTATTCTACGTGAAGGCAGTACAATCAATGTGTACTCTGGTGGTACGAGAACTCTGTAAAATAAACCTGAGAATTTAAGGAGACATTGTTTAAGTCAATGATAGTCTTTGGCTGGCTGAGCAGACCCTGGCCCTAGTGCAATATTTTCCATATCCATTTACATTCAAAGCCAACTAGAATAAATGAGTGTTTTCCCATTAATTTTTAATGGCTTTGCTTCAGACTGTTAGATCCCAACTTCTCTTGTGAAATTGTCAGTAAAGAACGAGCTTTGATTTGAATTATGTCATTGAGTGTCTACTTACTTACCTAGTTGGAATGACTAGATAGCGTATTAATAATTATGCCTCTGAAAGCAGGATTTAAAGAATTCTCTGTTAGCCCTGATACTTGGGAAGCATTTGCATGCTCTTTCAACCCTCCAGGCTCCAGCCTTCTCTGTGCAGGAGTGCAGAGCGCCATGACTCTGATTTTGGCACAGAGTAGTGACAGGGACCAAGCTGCAGGCACTCACTTGCTGGACCCGGACTTGGGACCTTCTCTCTCTGCCTTCTGGAAGTGCATGGTAAAGGATACACTCAGGCATCAAGGACTGCGTGACTAACAATGAAAGCTAGGTTGGCTATTCAAATAACGTTGTTCAGATGTCTTGGAAATTTGTTCAAATATCCTGTTTAAAGATGAGAGTTACCAAAATGGATTGTATAAATTATGTGTTTAGTACAAACTATTAATTTTGGCAGTTTTCAACTTCTAGATTGCTTGGTATGTTTTATTCATGTTATTCAATTAGCTTTTTATGGCAGTCTTAGTAGGCTGAAGCATCTATCTGCTTTAAAGGTATGGGTTACAATCCTTTTCCAGGGTTGCTGTTTCAAGAGTGCGATGAGGCAGGAGTTCCTGGGTGCCCAGTTTCCAGGGCAGTTGCCACCCGTTGAATTGTTGGTACAGTCACCAGCAAATCTAAAGGATGTTTGACTTTCCTGCAGTTTTACTTAGAGAAGCTGAAATGCTAAATTGCAGAAATACAGAAACGATAGCAAGAGGACTGTTAACCTGTCACAGACGAATGGTATTCTCTGGGAAAAGGCATGTCATTGAGAGGAGCTGGCACTATTTATACTGCTAGTATGTGAAGAAGAAGAGCTGCGTAGTGAGAGCAGACCTGCTCTTACCCACATCAGAAAGCACAGGGGGGCTGCAGGGAAAAAGCAAGTGGAAGTTTGCTTCCTTGAACTGCCCAGCCCCTGCGCTGAGGAGCCTTGTTGCGGGGTAATCACCAATGCCCCAGAGCGCAGCACAAAAATGTACACTAGGATGCTGCTGGTCCTCACTGCAACTGCCAGAACCAGCCGGAGTGCCAGAGAGGTACCCCAGCAGAACGGTTTCCATGACAGCTTTCCCAAAGCACCTCTCGCTCTCTAGAGCAGACCCGTCTCCATGTGGACAGGCATAAAGCAGCACAGGCGGCGAGGGCTCAGCGCCATCCCTGTCGTCCTCCGCAGGGCCAGGTCTGCAGCTGCCCACTTGCAGCAGCCTGGCATCGCGCTCCCTTGGAGCGGTTTGGTGCAGGATGGTGCCCCCTGAGCCACAGCCGCTCTCAGCGGCACCTTGGGGGTGGTGGGGAGCCAGGTGGTGCTGCCAGGGCATGGTGGCCACCAGAGGTATGTGGCAGGCAGGGCTCCGTGGGCGTGCGCATGGTCACCAGCTTGGAGGGATCCAGTCCAGCATTTGGATGTGTAGTACATCAGCTGTGCTTCCGCTGCAGGGGGATGTGCTGTCAATTAAAAGTACTGTCTGCCGGGCTGTTGTCAGCACAGTGAACCTTTATAGACGCTGGATTTGTGTGCAAGGTGAAGGCATTCGTCATTCTTGTGGTCAGATGACCGAGTGATTATTGGTGGTAGCATTTGCAATGAGACTTGGGGATCAGATGACATCGCTGGTGAGCAGTGTGGATTTTGGTTTATTTGCCTCTGTGGATTGGCTCAGTGTCTATTCTGGTGGCTATTTCCGGACACTAATGCAAGCTGCTAGCTTTTATTCTTGGTCGGTTGTTTCTGTGCAAACTGTGCACAGTCAAAATGTTCTCATAGAAGTCCTTTACCCAGTGACTGGCCATACGTGTTTCTCTGTGGTACAGACTTTGAGCTTATGGAGGTCAGTCCTTTGCGAGGACTTCTGAAGAGCGGGACAGTGGGACAATCTTTTGGCATTGCATCGAGAGAGACTGTATGATTATTGCAAGCTCCAGTTTTGCTGTTGTGCCTTTGGGCACAGCTGGATCGTCTTTGGGATTAAATCAGTCTCTCTTCTTGATGTCAAGTGTAATAGACCTGTGATGGTTTATGTAAATTTGACATACAGAATTGAGAGCCATCCAGCCCAAACTCTCCTGTATTTCCTTCTGCATTTATGCTGAGAGTCCAGCTAGATAATATCTGGAAGGTATTTCAGGCTGAAGTTCCTGGATGTTGCTACATTTTTATAATTTTTTTGAATCTTGGTCAAAACAAAATAAAAATCTGTTTACTACCTGCTTTCCCCTCCCTCCAAGAATACCTTGTGGGATGGAAATTGGTTATGAATATGTAGTCTATGTTTCCAGAAGCTGAAGGTCTGCATTTACCCATACGAAGATTGGTATAATAATACTGACTTCGTTCATAAAGGCCTTTGAAGTCTATGGATGAAAACATTTTATAAAGGCTAGGTATTATCTGCGCAAGCCAGTTTTATAGAGCTACAGTTATTAAAGAAGGGTTCTTTGACAAAGATGACAAAATTCAGGCTGCAGTCTTCATCACAGTTGTATTTTTTTTTCTTTTTTCCTTTTCCTTCCACTTCTGGTGTTTGTGTAAATCTGTGAATGCTTGAAAACAGCTTTTGAAAACATGTTTACAGACATTCCTAATGAGACTTTTTGGAATGTAGCTGATATTTAGAAAAAAAAAAATAGTAATGCAGGCTGAAAAAGCATGCATTTTCCAACAATTTTTGTTCGTATCTCCTTTGTAAACATTGATTTTTTTTTTAATCTTTCTTGTGATTCAAATGGAGCTTGAAATTAAAATAGCTCTGTTTGTTCACCTTCTTATTTGCCTGCCACTGTTGCTGACCTCAGCACGAACCTAGGAACAGGTTTATTAATAATTTTTTTCCTTCTGATGGTTTTTACACTAACAGAGTTCAAATTATGTAGATTCTGTACAGCAGTAACGCAGGTTTCTCAGTAACAAATGCTAAATTAAAACAAAAGCAGCGCAGACAGGTGTAGAATCCTCCATGATAGGGCTGGGAAGGTCCCTCTGGGTGGGTCCCTGTTACTTCCTGTAGTAATGAGGGATTTGTGAAGATGCTGGGTACATAACCAATGAGCCAGTCCCCTGTTTGTCTTGCAGTACCCTGAGCAGTCCTTCTGAATTCAGGGGGACTTTAACATGCTTAAAATTTAGCAAACACTTACATGTGTTTAACTGGGTAAGGCCCAAGTCCTCAGTGTGTAATAATATCAAGTCTAAATTCTGCTGCATTATGGCGTCTTTGCATGAAGAGTTCCAGCGATGAGTGTAACAGCTCTTTGACATGCTGTTGATGTTTTCCTAGGATATATTTACCAACACCCGATTCAGAACATCACACTGCTCCTTTTCTGTCAAAGTTGAAATCCTCTGTCCAACTTGGTTTTTCATTTTTGGGTGCTCAGTTTCCATTTTTTCTGTTTAAATGAAGGTAACATTAGCTATAAAACCAGACCTATTTTAGAGCAATTACAAGAAATTTAGAAATCCTTCAAATAGCCATGGGTCCAATGTTTAAAAACAGAACTAAAAGGAGCTACAAAATATTCTCCATCTGAGTTTGTACCACCAATGTATATTCTTGGGTAAATAAATGTACAATGAATACATTCCCAGGCAATATGCAAACTGAGTGGCTACCCGGGTGGGAGATCAGGGCACGCACAATGAGTGTATGATGCTTTACCTGGTTTGAAAGTGCAAAGGGAGAAATGTATACAAATGTGTTTGCTAATACCAAATAACTATTTCATGTATCTTTTTACATGGGTTACTTAGGGAAGAAGGATGTGTGAATTTTTAATGCCTTAAATTAATCCTACTCTGGCACATAGTGTGCTGTGAGATTGTAAGTGAAAACATGACTTACACTCAGGCTTTGTGTTTTCAGTGGAGTGTTCTGAGAAATGCATAAACATTTTTAATGGAGGTAAAGTTGGAAGGCCTCTAAGTGGATGGCACTGGCTGTCCACAAGCAAAAATATCCCCCATGGTTTAATCAAGAAAGGCCACCTTTGTCAGCCGTTGGAATCGAGGGCATAGATGGCCCTATGCCCTCCCAGGTGGGAGCAGCGTGACAGGTGGTGCAGTGGCCGAGGCTGTCAGATACCCGAGTGGCCAGGAGGGGAAATAATCTTTTTGACAGTCAAAGAACATACTTTTTTCTGAGCTATGTATGCCTTTTCTAACAATGGCAATTATTGCTTTTTGCCTTACATTAGTTAATGATTGCTGTTTTATTTAATAAATTGGATACAGAATAAACAAGTTAGAGCTTGCTATTGACCTATCAATTATGATGTCTGATTACTCCTCTGGGGAACATATGTAGTCATTTGTCCTGACATTTTGTTAAAATAAGGTGGTATTATGGGACCAATCCACCTAATTCCTTACTCCCTGGGGCCATTTAGTGTACTTAGCTGTTAGAAAGGTGATTTCTGAAGCATGACAGCTGTTGGTGTGGGGGCCATTGTGTGGTGAACAAAACCGGTTATATTCAACTCATATGCTGCCTTTGTATCGTTGATACAGAAGGCATTTCATAAATTAGATACAACTCTTCCCTAGTAAATTGTATTACTGCTTTGTATTTCATTGTTGGAGTACATTAAAAAAAAAAAAAAAAAAAAAGACAAAACCAAACAACACAGCACTGCAGTAGGAGATGTTTGAACTTGGCATTGCTGTAAGGTCTATTGGGTTTATCCTATTAGCTGCTGACATTCCTGTCTAGTTATTTTGGTTGATTAGGTACATTACAAGTAGTTTCTCTTTGTGTTCCTTTTATCATTTTATTAATTTAGTTAAAAGCCACATTTCAGCAAAAACATCACTAATAATTTTTCCTCCAGAAGGCATTGCTTTTCTAGAAAGTTGCAACTCTCTGTGCAGCAAAAAAAAAAGCCTGTCAGAGCTCTTGTCTGCAGAGTTCACAAACCCAAGGAATTTGAATACCAAGATGAGGGCTTTAAGCATAGTATCCTCAATGCCTGTTTGTGGTGCCGTGAGATCTCTGCAAGTATCAGCACTTGCAGAACAACATCAGACATAGTAGTCGGGGCGTACCCATTTAATATGTTATAAAAAGAATCCAAGTTTTATTTTAAGCAGTGGGGCATACCTTTAAGAATTGGCATCAGATCTTCTCATTTCTTAAAATCTCTTCCAGTGGTGTACAATTTCAATGAAATATAAAAGTTTTTTCAGTTTCTGAAATGTGGAAGTATTATAGATACGTTTTCAGTCATGATCAAAACCCTTTTTGCTGGCAAATCCTGCTCTAAGAAGTGTTTAACCATGTTAAAAAGCACTGGCTTTGGATTAGATTGTTAGGCTTGTTCGTAGAGACTTGCAGATGACTTGCATTACAACAATTTGGGCAGCATTACAGTCATTCTGTGGCTTAGCCCTGGCTAGTCAAGTCGTTCCTTGGAGCAGGGCGGGCTATGAGACTGTGGGCATGTGTTAGGTTTCACACATTTGACTTCGTTAAGCAGCCACCATGGGCTAGTATCCTTTTTAAGACATCTTCTGGAATTTTCTTAGTGAAGTCCAGTCCCTGAGATGAATCTGGCTCACCACTGGATGTCATCATTGCACTGTGATGAACTGCAACCACAAGAACATTTATCTGGCAGTAAAAAATCATGTTGCCTGACTGAAGAAGACATTGAATTTCGCCACATTTTAAATTACTTGCTATACAGTGATGACAACTTGCAAGTAATTGGTCCATAATCCTTCCTTAAAGTATAGGACAGCACTCAAGTGCTGTTACGCAGACAATTCTGTACCTCCTATAGTGAGGCTATGCTGAAGTCTTGGCTGTGAGTCTCCACCATTGCAAAGACACGGTATAAAAGATCTCTTGGGGATCTCAGCGTGCCATGTACTTCTTGAGAAGGCCAATCTCATTGCCATAGCTTTAAAATAAAATACTTATTTTTCATATATTGAGTTACTCTGTGAACTAATATATAGAGGCTATATTTCTACTGTAATTTCACAGGGGGAATTTAGAGGACTTAATTTTATTAGCCCTCTGTCTCCTATTCGTAACAGAGGAAAACCTGTTAGAAGTCTTAGATTGCTTCCTGCCTAAGTGACACAGCAGAAATATATAGAAGTGTCTGACAAATAATGAAAGTAGCTCCATTTTCTATTTGTCTCTTCAGTGCATTTATGAATCTGCAGTTAAGCATTCTGTGAAATGTGAATGTATACAACCCAAAGCAATAAGAAAAATGTGAAGTGTGTTGTACTGCAAGATGGAAAGTATTTCTCTGTCTTTCATCAGAAATTTGAAAACTAAATATAGTTCAGGGCAGAAAAAAAATAGTCAAATGCAATATTATCTCTTGACCCTTTCTTGCGTATTTATTTTGAGAATCTCTTAGCTAGCGAGACCTAGAGACACAAATTAAAAAAAAAAAAAAATACATGGAGTTTATTGTCTTAACCAGTGTATGCATTAAGAAGAATAAAAACTGAGAAGCTAGTAATTAAAAACTTTATAATAAGATTTTTGGCCAGAGTACTGATCTTAGTGGCATTGAGGTACTAGTTTACTCATTTGACAGCCTGGCTTTCAGCGTAGCTGTTCTGTATTTAAGAAAAAAGAAGGTTAATTCTATCATTTTGGAAGAGAGTTTTCAATTAAACACACAAAGGCACTCAAGATATAAGTTCCTAATTAATTTACAAGTAAAACCATTTCCATAAATAAAACGGCAAGAGTAAAAACTGCTCTAGGAGGTATAAAAATGGCCTTAACACTATGTAAATATATGTTCCCCAGGTGTTAGCTAAATGGTAGTAAATTATAGAAGAAGCAGTGTATTCTCCTGCCTTACAAGGACTCCATAGCATCTTTTCCAGAAGCCAGACCATTAGGTTCTGCTAATTTTCTGTGACCTATTAAGCATGCACATATTTCAACATTTTAGTACCATTTATCTACTGTGTTATCTTGTGCTGTGCACAGAAAAATCATAGTATTAGTCATGTCAGTGGGCCCTAATAAGTTTTGTATGGATGCAAGGTAATGCATTACTGATGGTTTAATGATTCTTAGCAGACTTTTGCTGGGTTTTTAAAATGCATTTCTATGTCATTTTACATATTTTTTACAGTTGAGTTATTCTTTGAACCACATAAATCGAAAGCTGGTACTGGAGTCTAAAGCATCTATCAACACTAGAATTGTGGTGGTTGGTGCATCCGATGTTGGAGTCTCTTTTCTGGAAACGCTCATTTTTTGGTACGTTTTAAATTTTATTTCCTTTACTGAGAAGAATATGTTACCTTTTGTTTGAAGGGGCTTGCTTCCTCCATTTAGAAGCGTGCTTTGAGTCTTTATCCCAGTACTGGATGTTACAGGTCTGAGTGTCTGCGGATGTAGAGAGATGGCTGCCTGCATCCTGGCTGACTCTGGAACTCAAAAGTGCTGACAAAGTTGCTTGTAGATCCTCAAGGTGAAGGCACACTGAAAATGAGAATTCCACATACTTAAAATCTCTTTGACCGTTGCTCTTATACAAAAATCCTATAAGTGGAGGTTAAGTCCATAGCCCTTCATGTGTGCTCCAAAGCAGTATTGATCTTTAAAGCTAGTTGTGCCCAGTGGGATCACAAACCACTGTCTGAATCACTCCCTTCTCTTACCTTGTTGGATGCTGTGATTTCAGAGCTGGGCAGAAATGTACGACATAAGCTTGTTGAGTTGTATCTCGCTGTGATTCTTTTGATTCTGATGAGGCTTTTGATGTTTGGGATTATTCAAGAATCAAAAAATCGTCATTTCTGGCCCTTCTGCCATTTTTGCTGTAGACCCTAGAGTGGGTGTGGGAAAGGTCTAGCAGAGGACACTGCTCTCTGGCAGCCACAGCCTGCTTGGCGGCCCACCAAGAACACAGACCTTCAGCATACATTAAAGAATTTTTCAGCAGTAAAACTGCAAATTGAATTGCTATGGTTACCTTGAGTCATCCAAACTGGAGTAAATAAACTGTACGTAAACAACTGGTTTTATACCTTTGACTGTCTAAGCCAGAGTAAACTGGTGGACAGGTTCTGCTGTTCTACAGACTTCCCAGAGTTAGGACAGGGGTGCGCTCTCTCTGATATCTCTCTGCTTGCACCTCCTATGCCAGTGGCCCCTCCATACCAGTTCTAGTGGGTTACCAGGAAGTCAGACTGTGTATGTGACAATGCAGTTCCTTTTATACAATAGCTGTTTTCCTCATAGCTTAAACATATGTAGTAGGAATGTCCTGAAAGACTTGCAGAAATGAATATAAAATTCAAATTCTGTATGTGATTGTTACAACAAAATGTTCATTGCAAAAACTAAGGGAGGCTGGCATTTTATGGTTGGCAGACAATTGAAAATTTTGCTTGTCTTTTTCAGTTAAGCCAAGAGTTTGTATTTCTACAACAACCATTAATAACGTCACAAAATAAAATACCAGTATGGCAAGAGGAGAAAATGTTGAAGCACTTCATGGATGTCTTTATATTGCTGGAGCAGTGAAGAAGAAACAGCTGCTTCTTGCTCTTTTTTCTTAGTTCCTGACTTCCTGTAGAGCATCTCCTCTTGGGGTACAATAATTTTCCTCTCATCCTCTTGTTCTCAGCACCTTTTAGGCTTTCAGTTCCATGCAAAATTCAGTTAAAAATATACTTTAGAGCTATTAGCTACTTTCTTGTTATTCATCCTGTGCTGTTTATTACTGTATAATAAACAGTAATAAAATACTGTGAGGGAAAAACAAAGCATGTTTATGCTCCAAGCACATCTGTCAGCCAGAAGCTAAGTCCTTCTGAAGTGAACAGGGCATACAGATAGTATTGTGTCTGTGGGACAGTCTTTTGTAGGTATCCTCCGAGATACTCAACCAAGACTTTTCAGCCAGAAGTTTTGTTTGAACTGTATTCTAGCAAAGAGTTCTTGCAGACCATGTCCTTCTTGTACATAGGAGAGAGCGCTTGCCTTCAGCACTGCACAAATGGAGTGCTCCCGCTTAAGAGAAATTGTATTGCTCTAAGAATGCAAAAAGCGATCAGTCAGCACTTACTGCAAAATGTCACAGAATTTATATTAATATATATATAAATTTAAGAGAGATTATTTTCTTAATTTTCACATCAGCAGCAGATAAAGTCTTCTGATCAGTGTGAAGGCCTTTTAATACAATTTAGTTTAATTTACTCATAATTTTCTAACATTCCTTGCAAAGGTTACGTGCACTAAAAATAGCTTGATTGAATCGATTTGTAAGCCCCTAATCCTTAAAAAGAGGAAGTAGTTTTCTCCTCATTATTCTTCATACTTAATTATTTTACATTATCAGTCACCATGGAAACACACAAATGTAATTCTCTTGCCTACATAACAATCATTAGAACTAGATTTTACAAGTGTTTTCAACTTGTTTGAGACTGAAGAAATACATTTTTCATTGAACAGAGAAATAATCATGAGAATTACCTCTCCTTACTTGAGAGCTGCAGCAGGCTGCCTCTCGCTCCCATTGTGCTGGGGCAGTGGCACTGCAGTTTGCAGCACGTCCGCCGTGGCAGACTGCTCCTGGGGAAGTTCAGTGTTGTCGCTCTCCCAGCAGTGCCATGGAGCAGCCGTGGGCACTGCTTCTTATCCACCCGAACCATGCTGCAAAGGGGGACTGTGTGCTGTGAACTGTTACCTCACAAAATGCTGCTTCGGTCTTTCGCTGTGGCTCATTACCTTGTGGTTGGAGTTTCTGGAAACAGATTGTCACTGAAGTCAGGGCACTGGTGCACCCAAATCAGTGCCTGTTATTTCAAAGGGCAGTGCAGAAATGCTGCAAATGAGTATATGGAATGACCTGCCAGTAGGGGAAGCTTCTTCCTAAGGCTCAGGGTAGTCTGAGCCTTGGAGAATTGCATCCGTTGTGCTTCAACGCTAGGTCAGTGAAGGTGATCTTATTATTCATGTTTCACCATTCAAATAAATATCTCCTGATGATTTTTTTTCTTGGAGTGTCATCACATGGAGATGTGTGTTTTCAGCTATAGTGCTACTTTTCTTTAGGATGCATATGAATTTTTTATTCAAGAAAAAGGCGAATGATGGAGGCGGCAGCGCTGGCAGTAATGCAGACAGAGCCTGGCCTCCCTTCTCGTGCACGGCCAGCTGTCAGTAGGTACAGGTGTGAAAGCAGCTCCGGAGGCTGCGCCTTGGCTGCTGCTGCCCGACACACGAGGAGCTGCAGTGAGCTGGGCCACGGAGCTGAGACGCTGTGGAAGCGGGGAGTGAGTTGCATCATAAATTGCTGCAGTAATTAACTTCCCTGCAGGAGCATGGCAAGCAGGGAAGGAATTGTGATTCCCACAATTCCTGCATGAGGCTCCTCCTGGGCAGTGCAATTATACGCTTCCCTTTGCACAAAGCCAGGACTTAGGTCACTCTCTAGCACTAAGACAAGGCTTATATAAATCGCAGCAGCATCAGACCATTTGTTAAAGAGGTGTAAACTCTGAGCGATGTCCAGTCCTAAACAAGAAGTAGCAACTGAACAAATACTCCCCTTGTGAAAAAGCAGCTCAGCCCAGCAACACGGAGTCTCAGCCTCTATTGTTCTCTGCCCTCCAAACTGTTAGTGCTGACTGGTGCTCCTGCCTCCCCTTTGTTGTAGGATGTGGGGAGGAAGCCCTTCCAGCACTGGAATGAATCAAAGAAACTCCAAAGAGGGGTTAAGCTAAAATACAAGTTTTATTTATTTTTAGTTTTCTTTAAGTGACTTGTTGGGGCCGGGAATTGCAAGAAAAAGAGTTTTATCAGACATTCCAGTAAATATGTGCGTGCCCCCCACTTACATTTGCAGTACTATGAGCCACTAACATTGACAAATTACATGAATGAATGCCCTAAAAAGGACTCTGATTTAAGACTGAAGGAAGTTTTTAAAACTTTTTTTGTCATCCCCACTGAGATCAAGTATGCATATACTCTATTTATATATGAAAAAACTTTTCAATAATCAACTTACAGGTATTCAGTGAAAATTGTATCTGAAAATGATTTGCAAGTGTAAAATCTGTTTTCATGAGTAACGAGTATCAGTACCTATGAATATGAGAAAAGGAGTAATGGGTTCAGTTCAGAGTTCTGCAAATACCAGTTCTTGGAGGTGAGGTTCAGCAGAAGTATCAACTGCAGTTAAATAAATTATTTTAAAAGGTGTGAACAGCTAGAATTGGGGATACTGAGGTGCATAGTCCTCAGTTAAACCAGTGTTCCCGTAAATGTATGTAAGCTACAGCCCAGCCCTTCATATTCCCAAGTACTGAGATGCTTTAAAAAATAACCTCACTGCTAAATATTCATTTACCAGGAGGGCAGTGGTTTTTTGTTTCTTCTTGTTTTCTTTGATAATTTCAGAATGATGGTCATGGCAGCAGCATTAGGCCAGAAGAACATACAAGTAAAAAAAATAGCATTTTCAGTTTATTCTGGTGGATGATTCACAGAACAGCATGCTAACTAGTATGCCCTGACAGCAGGTGATTGAAGTTTGGCTGCAAGAAGGCGAAAAAGCTTGCTCACAGCAGTATCTTGTCATTGGTTCCAGTGTAGTGAACCAATTAGCTGTTTATCCACCTCTTTGCATATAGCTGTGGAAAGCATTATTGTCTTCTGATTATAGGGAAAACCCTTTTTAATCCATGATTTTGAAAACCTCCTTAATCCAACCTCTGGTGTACACAATGACTTATTCTCTGAGGATGTTGGAAATATACATAATGTGCTACACAAAATAGCAATAAATGAATGGTGATGAAGATCAATATTTTGTATGAAGACATTGTGAAATATGTTTCCCTTTCCATGTGAGTCCATTGAAATAATTATTGCATTTAAAAAGCAAATGGATTAAAGTATATTTTTGTTGAAGCCCTGAACTTTTTTCTTAAAGTAGAATTAGAATCTGATGCAGTAAATATGTGAGTTTTTGTCTGCAGGATGGTTTCTCCCTCTGCGAGTTAAAGGTATCTGAGATGAGCTTAGAAATAGCAGGGATTTTTAAAACACGGTTTCTGACAGAACAGCTACAACTGCCGTTATCTGGCAGCACAGTATTATACAATATCCTGCACATCTGTCCTGTTTGGCAATAGTTAGCATAATGCTTGCTGTTTAATTAGGCTTTTTATCTTTGCATTTGTCTGAGAACATCTGAAGCCTTCCATGTTGCCTGTCACTAATTAGTTGACTAATTAAATAGTTAGTGCTTACTTGCTGATCACAGAGCTAACATGTAATGAATGGTTTAGTGATCTTCATTGTTTTATACTATCTATCTTTGCCACATGAATTGATATACATGTGCTTCCTTTTGACTGCCTTTTTTCATACCAAGGCAAATCCAGAACAATGTTGTAGTCAACCATGTGTTCAGTGTCACCGGGCCTGCGTCCTTCAGACATTGTTGCCTTCCATCATTTCTGGTGAATAGAGATCAAGTTGTGACAGAGATAAATAAGATAGGTCATATCTCGCCTTGTTGCACAGTCAGGATCACAATGAACACTGTCAGTGACTGATACCAGACATAAACTAGGGGAGAGGATATGGGTCAAGATCAGCCTTCCTAACAGCCATTTGACATGCCTCTGCCAAAAAATGATACTCAATTAGCATTGATATGTGATTATTTTATAGTGATCATCTTGCTTTAGAGACAATTTTCAGTTTTAAATAAGATTATTTCAGCTTTAAGTACCTGCCCTTTAAACATATGCAAACATTTGTCTGAGCCCAAACTATTCTTTCACACTTTAAATTTGTATTTGTAGATTTTCTTTTGTTATTATTTATATATAAATACTCATAGCTTCTTGTTGCATGTTAAAACCGATCTTGGAAATAGTTTTCTCATAAAAGGCCTGTTTCAGAATTTAAATGAGTCACAAGAATTTTTATAGAATTATATTTTGTATTTACCATACCTCTCCTGGTGACTAAGTATGACATTAGCGTGGCTGTTTCAGCAGCTCTGCGCAGCGCTTGGTAACCTGACTACCCGAAGCATCTGGTAGCTCTCTGATCAATGCAGTTCAAAGCAAATAAAGAAGGATTCCAAGTGCAAACACTGCGTTTAGGTTTTCCAGTTCTCTGCTAAAGCGATGGAGGAGATGTACTTTCTCTTCTGTTCGTATTTATTTTTCTTTGTTTGAAGTTTGTTTCCCAGAGCTGTTGTGGAGGTGTAACTACCCAGTTCTTCAGAGCAGTCCATAAGCTGCCTCTGGGTTGGTTTGGAAGCACAGAAGACTCTTCAGACTCCTACAGTGGACGAAAATTTAGTTGGCTGGTTAAGTTGTGATCCTTCCCTCCAGTGATTGGTGTAGATTTGATTCCGGTTTATATGTATATACGTAGGTACTCTTAAGGGGCAGAGTGAGGGTTGCGACAAATGAAGACTGCTACTTGAAGGCACTTGCTTGTTTTTTTCTGAATGCTGGATGAGCTGAAATTTCAAGGTCCCTTTTCTGGATTGCTGTGATTACCGTCCAGATCCCAGGAAGGAGACGAGGCTGAATGCAGTTTACATTGAAATGGGAGTTGGGGGTACATGAGATATAGTAATGAGATGGTGAATCTTCACTGCGTGCTGTGTTATCTAGATTCCCCAAACTTCTGATGCAGATTGGTTAGCCTAGATGGAGCTCCACAGTGCTGTAGCTTGATTGCTTGCAGTACCCGTGTAACCGCACTGCATTGTGGTGTGGATTATAACACATCATGTTGTGTGGTTTGTCTCCCTAAGAGTGTGGTGGTCAGTGGCACTTCTGCATTTATCAGGCATAATTTCGGTTTCATATGAGCTACAGGGCATGGGCCATTTGGGAAGGAGCTGTTGGAGAAGTACCATGTTGCCCTGGTGAAGAGATGGGCATTACATGGCTTTGTGGTGCTGCACCTCGCGGAGCTGTTTTACGTTAAGGGATGCAATATCAGCGAGGCAGCTGTGCTCGTCAGGCTGCCAGGCCTGGAGGTGCTTTGAGGCCCAGATCCGCAGCTGCTACATGCAGATGTTTGGGATCAGGAATTTTGGCCCAGCTGACTCCTCCACCAGCTGTGTCCCATCCTTCCTGGGCTGCCAGCTTTCTGTCAAGAGATGTGGCACAGGGGTGGTGCCTCAGAACATGCAACTTTTATGAGTATCTCCTCCTTCTGCATGCTCTTGCTGTCAGGAGGAGAATGTATGGTCCTTGGCCATAAGCTAGGGCAAAACCGTTGGTACAAATCTCAAGCCCTTCAAATTCAAAGGAAGTCTTTTGACATCCATGGGCTTGTCTAGGGTGTATACTTTTTCATCTCTGTGAAAGCAGCATTGCCAAATCTGCACCAAGCAACATCACAGAGTCAAAACATTAACGTCCTCTGCAATAATATGGAAAATCGGGGTCTGGAAAGTAGACAGCCATTTAAAAAAAACACCTTTGGTTTTAACATGGGTGATTGACCAATAATATTAAAAATGTCCTATTAACAATCTGGGATTTGCACTGTACGTGTTTCACTGAAACATTCACACAGGAGCAGACGAAACAGCAAAATTTCAACCACACTCTAGCTTTACTGCTCAATTTATGGTATCTTTATTTGTGGAAAATGGTGTTGATGTCTCTCAACTGTGATTTTTGAATCTGCCAGGTGATTAGATTTAAACAGCTAGAGACTGTAACTACCACGGCCATTGTCAGATATCCCTCATTTTCTGTTTAGAAAAATAATTGCCTTGTTTTATACTTTGAACAGGATGGAATGCTGAAGCATTTTTGGAATGGAAATTGACATTTTAGTAAGGAAATGCTCTCTAAAGCAGTGGTTGGATGGTACTTCCATTTGGTCAAATTCAAAGCCAACTTACATTTGGGATGGTAGTGCTAATCTTGTAAACTTTGTAGCTATGGATGTTCCCACATAAGTATATGGATATGTCTGATTCAGCTATGCATTTTGTATGGGCCAAGGAAAGAGCTCTTCAGATTTTCCTGTTCTGTCACATAACAATTTACATAACAATTCATACTGTAAGGACTTTGCCATGCTGATTTTAATAAGCTAGATCCTGGAAATACCACAGATCTTGAGTGAATACTATAGTTTTTGAAAGAGCCTCCTAAGAAATCTGTAGCAGGGTTGTCAGATGAGTCGTAATTTGGTTTGCACTTTGCTACAAAAATTCAGTTTATGCTTGCAGTGTTTCTCAGTGCAGAATGTTAAGGCAGTTCACATTTGGTCCTGAAGTGACATTACACTAAAGGACTAAATAGGTAAATATGTAAATAAGCAAGTTAAGTTCAGTTACAAGTTTGCTCTTAAATGCTGTACTCCAGTGTTTGCATGTTACTTATGTTAATTGATACGCACGTGCAAAGCCTGGTATATACACCTTGCACGTACTGGCAAGATGGAGAGGCAAAGAGACTTGAGAAGAAAGCTTAATGAGGTGGTTAAGGGAGGGAGAAGAGCTTAGTGGTAAAATTGCAAAGGTCAATATGGGTTGAGAAGCAAAGTGTGGAAAAGAATTAGTCTAACAAAGGAAAAAAGACTCAACTGAATTACAGTCAAGAGCCACGATCACTACAGAAGAATGGTGCAAAAAAGAATAGGGAAAGCTGAGTTGACATAGGTGAGGAAAGCACAAACAGTTGCTGGGAAATGAGAGGTGGTTAGAAGGGATGAAAGTAGTGACAGAAGGGTGGCTGAGTTGTTTCAGAAAAATGAGTGATGATATAGATGGGAATCTGAAAGAAGAAACTGGAAAAAGACATGTTTGGTAACGTTCAGGGAGAGATCAAGATCATGGGGTGATGTGAAGCTACCTAAAAAAGGAGAAATTAATAAAATGTTTGAAATGCAGCAGAGTTGCTAATCTTTTTAATTACATTGTCTAGGAAAAGGGTCAGCAAAGAAGACAAAAGAGAGAGTAGCATGAAAATTACAAGATGGAAGGGGATCTAGGACTAACCACTTAAAGGAAAAAAAGTGAGAGGACTAATTGCTGTAGCCTAGGAGGAGAGTCAAAATTTAACTGGAGAGGAACAGGTTTTGAGACAGGGTGTTGAAGAAGGGTTGACCGCTACAGGGGAGGGACACCTCATGAGCTGGGGTCAGAGAGGGGATGCAGGTTTTAGTGAGAGCAAAGAAGGAAGCAGAAAATATTTGTTGAACAAAAGGAGGTAAAGTGACAGTTCCAGGGGCAACAGAAGCTTTGCAAGAATAAGCCTATCTTAAACATGGAAAAAAAAACCCCACTATTTAAGTTCGTGATTGATGTCCTTATACAGTTCAAGTAGATACCAACTGGCACCCAACAAATACGGGCCAGAAGTTAGAAAGAATTGTCACTGTGGAAAAGAGAGCATCTTCCAGTAGGTATAGTGGGGGCAAAAGAAATGTAGTTAGCTTCAAAATGGTGCTTGTAAAGTTTATGGAAAGTTTGTGGGATTTTTTGTTTTGTTTGGTGGGGGTTTTGGGGGTTTTTTTGCCTTGTGATAGTGGGCACTAGACTTCAACACCAAGGAGGTACCTCCAAATCCTGTGTAGAATCAATCCATCAAGCTGAAAGTTTGGAGAGAGACCCAATGAGGAAGAGGTGCCAGCTGGGGAGAAACACTCGCAGCATCCCCGAAGGGTGTTAGTCAAAGGTCAAAGTAAATATTACTTAGCTTTTTAATGGATTCTTGCTAAGACGTCAAAAGTGGAGACAGCAGTGGCTTTCATGGCCTAGGCTTATAGGCTGCTCTTCTCTGGAATACAGCATCTGATAAAATTAATCACCAGTAAACCTGGTGGGAAGTTTCTGAAAAAACAGTACTTTAATAAAAAGCACTGTTCCATCAAAATGTAAGTTTTTGAAGGGAGAATGTTGTTTTGATAGCAGAAGAAAGTAATTGGGACATGATGAAATATTTTGCTGAGGTGTTGTTCAAAAAAAGTGGCTCTTTTGTTTTTAAAGAAATTACATCTTGAATTTTTTTAAAATCAAAGTAGGAACCAAACATTTTCCTTTTAGTTTTTGTTCTGAACAATTTCGAAGAGTATTTGCTGAATTTAGAAAGGATGGTGGGTTTCACCACTGTTGTAGCCTATATTGGAAGGGAAATAGTCATGTTCTGGGAAGAAAAAGATGTGAATTCTCCCA